>VXAL01003774.1:116736-171812 GCA_013399475.1 Chauna torquata
TCAATGGCCTTTTATGTATCTGAAGGTTTACAAAATTCCCCCTTCATACTTCAAACTCCAGACTAAACAACCTCAATACTTTCAATTTTTCTTAATGGGCATATTTTTTCAGACCTCTTATTATTTTTATTGCTCTTATTTGGGCACTATCCAATTTTTCCATGTCTTCACTGTAACTAGATGCCCGAAGGTGGACACAGCTGAGGCTAGCTCTGAGCAGGAATAATCTGAAAGATTATTTCATGCTTTATAGATCATTCTGTTTATATCCCAGGATAACATTTGCTTTACCCTAAACCACCTTTTGCAGGACAGCTCCTTAATCAGTTCCCAATCTGCAGCACTGTGCAATTAGTTGTGTACGTAGCATCCTGTACTTGCTCCTTCTCAGTGTCATCTTCTGCTTTGGGGGATTATGTTTACAAGACCATTTTGAATTCTGATCCTGACCTCCATTGTACTTCCACATTCAAACTTAATAAACATATTTCATATTTTATAAACCAAGTCCTTGACAGAAATGATGCCTAGATCAATTCTGCCAAACTTACTTTTTCCTTACAGCTTGTGGTCCTTGCCCATGTAGTCACTTTAGTTTAAAACTCTTTGAATAGGGACTTTCTCTTACTGTGTAAGTGCTTAAATCTCTGTAAAATGGAATAATGATTTTGGTTGCAACGTGAACACGCAGCTGAATTCAAATAATCAAATACATGCTGCTAGTGCTAACATAAGTGTACATGTAAAAACAAATTCTAAAAGCACAAGCAGTAACAGGAAAATATTAGCTTTACTCTATTTTTTTATTCATTTCAAACTTTTTAATTCTGATTAATATCCCATAGTATCCCTGTTAGATCTCAGTTGTTATATGCAAGCCTACACTTACAGCACTGGATTTAATTAGCTCCTTTTGAAAACCACCTTAATTCAGCATTCAGCAATGGATTTACAAATCAATTCATTTTTTCCCCCCTTCAGAAAGTCAATCAGTCTTGTAACAGAAAAGTTATTTCAAAAAGATGCATCCAAGGAATGAAATTAGAGAGACTTATACCCTACAAAGAGCAGCTGAAAACCAGTGTCAGACATGCAGGTCTACTTGCTGTTGGGGCAATAGTTTCCACCTTCATAAAAACATTTGCACTTTCTAACCAAACTATGAGTATCCTGAAATTGAGACTTTCAGTAAGTGACAGTCTGGTGGGTTGCTGACAAAATGAGCACTATATTCTCAGGAGAATTTTTTATCATCAATACACTGCAGCAACAAGTACTTCACATGCTTATTTAGCTGCCAAAAAAAAAGAAGAGAGTCAGTATTCTTACTGTTAGTAACAGGGGCTGGGAAAAGCAAATGTATTATTTACACAAATGCATACACTAAAGCTGTTTGAAAATGGCCTAAAGAACTGTGCTTTCAGTTGTATCTTCAGAAAAATCTGTTATTATAAATTTCTTTTTTCATTCTTTGAAAAAGGCCATTTAGAGAAAGTATTTTTTCCTCCAAAAAAGAAAAAAAGAAAAAGCTCAATAAAAGATTTATTCTCAAATTTTCACTTCAAGACTCGCTTTCCTTCCCCTGATGAAGAAAATTTATACATCAGCATATCAGCATACACTGATTTGTTGAAAATAGAATTCTACAGAATTCTACAGCGAGCTCACCGGACACAAAAGGACATGAGATATCACTCATTATGCAGCGGGTCTCCTAAAGTGCAGGTGCAACCGATAATACTGGATTCGGGAACCTCACTATAAAACCTCAGTATTTTCATCAGAGGTCACAGGATATAAGAATATAAAGGCAAGATGGGATATTAGTACGGGATATTAGGTCTTTTGGCATAGTAGGGTACAGATTGAATAGATCGATACTCAGTGCATGGGCTAGCACTCTTGTCTGATAAAATAAACACTCTTCTCAGGCAGAGAAAAAACACAGGTTGCGTAGGTGTCAGTATTCAAATTACAGACTGAAGAGCAGACAAGGAAATATTTGGCCCGCCACATTAACGCCCACTGTTTTTGCAGTAGTACCGGCTGGTAGAAGTTAAAGCAACAGCAGTGGGTGCCCTGAGAACAGCATTAAAGTCGAGAAAAATTGAAGTGCGATTGTTGTAGCAGAGATCTGGCTGCTTCAGGGAAAAAAAAAAAAAAGAAACGAGGGAGCTCTAATTGTTCATGTCCTTACAATGAAACAAAACCTAATTCATTTCTTTAGCACTTTAATCTTTCTCTAGCTTAGTCAGCCACCAGCCCACACACAGCTCCAGCTTCCTCTCCCATCACGGTGATGTCAGAAAGATGGATTTTCTTCCACGAGCCAAATATTCCAGCAGATTAGACAACCTCGCCTCCAGAAAAGCAGTGGAGGCACCAGCTAGACACAACACACCAGTCCTGCAAAGGGCCAAGGCAAAAGCATGATGAAGATAAAGTAAGATCTAGCTTCTTGCTCTGGTTGTAACAGTGAGAACAGATGATACGAAACATGGTCATGGCTACTTCTAAGTAAACAACAAAATGGATTGTGGGAACAGACATGGTGAAGCAAAACATGGTATCTCGTACTAAGGGCCTATTAATCATTTGTCCTGCCAGGCACAAGCTAGGTTTAAATCTCCATGCTTCTTCTCCAGAAGGAGACGGAGAGTGAGAAATGGGAACAAGGTCGAGTTAGCAAGCTAGTAACTCCCTCCTTTGCGCAAACACGGGTAGCCAGATATCAGTAAAGACAGCATGAACACAGGCAAAGCTGCCAGAATGGCACTGAGATATGCCTGTCTCAGGACCAGTTTGAGACACCAGCAAGATGGGCCTGCACAGGGATGAGAACCATCTACAACTGGCAGGAAAGGCTCCGCTTTGCCTGCAGGAGAAAATGGACAAATTTGGTTGGGTTGCCATGTACGTGGCATATGTGGCTATGCCACATATTCCACTGCTTTCCAGGGCAGGACCCAGCCAGCACCCATTTCTCCTGGCAGAGGCAGCAAAATGCATTTTTGCAGGCATTTCTGAGAAGCCTTGAGCACTGGCTGGCATGTCTGCAGCAGAAGTGTGGGCATATCTGAGATCTTTCCAAACACAACGAGCAAACTGAAATAATGAAAGACTTTGTGTCTGCCTGGCTGTCCTTCTAAATGCACACTCCATGTATAATAGGCACTTGGCCTCTTTCTTGAACCATAACAGCAGTTCAAATCCCAGAGAGTCCTGTGCTGCGTAAAACCACTATTCCCAGACAGGAGAGAGCAGGAAACTGGGAAGCAGCACCAGTTGGATGAAGCTTTTAATAGAGAAACTACCTGGTACTCGTTAAAAACTGAGCTTACAGTGATGGGAGAAGAGAGAAGTGTTGGATAATCTGAGATACTACAGCAAGACAGGGAAATGCTGGATGAAGTCTTGGTCAGCAGCAATCAATGGTTGTTCAGAGCTCACAGGTGGTGCACACAGTGTGGACACCCCACTAGCTCTCCTCAGTGGCCCCATCCCTTCTCTCTGTCCCCTCTCCCCAGCTACACGCAGACCTAAATGTGTGCTTAGTAGACAGCAGATATCCGTAAACCCCTCTTGCACTCCCAAGGGAGGTCATTTATGGCCAGCACCAGGAGGTGTAGAGCAGTGATGAAACTCTCTATCATCACCCTCCAAACCTGCTGGCCTAAAGGAAAAATGCAAAAAAGCAGCCTGGCTTTTCCTAGCATGCAGCAGGAATACCTTGTCTCCTCGTGTTCCCTTTTCTCCTCTTTCTCCTTGTAGACCCTAAAAATAAAAGGAAAAAGAGATTATAAAACTCAATCCAAGAAAAGGCTTACTTACCTCCTGTTATTAGTCACCAAATCACTGCATGTCTGCACAATCTATTCAAGTGAACCTCAAGGATATTTACTGTGTTGCCAGTACTCGAAGTTGGCCACAAGTATGGTCTAAACTGACTTGCAGAGAGGGATGACCTGTGGACCTAAGACCGTTTGTAATATTATATTTTCCCAGACACACAACCCTCCTGCCAGCAGCAGTGTGGAGGGACAGGGAACACACCACAGCTGCAGATGGTCTGGAAACAACCCACTGCTCTGCATTTTTCATGTTGCTCGTAAACAATGAGAACTTACATAGAGGACAATACTGATGGAAAAACCTATCGCATAGACAAGCAAGAATGCCCTTTCCTATTGGTTTTGGATGAAATAGCTAGACAGACAGCAGGTACCTCTGAAAACTGGCAAATGTTAAATAATCCCTGTCCTGGAAGCCCAAGTGCATTTTTGCACTGTGAATCCAATGCCGCAGTTCGTCTGGACGGCATAATTCGTCTTCTCCCAGGTACAGCAGAACTATTTGCTGGAGCTTGGTTTGATGAAAGACAGCAATGCTAACATAGGCAATTGACCCAATGGGCAGGAGTGGATTTCACCTCCCCTCAGCACAGGAAGCACCATGTATTTTACCTTTATTGTAGCAACAGAGCAATCAGCTAATGGCTACAGGCAGACAAACATGCTCAGTCAGTAGCGACCTCTCTAAAACTGCTGAAGCTTGAAACATTTCTTATTATAATACATTTATATTTAAACTTCAGTTTACACTATATTGAAGACTTAACTCCAAGCTAATGACAACTACATGTCTGATCTTACTTGGTCCATAAGATGACTTAGATAATTATTAAGATTGGATTTCATGCCATGGTTGACTGTGAGCAAACTCTGCACAGCTCTGTCTAGCTCTAATGACCTAAAATGAGCCTGCACAGCTTCCCACACTGCAAAGCAATAACTCCACTACTTCCAAAAAGCAGATGGGAAGAGGTTTAAAACATGGCTCCTTTAATGCTCTAATAGCCATGGGGCCCTTGTATACACTGAGCAGATGATTACAACCTTGTTCTTCCCCAGCAACCCAAGCCACATGTCAGTCTGATGACAGACATGCACAGGACCTTTGGTAACAGTGCACCACAGGTGGGTGCTCTGCTTTTCACACAAAAAGGTGACTCAAGGAGCAGGAAGGAAGTATTTTCATGTCTTTGTCCATTTGTCTTATTAATATTGCAAGGATCTACAGCATGGGCAGGTAATGCCACCCCTGTATTCATTTCATCTTCTTCAGGCCTAAAGCAATTCAACATTAGACCATGCAGGGAAACTGCATGCACTTGGGCAAAGACCAAAGTGCCCACACTGTTTTGAACACACTGGGTCTCTTTGTAGTGAGTTGTAAAGCAAGACCTTGGCTGGCACAGGGAAATCTTCTGGTGCATGAACACGTCTGGTATGCCACTAAAGCGCACTGATGTACAGTCGGGTCATTAAACCCCAGCAAATCCAATCAGCCTTTGCAACACCAGCTTTAAGGCTGCCTCTGTAATTACCAAGGTGAGACCATAAGACAGAGGTGCTAACTTGACAGCATGTGATTTATTTTGTTATTGCTGTCCATTCATTCAAGACAGGTTTGTCCCCTGAGCCCAAAGTGCTGTTTCTGAACAGTTTTGAAAATAAGATTGGAAACTTGCTGCGAGCTGGCATTTTTGCTTAGTGTTATGATGAAGTTTTCAAGCACCATATAAATGGTGCATCAACACAGACCAAAGCAATTGCATTACAGCGGGAGCATCACAAAATTCCCTGCTGTTATCTTGGTAATCAAGTAATTTCTACTGACAGCTCTGTAGTAGGTGCAGGTCTGTTCTCACTTAAAGAAGTCACAAGAATCTCAATGAATTGAAGAAAATGTCACTGTTTGGACATAGTACAGGTAAGTGGTCAGATATACACTATACTGCTTAATTAAAAAAAAATAAGGTGGGCAGAACACTGAAAAAAAATAGATAAAGTTTCTAGAGTGTCAAAGATGTAATAAAAGTCATAACTTACTGGTGCTCCTACGTAGCCTTTAATGCCTGGAGGACCCTGTTTTCCTTCAGATCCCTGGCAAGGAATTGAGATACAGTAAAACAACAGAAACTTTCACACAAAAGACTAAGAAAAAAATGAGCTATTCAAAAATGTAACTTGTACTCCGTGGCTCACAGAGGGCTGTTGAGGCTTCTCAGCTGTCTCGGCACTAATACACAGAGCAGTATCTGACTTTGCAGCTACTTACCCAAAGTGACACCACAATGTTTTCTTTTGTCCCCAGCGCTCAGGCATTAACAAGTTTTACTCTTCTGCTTTCAGTCTTGCCCTACAAAGGCAAACTATCACATGCAAATTCCTCTGTAGGTTGTTTCAGAGGTGAAACACTCACTGAACTGTGTGGTGAGGTGGACACATCAGAAGGGAGAGCCATTTTACAGAGAAACCTGGGCAGGTTGGAAGTGTGTGCAAGCAAGAGCTGTACAAAGTCTAACAGAGACAAGCACAAGGTCCTGCACCTGGGATGACATAACTAAAGAGCCCAGTACAGGCTAGGATCTGTACGGCTGGAGAGCAGCTTTGCTGAAAGAAATCTGGGTGTCCTGGTGGACAACAAGCTGAACATGAGTCAGCAATGCACCGCTGCAGCAACAAAGGCAAATCAGATCCTGGGCTGTATCCACAGGGCATTACTAGCAGGAATAGAGATGTGATCATGCCCCTCTACTCAGGACACACCTGGAGTACCGTGTCCAGTTCTGGTCCTACAACTCAAAAAAGATGCAGACAGACTAGAGGGGGTCCAAAGGAGGATCATGGAGATGATCGAAGGGCTGGAGAACCTGGCCTGTGAAGAAATACTGAAGGAGTTACGTCTTTTAATCCTAGAGTAGAGAAGGCTTAGAGGGGACCTTATCACGGTTTTCAAGTACTTAAAGGGTGGCTACAAAGAGGATGGAGGCTCTCTTTTCACAAGGAGCCATATGGGAGAAGACAAGGGGCAATTGTGTACAAGCTGCACCAGGAGAGGTTTTGTCTTGCTGTAAGAAAGAAATTTTTTTACAGTGAGAAGAATCAATCACTGGAACAACCTCCCAAGGGACCTGGTAGAATCCCTGTCACTGGAGGTTTTCAGGATGAGATTGGACAGGGTGCTAGATAGTCTCATGTAGGCTCCCCTTTCTCATTGAAGGTTGGACCTGATGATCTTTTGAGATCCCTTCCAGCCTGGGCTGTTCTATGATTTGATATTCCCCAAATACGTTTAAGGCATAAAAGACCACATTTTCATCATAAATAAGAGAAATACAAGAGAATCAGAGATGTTTCAGCAGTCCTTCAGCTGGTTACGTACTGGCTCTCTCCCTCGGAGATGGTAAACTGAAGTGGAGAGAACGCTTCCACTGTGTGCTTTTACGTGCCTTATAAACATCTGTGAGTGGTCTGGATCCTCAGCTGAACAGGATCAGCCTTCAGATCAACCCAACGGTGACAGCCAGGGACTGAGAAGGTGGCCAAGAGAGTTGGGTAGGCCTCCTACATCACCTGTTTGGCTGATTATTTTGTTTCTTATCTCACTTTCCTTCTTTTTTCCTCTCCCATCTGGTTAACTCCTGTATTGGATTGCCATAGTGGATAGGGCTTCAAAACAGATCAGGATTTTATTTTTAAATGATTTCTACATTTCTCCTTAATGGACATTTCTTATTAAAAAAATAAAAACAAACATTTAAAAATGCAAGATGTGTCTGCAATGAACTATTAGCAGAAGTGGTTTTTTATTTTTTTTTCCCCCAACACAAGTGCCCGGGAGGCTGGTCATGTCACGCCACTGTTTACACTTGCATTAGCCCAAATGACAATCTCATTTGCAACAGTTGTTAAGCACAGACCTGGCAGGCTGGCTGGACTGTACTTGGCAAGTGTTTCACCACTGCTTTTAGCAATGCATATCCAAAACTGTCCCCTCCCTCTGCCAGAGAGGACTTTGCTCTTTAAAACAGATGAAACCATGCCCTGAAGCTTGCAAGCAGCTCATCAGCCCAGTTGTAAAGCAGTTGAACCCATGTTAAGTATGGAAGCCAACCATGCTGCAAACTCATGGGGACATTCACAAACAGGTTAGCAAGAGCTGGGTTTATGCACAAGCAAAGTTGGCTCTGGGATGTCTACAATATCAGGCACCTGAGGACCTCTGCAGTGTCAGCTGTACAAGTCCTCTAATAGCAGAGGAAGAGGAGCAGTCACACACCCACACCTCTCTCTGTCTTCAGCCTGCAGAAAAATAGTACTATCAAATTCCAGGCAAAACCCCTACAGAAACAGAAGCCTGCTCTGTGCTGTCCAAATTATCAACATCCAACTCAGACTGTTACATAAACCATGGTTATAACAGTCAGCAAAAGTTACAGATAGAGAAACTGGATTTGTCTGGATGGGAAGACTTGCTGATCCCACTCAAGGCCTGTGCTGAGATCATGTCTAGTAAACCAGAGAAGTGTGAGACCTTCGGCAGCTGAAGTGAACAAGAATAAGGAAATTTGTCAAAATGAAAGCCTTACCTAATACTTTAGATTTCAAAGGCTTGTTTTTCTTCTCCTTTTTTTTCTATCAAGTGCAGATATGTCAGTTCACATAGCAATGCTATAACTATGTCAGTTCCATAGCAATGACAGCCATGAAAAAATCTCTTTAAGCTTGTATTAAAGACACAACAAAAAAAAAAAAAAAAAAGAGAAGGTTGAGTATTTGCTGCAGGATTGTACAGACTAAAGGGCTTGGTCTCAAAAATTTAAGCTTTGTTTAACTGCTATAAAACCATACAGTGAGGGACTTGTGATTTTTTCTCTGGACCTACTTACTCCATTTAAATTATCTTCCCAGGTCCCATGTACTTATATGGGAGCCTTCTCCTCTGAGCAATGGATATTTCTTGACATTCCAGGCTACCACAGCACCTTCTATAACCAGACACTCTGACTTTGATCAGCACAAGGATGACACTGTGAGCTCTTCTTTGCTTCCACCCACTTGTAGCCAGCAAGATCAGACACCCTTCTTTGCGAGCGCTGAAGTTTACCCACGAAGCTTGATGAGTGGTGGGAAGAAAAATCATTTTTACGATGAAGACGCTGAGCTAGGAACAATCTCCCCTGGAGACTTCATTGAGCAGCAAAAGCAGTAAAGCCAGAGATGACATCCTGAGGGCATCTCATTCGTGTAACCCATACACGTACCCTAATGGACTCATCATCCATTTAGGGTACCTCTGGGGTTTGAAGTGCTATTTAACAGAAGTCTGCAGGACCGTTTTCTATGCTACTGGAAATTTCATCACACAATTAATGAGGTCTGTAAAAACTACTTCACACCTCCTTAAAAGAAAGAAATTGCTGATAATTGCCACTAAGGCAAAAGATTGGATATCCCTCAGACAAGTAGATAAACAGGGCGCTGAATTTCCTGGGGTGCGGGTACAGCTACTGACTGTCACTGCACTTGCCTGTCTCAATGGAAATGAAGATGGATTAAGCCAGGAAAGACTGCATCCCAACCGACCAGAGAAAATGCAATGTAGCTTTTCATGGAGCCTAGGGTAGAGCCTGGAGCCACTGTATTAATGCTGACGATTTTAAATAAAAATAAGTGATCTGGCAAAAAGCAATCATTACAGCAGTAATTGGAGACACGACCTTTCTGATTGCTAACTCCACGCACCTCTATACACCTTGTTCCACACCAGCAAGGTGGCTGGGCTTTACAAAGGAGTGTTGACTCATATTTTAGATTTTAAAGCCCTGACAACAAAATCAGGATTGTTTCTTAAAATAGTTCAGGCCAGAATCCAGCTCAAGGACACTGCATATAGCCAGCGCATCTGTTGAAATAAATAAAAGTCACCGTGAAAGCACACTATCATTTTATATTTAGTCACTGTAGCTTAGAGGCTGGGGTTAGTTAAGCTCACCTCTTCCCTGGGAGCATTTGGCATTGTCTACTCAGCCTGTGTTTAGGTTCAGCCACATCATCACCTATCCTGCCCAGCCCATAGTGCTGAGTTTGTATTCAGCATTGTCTTGTTATTTGACTGAACTATATGTGCCTGATGATCCTGGTGGGAAATATGGAGCATTTTCTAGGATCAAGCCCTTCTGGAGGTAGATGTAGTTGCCTTAATTTCGCTTGGTTTGTTAAAGCACTGCAAAGCAAGGGCAAGAAAGTTCATAGCACAAGGAGACTGGGCATTGTATAGCCTACTGGCTTTTAATTCCACTATAGGAAAACATGCAGGGCATAGAGAAAACACATTTATTTATTATATAATAGGCGAGATGCAGATGACAGGCATTTATGGGTGATGAATCCAGCTCATTTAATCTACTTCCTAATTCCACTGAAGGGCAAAACAATATCCAGAGTACCCCCACTCAGCTCAGCCCAGCCCTGCTTTACAGCTGTCATTTATCCCCTGCTGAACGTGCTGCCATGCAGCTTCCGCAATCAACCCCTTCGTGTTGCTGAAGGCAATACAGCTCCCACAGAGAACCGTGGGACAACGGCCAAGCATCCACACATACGCCATTAGTTCTGATACCCTCCTGATGAGACTTTAGGAAATGATAAACATTTCCCTCTATGAAAACAAGACAGTTTGGAGACAGAGCCTCTCTGTAGCTGAGAAACCCAAAAGGATCTGTATAAATAAACTACTTCATGGAGTCCTCTCAGACAGAGCCACGTGACCATCAGGATGTCATCTGGAAAGGTACTCAGGTATTTAACTCCTATTTGAGGACAAAGCCGTCAGTGAACTCGACAGGAGTTTTAGTTAACCTGATACAGCTCTTCCAGAAAGATGTGATGCTCAAAGACCTTTGCATGTATTGAAGGAGAACCGGGTCAAGAAAATTGGGCAATCAATCTATTATCGTTGTCACTTCTTTCATAGGCTGAGCTGAACTTGCTGTGAATGATGCCCCTGAAAAAAACACTCATCAGTCTAATGCACCATCTTCTTTCTGTGTTATAAAGACAACTGAAACTAGTTGATGGCTAATTATCTCCTCACTAACCAGGGAACAAGGCAAGGAGAGCTGATACTTTGGAAGGAGGACAAAGCATTGCTCATGAGAAGGTCTTCAAAACTTAAAGCACTTTTCTGATGGTCAGCTAAGCCTCACCAGATCCCTAATTCAGAAGGGCATTGTTTGGAGCTGTGATAAAATGGACGGCTCAAGTTCTGTATCATTTTGTTGCTATCTACTGGTGCAAACTCAAGCTCCCAAAAGAGACAGAAACATAAAAATCCAGGCTCGGATCTCTCCATGATTTTATTTTTCCAGTTCCAGAGTAGGGATGATAATTCTCACCTGCATCTTCGTCAGAGTCGGAAGGGTTTACTGAAAATGTGAAGCAAGGTTTACATGGCCTAAAACATGTTCTCTTCCCCTCCTCCAACTATACTGTTGATCAAATAAAAGGTATTTCTTCTCTTTACATACCTTACCTAATCTCTGATATGTCAGCAGACCTCCTGATAGAAATAAGAATTTTGAGCTTCATTCACCAGTGAGAATCTCAAGAGTCACAAACAAAAAAATAATTCAAGCAATCCACACATAACAAAAAGCCAGTGTAAAAGGTATATCTGCCCATGCAAAGAAGAAATGGAAAATGAAAAGCTTACCTTTGGACCTGCTGGCCCAGGCAGTCCAAACACTCCTGGCTGTCCTGGTTCACCCTGTAAGCAACAGGGATAACATTGGTAAATGTTAATATTTTATCTACAGAGGCTAGGATGACTCAAAATAATCTTTACATATAGCTTTAGAAATGGAAGCTCCATCCACTGTCTACAGTCCTGAGTACCGTTATCCAGAGATCTGACAGTCTGCATTGTGCTTTCTTTGCAAAAAGCAAAGCAGAAAGAGACAAACTGAAAACCAAAGTAGATATTCGCCTGCTCTTCAAACACAACCACCTAAATAGCAAGAAATGAGTTCCCTAAGTAGCAAACAGCTTGCGCCAACTACAGTCTATAATTGCTGATTCCCCAGAGATAACATAGTGCATTTGATCGGTGCAATAAACACTTTCTATAAGAAATTCTGCAAATCCAAGTATGTCACTGTCCTATCACAGACAGTGCCATGTGCGAACTGATGAGGTTGTATCAGTTCTGGAAGCAATATGGCACACTTTTGCCTGAGTGGGACAAAGATCCAGGTGGTACAAAACAGAAACAGGATGTAAGCGACAAAAGCAGGAGCTTTTCTGCTGTGTACCACTACTTTTGGGCATTCCTGCCCTTCCAATGAGTCCTTTCCCTAGGTTCCTCCAGTCACCACCAAATGGCTGCCACAAAGGGACAGTGAATGAGATCATAAAGGTCATTCCCCAAGTAATGCAAGGCAAAAATGGGGTCAGGGAAGGCAAAGAATTCAGAATAATAGACCATTGGGATGAAGATAACTCAAAGGGATAGCATTTGAGCTCCAGTGATCGAACAGGGGAAAGGAGGAAAACTCTAAAACACATTTACATAAAATGCTGGAAAATTTATCGGTGATCTAATGCCTCAGGTATAGTTCTTTTAAAGGCAATATTAGGTATGCTTCATCCTTCTTTGTCCTAACCCTGCACGTTCTTCTTTGTCCTTTGCTTTTAGCAGTGCACAAGAAGAGTTTGGGTCCTTATTTCTGTGGCTGAGCTGCCTATTTCTCTCACTCCTGCCCATTTGCTCCTAGAATCAGAAGATACTCCCTTGCACCCCCTGCCTTCTCCACCTGCTGATGGCTCTTTGCCAGCCTCAAACCAAATGGCTGAGCTCTGCAGCTGCAGTTATTAACCACCACTGCCGCAGCGAGTCCCAAACCACAGGCTGCCACGGCTTCCCCTCTCTTCCAGCTTAATGAATGGTAACAGAGCTGCCCCTGGAGCCTCTCAGGATGGCTGATCCATACAACACCCACCATCGCTGTGAACATGCGAGGGAGAGTGCCGAGACTATTAACCTCCTGCCATTTGTTTCTGCTGCTCCTAAAATGGCCATACAAATCCCAAAGACATGTTCCACTCAATACGATTGATTTCCACTGCTTGGCTTGCACTGAAAGGCAAGGATTACACGGGAGGAACAAAAAGGCTTACGGCTTCTCCTTTCGCTCCATCCTTCCCCGGGGGTCCGGGTGAGCCAAGGGACCCCTGTAACAACAACAGGACTGTCATCAGCTTGATATTAACACCAGTTGTAAGTGCAAGGACATGAGTAATGCAGTAAGACAAGAATAAGGAATTAGGAGAATCATTTCAACACAAACATTTATTATTTACAGACTCTGGAGGAGCTGCAGCTAACATTAACACACTATGGCCAATTGATGAGCTGTTAATGAGGAACTAGGCACTCTTGGCCACTTAACTCACTTAAGAGTAAATTAATATAAAAGCTCTGAAGTTGATGAGACACACAACCATTGAGTCATCTTAATATCAGCCTGTCCACTGTTCCATTGTCTAGAAAACCTGCTGTTTTGTAACTAATACTAATTTTTTATTTATTTTTGACTCCGTGCTTGTACAGCATCCACCCCAAAACTCAAAAGCCTCTAGGCACAGCTGTAATGTACATCAGTAATGAGCCTAAAAGCAAACAGAGAAGAAGCCTTGAAAAACTCAAGCAGCCCTCAGGAGCTACCCTACCTACAGGGAAGCGAGTCTCAGAGCTGGGAATGTGCAAAGCTGTAGAAAACAAACAAACAGGAAAACCAGGCAGCACTTCCTAAATCTGTCTGCCCACCAGGATGAATGGGACTAAATATGTTGAGGCTGGCAGCAACACAGATAACAGGGACTGCAGCAAACACTAGGGAAAGCCAAGTTTTGCTGCATGCAGCTGGCAATTTTAAGAACAAATGGAGAGTGGAAAGAGAATAGACACAGAACAGGCAAGTCCATGTACTTAGTGAGGAATTGGTCGAGTGTTTTTATTTCTACGATCTGCAGCAGATTCTTTTTAAGTGGATTATAAAAAAAACAAAAATATGTATTAAAAAAGCCTCAAATGAGAAACAGGCACAGGCACAGGCACTGCAAATGGTGACTATGGGATCTGATTAAACTAAATGGGTTTGCTGTGTTTTACTTGGAGGGGGCTCTCACCTTGCAATCCTGAACATTTATTTTAACATTTATTTTATAACTGGTGGAAAATGTCTAAATTCCTAAAATCCCTCCTGCAAATGGCATTTAAGGCATTTCTGACAAAAGTGTCCAAAGTAAATACTACTCAATAGAGCAAGCTCGGTCCTGGATAATTTTTTTTTTTTTTTTNGCAGCAAAAGGCCATCTCAGTGCAAAGGTTATTTGTGTTCAGTGCAAGAAAGGACATGATAATCTTTTGCTTTCCATGTCTCATATTGAGGAAGTGCCAGTGTTTCTGTACATGGAAGCATTTAGCTCTGAGCTGTCTTCTATTCTGTTTCAGAGTTTTACAGACTTTAGACAAAGTTCCTGCCCTTGCGATCTCCACACGTTTCTCAAATGTGGCTGAGCATGGTCAACAGGTTTAGAGATGTGAAGGAGTACTTTGCAGACAAACAGCACAACAACACATTCTTCTTCTCTTAGCACCTTGTTAACACAAAAGAAGAAAACAGATGTATAATAAAAGACTTACAAGAGAATCTATTTTCATAAGCCTTCCTCAATAGCTTTATAAACATTTCACAGTATAATTAATACCGGCGCAGACTTACTTTTTCTCCTTTATCACCTTTCAGTCCAGGAAAGCCAGGGGGTCCTTCTTCACCCTAAAACACCAACACAAAAGGTACCTTGCATGAAATGATATTTATATCTGTGTGTTTAGACAGCACAGTTATCTTTTGGGAGTTGAGGCCAACCTCTCCTCCTCGCTGTAACGATGCTGTTCAATTACCTGCAACTTGGCCATATTTGAATGTGTTCACTTCCAATTTTCCATCCAACTGTCTGCCTCCAACTGATTTTTTTTTATTTTTTAGTTTTGTAAATACCAGCCAGGAAGAGTCTTTTTTCCAAGAACAAAATTACAGGCATATCCTTGTTAAATAAAACTATTTCAGGCATAGAAACATTTCACAGAGAAACTCCCTCATTGCCACGTTTCAAAGTACAGGTACTTGAAATTTTCTGTGGCTAACCTACTGCCAGAGATATATCATTTTTCCCCTTTTACCTGCTCACATTAGGCCAAAAGGTACACCTTGTAACCAACCACTCCATTTAGACCTTTATCAATAGGTACTTCTCACAGTCAACAGCTAATTTCTTCAAAGATTCAGAGCACGTTTCACCAGAGCTCAGCGAATGGAGCAGGATTATGCCTGCTGTTGTGGGGTACTTGGTCACAATCCAGCAGCCTGCCTACATCTGTCCTGCATGTTCATGCTCCAACTAATGGCACCCAGTATTGCTGGGTTTTACAAGAGACATTGGCATGTGTCCTTCAATGGACGGTTACCAGCGTTTCTGGTACCTGAAATGGTGGACTTACAGGCATGGGACATTAAAGCAGCTAGCACTGCTGGCAAATGACATGGCACAAAGCAGAGCTAAGCCACTGAGAGCTTTTTCCCTGTCTGCTTCTGTAAAAATCTGAGTAATAACTTAGAAAGATCCCATTGAAAGAGCATGACAATAGCTAAGCCAAGCACATGAAAATTAGAAATATATGCAGCAATGCTTTTAGAATGTTACCTCTCTTAAAGGTAACTTTATAAGTTACCTGTAAACACGCATGGACTACCTACATATGCAGATAATTTCAGGCCAAATCCTGCCATTCTTAGTTTTATTTTTGGTGTTTTTTTCATGCATGAGTAATCCAGTAGACTTAGATGGATGTATTCTTAGGGCAAGGTTCCAGTCAATGTCATACAAAATGACAAAATTTGGCCTTATTTATTTATAGGTATATTTGGCACTTGGAGGTTACTAAAAGACAGTATCTGGAAAGTATCTGTACTATATATGCAAATTAAAGTCATTAAATACTTTTATAATCACATTTCTTGCTAACTGAACCTTCATGAAGCATTCGGCCTAGAATTTCCAATGCAGCTAGTGGTAAAAATCAGATCTGCTGTATTTGAATGGCTCCCTAATGAGAAAAGAAAAAAAAAAAAGTCAAATAGCAAATGTGATTTTTAAAGAAATCATTTGTTCTAAGAGGTCAATATAACTTGAATCCCATGGTAAAGTGTGCAGCATAGGCAGAAGAACAATTTGTGTCTTTTCTTTGCAAATTAATGAATAGGGTTAAATAACTTGCTTCCCCGCCCCCTTCTTCTATGAATTAGCAACTCCTTGGCATAGCTGAACAACGTAACCCTGATATCAGTCAGTAAGTTCCAAGCACAGTGCTCATTGAGCCATTCATGTTGGACAGAACCTCATCAGGTTTCTCCTCCAACCTCCCACTCAAAGCACCATCAACAGTGAACTCAGACCAAGTTGTTCAGAATTTATCCACTTTGGTGTTGAAGACCTCTGAAAACAGGGTTGCTTCTCTTCCCAAATGCAATTGGTAGTTTGCATCCTAAGGTAGTAGCATCCCAGGAAGGGAAAAAGATTTTTGCCTTTGCTTTTATTTATTATTAGCTGAAATATCATGATTTTGCCCTTTTGACTTTCCCAAGAAGCTGCCTGCAAAGATGTGAAGCCCAGAGCAACCTGTTGGCCTTCACAGCCAAGGGACTGCACAGGCATTTGCAGGAAAGAACTATAGACTCTCTCCCACTTGGTGACCATACACAGCAGAGGCAGCTGGTCAGCCCACTGATCAGCTCCAAGGTCAGCAAGCTGGGGAGAAGGGCTTCAGGGATACAACGTGCTCAAGGAATATGTGATCCAGCAAAGCCCAGCACTCCAAGGAGCTCACTAAAGACATTTTCTCCACCTGTGTCTACTGCCACAGCCTCCATCCTGCTGCATAAGCTGAAGCGCTGTGTGGCACACATCACAGAACTGACCCTTCACTAGAAATAACGCCAGAGTGTTTAATCAGCTTGCTGTGGCAATATTCAAGTATCCACCAGCCTTACCAGAAAACTGTGCAGAAGCAACCTAGACTCTAGAGACAAATTTAACATCCACCGGGGAACCACCACTGAACCCCACAACCCAACAGAGTGAAAAGGTCTCTACTTCTGCCATTTCAGCTGACTCCCCTTTAGCCCTGGCTAGCTGCTTTTTGTCCTTTGCTAAGCAGAAAAGCCCATCAGGCGAAGCGTAAGTTCAGCAGCTGTTTGAACCTTAATAAAAGCACAAGATCGTGTTGCCTATGTCAAAACACTCATGTTCACAAAGTGTGTAACCTATAGGAGAGACCAGTTAAAGAGAGCAGAAAGCAGCAAAGCATTGACATTGCTGTGCTTTCATACATTACCGAAGGAGCTGTGACAGGCAGGGATGGAAATCAACCAACAGGTTGCACCCTTAACTCACAGCCAGTTGCCAAAAGCCCCACTGAGGACACAGCTAATTGGAACAGAGTCCTGTTGCCAGGGCAATTTACTTCACTAAGCTACCTTTTTCTTTTTTCTTTCTTTCTTTTTTTGAAGCACCTGATTCATGAACTGCATCACAGAACAATCACCTTTTCTTTTCAACTGTCCAACAGAATTTTTTAACCAGGTAAGACACCAACTGTTGTGCTCACCATGCTGCTAAGACCTCAGGAAGTGCTGGTGTACTCAAAATGTCTGTTCCTCCCCTTAACCTCCTCCAATTAGGTCTGTTGGGTTAGCAAAAGAGACAGTTTCTCTCTTCTGGAAACCACTTTCTAAGGCTAGGGAAAGTTGCAATTAGAGAATGACAATGTTTGTCAAAGAAGAAATCACAGAGTCCTGAAATGATGTTGTTCAAGAGGAGTTCTTGCTGGGGAGGTTACAACTCCAGCAATTAGGCTCAAAAGGAAGGCAGAAAATTTTCCTGAGTACTTTTGTTCTTTTCAGACTCCTCAGCACGCAGTCCTTTTCTCATCCACTGAAAATCCAGCCACGTATGTTTGGTTTCATCCTCTGTGCTGCACAGCCAGCAGCCTTTAATCAAACCTTCCCACCAAGGTTAACAAGAGAATAAACACGTTCATTAGCTCACTGTTGGCAAAATACTTGTCAAAAAGGCAAGTCTGGCAAGCTGCCATCTGATCTAAAGTGGCCAGAGGACTTCTCCTGTGATGTAGATGTGGTGTGCTGTCAGTCACATGGAAGCAGACACTGCTGAGCAAGAGAGGGCTGGTAGGTACTGCAAGCACTGAGGTCATACACTGGCACAAACTGTGAGCATGCAAAAGTTACATAGCTCACAGGTAGCTACATATTTCTAGAAATGCCGCTTTTCATTTTTCTATAGTCATTCTACGACTGTTTACTTGAATTACAGCAAGGCCTCATTTGTTTCCTGCTTGGGTCACTGTTGGACACTGTACGAATAAATATTAAATAACAGTCACTATACTCAAAAGCTCAGTTCAAAATAGCAAGCGGTATGCAAATATAACAAAGAAATAGCAGACACAGAGAGCACAGGCTACTGAGATAGCTGCCAAGCAGACACAGTCTGTAAGTGCACTGGGATGAAGGATCTCGGCATCACGCTGCGAGAAATGGGTCAGCTTCAGCAGCTGGCATTAAGCCCTGGGGAAGAAAAGCTCGTTGCGTTCCTTGCACCAAGGCCAGACGTGGTTGTGCACACTGAGAAGGATAAAAATAATACTGTATATTCACAAGCTGGCTGTGTTCCCGGCTTCAACACAGTGAGATTCTGGTGGTGACTTGTAAACCAAACGTAACTGTTTATCCCATGCATTTCTGCTGCCACCCATCTACTTATGGATATCTGAACTTCTATAGACTGTGCCTTTCTGGAGAAACATCTGGACTAGGACAGGAAGGTAACAAAGACCAGGCTTCCAGGGAAGTGGGAAGAAGCAGGAGAAACTACTACTAAGGAGAGTCCAGTTGTTTCCTTGGTCAATAGTTTTGTGGACAAAAGCTTGAGCGTGTATGTAGTTGTACCTGTGAGGAAGTGTATTAACAAACACGGCGGTTTGGCTTAGGAATTTCCTAAAATACCGAATACTGCAAACTCTGAGGATGTAGCACTAGACAAATCACTCTGAAAACTCCATCCTTCTTTCCTCGAGGAATTGATGTAAATTCTGCAAGCAAATTGGGAAGGTTTTCTGAGCCGTACTAGGACAAAAAGGCTAGGCCACATTCAGTAAGAGAGGATTCTGAGTTTGCCTGTTTTTACTTTTTCATGGAAGTGCTCAGTCTCACGCAAAGGATACAGAGCAAGGCCTAACCACTCCTTGCTTCATGGGGTTCTCAAAACACGGCTTTTATGAGACATATGACTTTTTCAGACCCAATTGGCAAAAGGAAATGCCACAACATGAGGGAATTCAGAGCCCAGAGCCCAGGCAACTCTCAGCTGCTGCAGACAGAGTGTTGGGGTGACAAAGAACAAAGGTATCCCCATCAACTTCAGGTTACTACAGCCATTGAAAATATAGAGGTGAGCTAGGGATAAATATGGATAGATAGGTTCCCTTATTAGCTTGTGCATCAGCAGAGTTCTCTCATTTCTAGATTTGAGCAAGGACGTGTTCCTGGCATACCATTGTCACATGGATTTACCAAATCATATCAGCACTAGGTCACTAGGTTAGGGATCCCTCCATGGTCATGAAGGTCTTAAGGTCTTATNCACATTGCTTAATTTGTTGAATATTATCCAAAGATTCATCTCTTTTGGGTTATATTGAGTCTTACTACCCCTTATAATCACTGGGCGTTATGTATATGGTCTGTGACCAGACTGTATCTACATCCCGTACATCCCATGTAGATCCTCAGATGGCTGAATGCAGATAATTATAAAATTACAAAGTAGATAACCTAATTGCTAGATGATACGTTTCCTCAGAGCAGGAACAACTAATGGATTTTGCCATATCCAGCCTCACAGCAGAATTTCTCTGAAAAGAGACCAAAAATGGAGGAGGAAGTGGCCTGCCGGTACATGGAAATGTACAGAGATATAACAATTCAGTATTACCTGATTCTAGAGAGACATCAAAAGCACAGGAAGAAATAACCCATTAGTGATGCTTTTTAAGCAATCTTCTCAAGTTTAACTGCTTTTCTTTCCTCCACTTGCAGCTCCTTAAGCAGCTGTCAAGTTTACAAATATTTCTTCCAACTTGAGAACAGCTGTGGCCTATAATCACATATTTTATTTCAAACTCTGGGTTGTGGCCCACATTAATGGAAATGAGAGCAAACTAAACAAGAAAATAATGGAAAAAAAAGGGGTCCAAAACACATGGTTAGATTCTTATTTTCCTGTCAAATTCAAGTAAACCACTGGACTTTTCCTTCACCTTCACAAAGCAGACTACAGAAGATATACCACAGTAAGGTCAATTCTACATGCCTTCTCTATTATCTCTTCCAAACTGGTCTACACCTAACACAAAAGCACCACTTTTATAATTCCAAAATGAAATAAAAATTTCTAACCCTGTCACAAAACATCAATAGAGATGTCATTGGGAGACCTTCAAAAATCTGCCAAGCAGAACTCCATGAATCACACACCCAGCATATTGACAGCTTTGCAAACCAGGGGATCTATATCCAAGATAGAAAACAAAATAGCAAAAGATGACTAAAAACAGAACAAAAGAGCAAAATGAAATGGAAACAGAAGCAAAACTGAACTGCACAGTGCTACCATTTCACCGTTAATACACCTCTCTCTCCTTTTTTAATTAACTTCACAGTATCCCTGTGAAATGAGAAGTTACAGCAACTGTAATATTGTTTTCATTCCACAAGGGTGACAAGTCAGAGGTGCAACTGAACAGAAGACATATGGAAGGCCACAGAGTCAGCGACAAATGTAGACACTCACTGCAGGTTTCCTGTGTCCTAGGTCAGTGCCCTAACCATAAGTTTACTATTCCTCTCTCCTGGCTTTTTGACCTGCATTTAACTTGGCAACCTGATGTTCACAAAGGATAAACCACAAGACCATGGGTAAGTGGCTACTGCTGATCCAGTGCTCCACACTAAACAGTTTTCACTGATGAGAAAAGTGCAGAAGGAGGACGGAAGAGATGTTGCAAGTTGAGTATGGTCTTCAGCTCCAAATGCCTGAGAGCACTTCCAAGAGACTGCATGAGTCTGGATGTAATATCTTTCTTTTCCTTCTCTAGGTCTTTCCATCCCACAGTTATCAAGCTGAGGAAGCTGAAGTGAAAGAGATTTCACAACTTTGCAGCAGCCAGATAAGAGAGATATTTCTCAAGAAAAATATTGTCAATTCTGGGATTAGTGTTTTGTTTTGTTTTGTTTTAGAGTGGAGCAGAGTGGGAAAGACAAAAGTTTTATTAAAGGCTGGGGTGATTTGCAGATCAACTCAGATGTGGAACTGCAGTGGATATGTCACCCAGCTCCATTTTCAAAAGCTGCTGACCAGAGAGGCAGCACAAATGACTGCCATTTTCTAAGGCACAGACACAGGACCGTATTAGCTTAATGATGCTAAAGCCCTGTTAATATCTTGGAAAGTTTGACACCAAAACTGGCATTATCTTCTGCTTCTACAAGAAATAAGACATTCGTCTCAACTGGGAGTCCACTTCAGTTCATTCTAAGAAAAGAAGAAAATCATCTCACTTTCTCACTGTATTATATTCTGATTTAATAAATAGAAAGGTCGGTCATATGGATGTGATACACGAAAGTCAGTAGAAGTTGTAGGTGCGCCTAGTCTATCAGGAAACCTAGCCCAGTATTCAGACAGCTGATTAAATGGTAGTTATGAACTTTTTTTTTTTTTTAATATTGCAAACATACCAAAGATATTATTCACGTGCATTCAATTGGATTCTTGTATAGATGTCAGTTGTTTCCAGAAAGTACTACCTTAGGAGAAATTTAGGAGACCTTGTATTTCAAGGGTCTCTGGACCTTTTAACCTTACTATGAACATCATGGACCCTACCATGAGACCAGAATGGACCTTCTGACCCTTCATTGCATGATTCTAGACATTGAACATCATCTTCTGGGGACAGCAGGTGCACCATTTTTCCGGTATACTAACAGATATCTTTCTCTGAAGAAGCCTGATGCTCCACCTTTGCATCAAAATAAGCAAAACAACAGGTGTGTATCAATGAATTTGGCACATTTTCACCCATAAACTTGGTGCTGCATGTGACAAGGTTCATCAGAGCTTAGTGATTTGGTAACAAACTATACTCTGATCAAGGTCATTGTAGAGTTCAGAATAGCCTGGGAACCTCCTAAAGACTTCAAAGCAGTCATCAGCACCCAAGATCCTGTCTATTAGCTTCATGCTATCTGCATCCCTACTGTGACGCTCCTTCACTAACTACATATGGGATTTCCGAAAGAGTGGGATGGTCAGACACCTTTGACAATTGTTGAACTATTGATTCACCCGTATCAAGGCTGCCCCAAGAATCAAGCAAGACTGCCCACCTGTATCAAGACTGCTTTCAACACTTACTTGAAGTAAACATCTACCTCTGCAACAGAGCAAGGGAGATAACAATGTACTAGCTGTTGCGAACAGGAAAAGACTGTCACAGTAAAGCAGGATTCAAATCCCCATGCTAATCAGGATGCACAGACTGATGGCCCCTGGAGCACCTAAGAAATCCAGTGTGAAAGAGAAAGCAAAGATGACTTTGTATTATAGAACAACATATATCAAGATGAGGAATTGATTGACAGATCATTTGTAACCTGCCTTAACACAGTGAAAGCCAGGATCCTCTCTGCTTGTGAAAGATAGCCCGGGGATACAGATTTTCCTTGTATAACCAGATCGGATAATAAGATCTCATGGCAAAATATATCCTGAACATAAAAAAACCTCTGTATCTGATCATGGAAAAACAATAAAACCACATATGCTGTGAGCAAGGAGTCCTTACTCATCCCTCCCAAATATTTACTAATGTGGAAGAACTGTTACCAAAATTGAAATTCCATTTTTCTGCTTTGCATAGCTGGGACAAGAGGGTCCAAGAGCTATTTGTTGGACACTTTGAAATGTTAAAAACAGAGCAGCTCTGCTGCAAAAACTTTCTTGTCTCAAAGTAAAAGCTAATGTTCCTTTCTGGTATATGACAGAGCTCGGGACCAGACAAAAAGCTTGCCAAGTGCTAGAGGGGAAGTGCTCATTGAAGTAGAAAAATAACCCCGCCATATATCATGACATTGATTAATTTACGTTCTCACATCTATAAATAGCACACAGAAAATACTTTGGGGCTTGTGGGTGATTTGCCAGGTGCTGGGCTGTTGCCTGTGCCTCCCAAGAAAAATCTGTTAATTCCTTTTGCTCTGCTTCTGGGAAGCCCCTGATGCTCCTGAACTCCCCACACCACGCAAAAGTTTCAGCAGCATTTTGTACAACATCTGAGAAGAGCCTATCGGATCAGAGGAGTACCGTGTTGGGGTACTCCAAACTCCAGTGTTAATCTGCTCTTAAATGTCTGCTGCTTGTCTTACAGTCTACTCCAGAGCCTCACTGAAGCGTGTAGAAAGCTGTTCCTCAAGTTTAACCACATTTTCTAGTCCATGATTTCTTCCCCAACCTCCTGTGCACATGGTGAAGAAACAGTGCTTTTTTTTTTTTTTTTTTGAAACAAAACACTCAGCTACTGCACATCACAACCTTATCAAGCTCCCCACCAGTTCCTCAGTCTTCTTGCAGTTATATACCTTTGCTTTTTGACACACATACCTAAGGCTGGTCAGTCAAGTCTTTCCCAAGATTATAAACTGTTTTGGCCCAACCAGACATACTGGTTTATAAAGCAATGCTGCTCCCAAGGTCTTGTTCATCTCAGAGTGCTTTACAAAGGTCATGATCATTCTCCTTATTTTACATATGGAAACACTGGGGAAAAAGAAGGGGAAAAGCTGAGGACAAGATCCCATGTTGAGCCAATGACGTAGAGCCAGGAACAAAAACTGAATCTCCAGGCCCACTTTCAGCACCAAATGCATCAGATTCTCTTGAAATAATGACCGCTAATGGTCTGCTCACTGTTTCACCAGGAAATAAATATTTGCCATGAGAAAAAACATTTACCTCTCCTGGCATATGCTACTGTGTGTATATTCATTAACCAGAAAGGTTTGAGACAAAAATCACCACCTTTATGTCAAATCCAGAGACAACAGGTCTTGTGGACTTTGGAAAACTCTAGGTAGTGCTAAAGACAAAGGGTGAGAGGCCCAAAAAGGGAAATTACAGATGTCCAGGTTGGTACCAGGGCTAATAAAGAACAGCATGAAACATAGCGGTGCTGTGATATCTCCTGTCCCTCCACCTGCACTGTCAGAGAGCCACAGTGCCCAGCCATGACCAAGGAAGCTCAGCCAGGAAACAGTTTATTGGACCACACCATGGGAAGGGGAAAAATTGGGCTGCTTAATTTAAACATGGGACCGAAGCTTGTGACACTGCTCCTGCCCAGAGACACTTAGAGGGAGAAAAATCTTCATGGACATCATGGGCTGACTGGAAGGGTAGATGTGAAAATGTGAGAGGGGCAGGGAAATCTTTGATAGACAGGTGATAGCAACCTGCTTTGTGTAATGCTTAAGCTATCTGTAATTCAATAGGCTATGAAATCCATTTGAGACTGCTAGGAAAGCTTTTTTCTTTTCCACCTAACATACAGCTAATCCATACCTATCAATTGCAATATCACTCTCAGGAGCATCCCAAATTTGAACAAGAGTTATGAATGACAGAATCAAGAGAATCTCCCTTGCCACACCCCCCAGCTCTTCTATCAGAAGAAGCACAAAGATGGCAAATCTTTCTCATTTGCTTCCTTTCTACACTGCCAGTGGATCTTGGCAGAGAAATCCTCTAAAGCACTGGAGATTTCACAATCTTCTGGTTGCCAGTAGATGTCATTATATACCAGCAATGTGCCTGCCAGCCAGAGGCCAATGCTGTAAAAAGGTAATTTTTTCTAAGTTGATGTAAGGAAAAAAACAAGTTACTAGTATTTTTACACTGCTGAGAATTAAGCTGTCACGATGTACAATTAGTATGTGATCTGGCTTTGAGTTGTTTATTACCATCTGCAGCTGTTATTCTGGGTCACAGAAAACCACGGAATTTCTCTAAAACCTTCTAATTATTGTTAAGAAAAAACTCCATCAAACCACAGTTATTTATCTGTGCAGAATGTACTTTAACTACAGTTAAGAGGACTCAAAAATACTTGAGGAGCAGACTGAAATTGTCTGCATGCACAAAAGGATTCAGAACGTACTCAGAGCACTAAGGCAGATACTGACACTAATACACCTTGCCCTTTAATGGGAAGATTCAGAAAAGAAATGACAGATACGAATGACTTCAGAGAACTGCATGAAAGCCTTATGAAGTAGATACAGATGTGTACGATTATGCAGATAAGTAAATGCTGGATTGGGAGGTTAAGTGCTAAGTGACCCTAACCAGATGAAATCAGTAGCTAAGGATGGATTCTGAGGGATATGATTCCCAGCAGCAATAAAAATAAAATTAAAAAAAAAAAAATAGGAAAAAAATCTGCAGATATTGCACTTTCACTTTTCATTACCAGGTCAATTTGAGCTGTGCTCACATTTTTTATTTGGCAGTAAACTTTTGAGATCTGAGTGCTAAGAACCAAACCTTGAGGAGTTTCCACAGACCTTGTCTCCACGGAACACCAGTTACTGTGTAATTGGGGCTTTGTTTTGTTTTCCAGTTTCAAGCTCAACAGTATCTCTGAACTTGGAGATGTTTTACCACCTTGTTACTGTCAAGATGTGCTGGCTGAAAGAGCACTGCCTGCTGTCCTGGATCATAGTGCTTCCCAAAGCTCTCAGAGTCTCCCCTCAGCCAACCAGCCCTGAGTAAACTGCGTTATATTTAAGAGGTTTTGGAGTTGATGGCTATCCAAACACCACAGCAGCCCAAACAAGTCCTATAACCTCCCTGGAGCATCTTTCCTGCACCAGGGCTCAAGGTTTCAGAGGTGAAAGGACACACGTGTCAGCTCCTGCAGTGATAATTAGTTTTCCTTGGAAGTCATGGGTATATGGACTAAATTCTTTGTCCTTGCAAGCTTAGGCTCCACACTGTGTAAGTGCTCAGAGCACACGTCCTGCTCCTAGGAGCTCAGCTGGTTATTTCCCCTCCTTTGTACTGGAGCTATTTTTAAGTCGAGGATCTCACGTTTGGTGCTTACTTGAACTGCACTGCAGCAGCCTGGCCACGTACTTGGCTGGTCCTGATTCTGACTTGCAGACTCAGTTTCCCAGCATGAACTTAGACCTGCTTCATCACCAGGGACCAGTCTGGTGATCTGGACTCCTGGCTGAACCTGGGTACCATCACTGACCCACTCTGTTCCACAGCAAGGGTGCTTCGGGACTAGCCCTGGTTGGTGAGGTCCCTATGCTGCCAGCCATGATATCTGAGCTCCCACCTCCATTTCCCTTGGGGGTGTGACTAGTCCTTGCTGCACCCTGACACTCAGGAACCTGACTCCCAAACATTATTATAGATCTGCATGTCCAAAATGCCACTTCCAGCAACTGAGTCACACGCACAGCCCTTCTGGTCCCAAAATGCATCTCTTCAAAATATCCAAGCACAAGCTCTCCTTGCCCTCAAACCAACCTGCAACGTTAGACTCCAGCTACATTTGCGGTGCTTTTTGCAGGTAGACCTGCACTCATTTTGCCTGAGCCCCAAATTACTGGATGCCAACCAGCCCTGACCAAGAGGCACTGCTCTCGTGATAATTTGGTATTCCATGCTGACAGCACATGACAGGGTAAAGAAGGTACATGGCTTTCAGGCCAGACCTTTCTTACATTCCGCTGCCTTGCGGGGAAGACAGAGCACAGGGCTTCATGTAGATAGATTGCACCTAACAGGGTAGATTTCCACAGCTTTTCCAGAAGCCCTAAAAATGGTAATATCTCCAGTTTGGAAGACACACAAGGGAAGGGGAAGCAAGGCCTTTATTTAGCAGGAAAGATATTCAAAGCCTGGAGAGAAAGAGATTCTTCAGCTTCATTTTACAGGAACAAAGACCAGCTGCTTTGCCCAAAGTCAACAAATCTGTTGGAGCCAAGTTTTAAGCCTAGGTCTCCTGCAGCATAGTCCAAAGCCTTAGCTATCTGCCTGCTTTTCTATGCTTGGTCTTGCAGTCACTGCATCTCTAATAAACCAAGCCACTTCAGCGGTTTTATTCTCATTAGAAATCCTATAATAATCCCCCTGAATTTTATCAGGGCAAGTCATTACCATGAAAATAAAAATTAGGAGACTATAGACTTAATCTTCTAAAGTTGTTTCTCATATTCTTTTCTGCATATGTGATTATTAGCATGAAGGGAAACAGATAAGGCACAAAGGGAAAGCTCAGATACTGCTAGAAACACATTATCAAGGAAATTCCCATAGGGCACTGTAATCCATAACGAAACCTTCATCCACACCTCTGCAGGAGAAGGTGGGCGGTCGTGGTTAGAGTTTTCTCCTCCACAAAGTGGTTTCCTGCAGGAAAATCAAAGTAGCAATCACTTGACCCAACTCTTTCATTAAAACCCTTCCCCCCTCCCTTTTCTTCTCCTCCCTGGCACCATACATTACTAACCAAGCTATTCTGTATCTTGTTCCTCTGCATGCCAGGAGCTAGGGACTCTTCTTCAACAGCTATAGATAGTGTTGGCCCAAGCCCTGAATGGACTGCAGAAACTTCTGTCCTCTCCTGAGCATTGAGGTTGTTAGGGAATAGTCACCAAGAGCTGAACATAAAACTGTAAGAACTGCCAGCCCATATCCCATCTACAGCAGGGGCCTCGTAGGAGACTTCTCCAGCTTACTGTCCTGCTATTGCAGATCACAATTTAAAGTGACTTGCAGACATTCTGAAGCAGAGATAATGTCTCTGTACTGAATAGATCTTGACAGATGTCTCTCTTTAATAAATTTGTATGCAGTTTTTTTTTTTAAAGACACACACTTTTTATCCTCCAGAGCAGACTGCAAAGAGAAGCTCCAATGCCTGCTGTATGAAAAGCAACTTCATTTTGTTCCTTTTAAACTTGCCATCAGCTAGTTTCATTTGCTTCCCCTTAGCTTTTGCAGTAGAAGAAGCAATGAAAAACGATTTCCTACTGACGTGTCCATACCACTCTAAGTATGACAGATTTTCAGCATCTCCCCTACAAAGTCATCACTTTCCAAGGCACCTTCTTACCCACAGAGCCTTCTTAGCACCGTTGGCCTTTAGGATGCAAGAAGGGTGGCTCAGCAGAGCTGGAAAATACTCTGCACGTTGCAAGACAAGAGTGTAAGTTTTTGAAAGCCTCCAAATTAAACTTTGTATGGGGGCATTAAAAGGACAGACTGGCTTGCGACGTGGATGGCTGTGCCCCAGGAATGCAGACCACATACTGTACAGAACCTCCCTTGTCAAACATGATTTACCTGACTTTGATCAAGAGTCACTGAAACTCTGTCTTGCTTGAATCATCCTTAAAAATGCTCTACAGCTGTTCTTTCTGCCCTTACTCCTCTCCTGCATCTACTTCTTTCGGAAGAACAGAGGTTTGAACAGGACCAGGCTATCTGGTCTAGCAAATATCTGTTTGAATAGCCTATGGAATAAAGCCAAAACATCGCTTTTCATGGTGACCTTTTTATAGATTTGAAAATTTTACCACGTAAAATCAGCAGTTTGGTAACACCAATGTGTGAAAAACAAGTGAATGAAGACACAGGGCAGATTTAGGAGCAGATATATAACAGACCGCATGTAACACCACAGGGAGTAAACAGTTCAAGGGCTGAAAGATGATGATCAGCAGCAGAAATTTAAGATCCAATACAGAGCAGTGGCAACAGAATCACACCTGAATATGAAAATCCACCCAAGAGCAGTTTATATGATCACCTGGAGATGTATTATGTTATTTTCTGTTTTTACATCTATGTGCAATTCCTTGGTCTGCACATGCACTTTTCTGCACATAAAAATCATCCTCCATCAAGCTGAGTTATTTAGGCCTGGCAGAACATGCTGGGCTGTCACTTGAGCCATCACAGTGAATTTCTTGGTTTTCAAAGTCACACAAGACCTCATGTTGACATGAATTAGGTTTTTAGCCACAGCTGTAATTATCTTTTGGTTTACCACTAATGATGTGCTTGGCATGTTATGTGTTCTAATACTAGCGTCATTATGGCTTTAACTTAGTGATATAACTGAGGTAATGGCCTGGAGAAGCAAGGCCAGTGCCACTGTTGTCCTCCTGGAAAAGCACAGGATTTGCCCTCTAACAAATGCCTCAGACCTCACATAATTGTCCTACACACAATACTTGGCAAAAGCATGATCTGGCAGGTGTTTGGCACTAGCACAGCTGGAGACCAATACTATAACAAGGGGATCATTTTAATATCATCTCAGTCTTTTCAAAGGTGAGAGAACCTTCCTCTATCAACACTTAGGATGGGAGCCTTGCCCTTACAAATGAATCCACAGCACAGGCATAGCAAAGATTGCACAGACTGCAGCTGTTTGAAGTCCAAAATCTCTGATCCAGTTTCCTAGCACTGGCCCATACCCATTTAAAAAATAAAAATAAAAATCAAGGAAACAAAGCTGCCACAGCCAGAGTGAAAAACAAGAATTCATGCTCATGCAGCCATTACAGCACAGCAGGCAAACAGAAAGGAGCCACATGAATCCTCTCCTTCCAGGTGTGTCACATTCTCCTGTCCGGAAAGGACCTCATTTCCTAGGCTGTCCTTCTGCTTTTTCAGGAGGATAGGTGGCAGTTAGCATCCCAGATACTTGCATCCCATCTCCCTGTAGTTCTGGCCACTTTCCCCTCATAGAGGCTTCTTCTGATGCCAAGACACAGACACGTTTCATGCAAACCTCCTGCGCTTTCTGCTGCTGAAGGCTCACCTTCACACCTGAAGGCTGACCTTGAACATGATCTTTTATGTTCAGGAAAAATTACACACACAAACACATATCCCCAGGCTCCCTTTTTAATCAAGCCCGTGAGTCACAGCAGATACATCTTTGCTCTCCATCAGCAACAGCAGTGACACTCAGCCATGGGGCGGACATGCGGGGCACACACACTGGCTACCAAATGTGCATCCTCTGCAGATGAGCACATGCTGCCTTGGCTGGCAGGGATACCAAATAAACAGAACAAGCTGGCCGCCAACTCTGGGATCTCTGTGGCTATACAGTCATTTGGGGCAGTCCATGTTGTTTGGCTATCCCAATCAGAGTAGTTCTGTACAAACCTATTGTATCTGTGGGGTCTTTTATTTTTTCCCCCCTCCCATCCAGACTTCTAGACCTATTTTTCCAGGCATGAGAATAATATAGATGGAGTAATGTTTTCCACCACTTTTTACAGAGATCAGAACATAAGAAAACAAGAACTTGCTTCAACTGCAGCACAACTCATATCATAAACATCATGTTTCCCATCAGACTGCTGACTCTCGCCACCTGCCAAGCACGAGCTGGTTTCCAAAGGCTGAATTCTGAGTCTCAGAGGCTAAATACTGGCTGTCAGTGGGAGGACTGCAGAAGATGGATGCAGAAATGTGTGCTTTACAGCCCCCATGCCTCTAGCCCAACTCAATAATATTTCCTGCTATGAGCAACCCTCATTTAGATTGTAGTTAGAATGTGACACATTACCACCATACACAATCAATATATCATAATCACGGAAAGAACAAATGAGAAGATGCAATGGCCATAAATGCCATGTTCTTGCTACTGCAGCATTCTTCCTTTCTGAACACAATCCAATATTATTTTCAATTCCCTGAGTAATCAGGTAGCCACAGAACCCCTGGAAAACAGCTCCACACACTCTTAACTCTATTTTCAATATGAAGCATGATGACTTCCTTATTTCATCCATCTATATCCTAGACGCTCCTGACAATCTTTTCCCAGCAACTTGAAACTTCATTTTGGTGATAAGGAAAACACCCACAACCAGGTGCGATATGGAGCTGCACAGGGAAACAGCTACTTGTCCTCTGCAGTCTAGGTGTGCAGCCTCATTTTGTTGGGTAAATGGGAAGTTCGCAGACAGAATTGCCTGGAAACCCACATCTTTTTTTTTTTTAATGCAAATTAGTCCAGTTGTTCTTTGTTTCCCATTGTTGACCACAATTGAACATATTTTTCAAGATAGATGATCCAGCAATTTTCAGTGGTGTTACTCTGTATCCTCAATTTTAAATCTCTAAGTCTTATTTCTCTATCTTGACTCTTTTGTAGTAAGAAAATACTCTGGCTTTCGTCCTTCAGGTTATTAATGAAAATATCCAATGGAAAAAAAAATTTAAAAAAATTACAGCAGTCTCCTCATGACCCAAATTTAATCCTGTTCAAAATTCAATAAACTTGAACTTATACATTCCATTTGGTTTTCATCCTTCCAGCCAGTTGCTTTACTGCATTATCCTCAATGAACTCACTGCTGCTTACATAGAGCAAAGATTATGATTTCAATTTAATAGCATTTTACATGTCCAGTGCACAAAGGAAACTCAAAGAATATGAAGGGGAAAAGCAATGAACACTTGAAAGCTTTTCTACAGAAAGAAGCACAAGTATAAAACTTCCCCACAAAGATCCAATTGTATCACATCTATTGCATTCTGTGCTCTCCAGAAGTAACCTCTGAGCTAACCAAAGCAACAGCAAGCATCTCTCATTTAATTAGTCCAATGAAGGATTAGATCTTACCTTTTCTCCTTTTTCTCCTCTGCCATACACTCTGCCCTAGAAATGCAAAAAGAGAAAAGGCAGATTTGATAGTAAGGATGTCAAACTATGCTGTAAATATATATTTCATCTTTTCCTTGATACATATATACGCACACAATATAGATAGATATCTGTGATATATACACACAGTCACGGGACAGCTAATGTAGGGAAAGTCATTTAGTTGGGCAAAATTCCTTGATAATAATTCAGTGACAAATTAAAATAGAAAACCTATCCCCAATTCTCCTATTCTAGCACCAGAAAAACATCGTATTTTCCATTATTGTCAGAGTCTGATATTACGTTTCCAAAATCAAAGATGCCAACAATCCTTATTAGACTGAGTTTTACTTAGGGTTAAAGACTTTCTTGCCTAAAAACTCCATCTGGCATTTGAATTAATTGCAGCTGGGCAAAGCTGGATCTTGGTTATCTGAATGTAAAAGAGTTGGGAGAGATTTGCTTCTTCTTTGTGTGCAGTTGCCTCTTACTGTCCGCTGCTGGATGTGCAGCTGTGCTAAAACCAAGTACATCCAAGTTGCATATTTTAATTAGAAGGCCAATACTAAGTTAATTATCAGCTAAATTCGGGGATGAACTCATCCATTCCCCCAAGAAATGCCAATGCATGCTAGAAAGACCAGCTTCTCCCTGGTATAAAAGTCCCAGCAAGAGAAACATATTCAACAGAGTACACAGACACTGTGAGCAAATGTTCAATGTAGAAAAGAGAATAACCAATTGCATTTCCATCTTCTTATCTAAAAATCATTCTGATATTTCTTACTTACTGACTCCCCTTTTTCCCCTCTGAGTCCAGGAAGCCCTTGGCTGCCACTTTCTCCCTTGAAAAAGAAGAAAGGTTATTGATACCACAGAGATAATTCATCCCCTTCTTGACAGGCATAGAAATAGCAGATGAGTTTTCCTCTTACACCTCCCCTTTGGCCTCACTTGTGAGCTGCACCATGTTGGTGTTTGCATTTCATGGTTAGCTTTTGGTTGCCTTTTTTTTTTTTTTTTTTTGGAAAGCAGCGCAGTGAGCATTTGGCTGAGATCATGGATACTTCTATTCCCACCAGTCTCTACTGACAAAATTTCAGCTCCTACTGAAAGTCCAGAAGGATGGGGTGAACTTCATTGCATTTATACCAGCTTGAATGCCCAAGCTCTCAGATTGATTTAATACTCTATTTCTTCATACAAAAATATTGCTAGAACCCTTCAAGGTGCACTGGCAAGGCACAGAGCTCTCTGTTGTGAGGTACTTCAAAAGTCACTGTTTTCTGTTAAGCCAGAAAGGACTTAGAAAGTTGCTTTGCATAAGATCTAGAGGGTGCACTCCTAAGATGTGGAAAAAATAAGCCTTTAAATATTGTCAAGATTTTAGAGTTATTTTTATACTACCAATTAAAAAAAAAAAAAACAAAAACCCACAACATTTTTTTCACTCACACCAGATTTTCATGGTCAGCTGACTCCTCCCTTCCCTAGCAGAAAAGTGCAATACACACAGTCACTCTCACTGCTTTGTCAAATGGAAATCAAAGAAAGCTAACATGCAAAAAGACAGTTCAAAGCATACAAAATTCAAAACATACAAATATGACTGGTAGGGAAAAGAAAACTGCAGATGCATGTATATAGAGAAGAAGCGTGATCAATCAAAACCCAATCAAAAATTTTCTTTACTTGTTTCCTAGAAAAAGAATAGCTTCCAGGTTAAGGGGGAAATGGAGAGAGAGACAAAGAAGATGTACCATTTGATAAATATCTACCAAGTATAGAACTAAAGGTGTTGCTAAAAACCACAAGTGCAGAAAAAAATACATGAAAATCATTGTCACGTACTGCTCCAGAGTCACAAGACTGGAAGAGGGACCAGCTGAGAATATATACAGTTTAAGGCCATTCTCAGTGTTGCCAGTCACTCCTTTGAGTCCTCCTGCATCAGGAGCTGCTGGAGGGCAGAAGGCTCTGTCTGTGCGTCTCTACCCACCTCCTGCCTAGTTCTCACCAGAAACATATATATCAGAAACACGCTGTGCTTAGCTTTCATGAATGTTTCATCATGAACAAATATAACATCACTGTTCCTTGCTCTTTCCTCACCTATTTGTACCTCCCATTGTCTTTTGCTTGTAGGGAGTTTAGGTAGTTTGGTGCAGACACTGTATCAAGCTGAAAATATACCAGACCTGGAACAAGACTTATCAAGTACCACGGCAGCAGTAAATCCAGTGACCTCTGCACTCCTCAAGTCTTCCCACATGAACTACCTAGGATTTAATTTTTTGGTTCACTTCATTCTGTCCTGATCTGTATCCAAACAATGTGCTTAGCTGCACGAGACACTACAACACTTGTCAGGATTGTGCTTTCTTTCCCTCCAATGCAGACAGGCTTTTGAAAGCACCCATATTACTTTTGCCAAGAATAAAAAACTCACAGAGCAAGTAGCACATATACAAAAAACAGCATCACAGTCAAAGGCACATAAGCAACATCATTTCTGCAGATGGATGGAAACTGATCCCACAGAGAAGTGATTTTCCTTAAACACAGAGCACAGACCGACAGCAGGGCTATAAGAGAGCAGAAGCCCACTGAACATCAGCCCACTGCCCCCACCAGCCAGCCTGGCTGCCTCCAAAAAAAAAACAGCATTCATGGCAAGTACAGAAAGAATATAAATTGCATTGGGCTGTTGTTAGAATCCAGAATTTATCAATAAGATCCAACTTCAGGCATATTAGCAAATTCTTCCAAGGCTGTTTCCTGTCTCACTCTCCCCCAATACCATCCTTTACTGTATCTCCCTCCAAAACATGTACAGTGTATCTCCACGCACAACCCTCAGTTTGTCAGCAGGGATGATTGAGGCAGAGGTGTTCATCTCTAAAGGATTTTTTCCCACTCTTTCTAGGAACTGCAAATACTCCTATTTTGCCCTGAGTTTGGAAAATTAAATTAGAGAAGAACAGGAACTCATTATCTTTCCACACTGGGTATATGCTTGGAATATTACGACAGGGAAAGCCTGTCCAAATATCCCCCACCAAAAGAAGGAATATACTATGGAAGATCAGGATAATGGAGCTGAACACTAATCTGTCTTCAACCCAGATAGATGACTGCCACAATCACTTTATGTAACAGACCCTTAAACTGATCTTTTTTTTTTTTTTTTCAAAAAAAAAAAAAGAAAGAAAGAAAGAAAGAAAACAGAATCAAGTAGCCATTATTTCTACTTTGGACAAGGAATGAATAAGCCACTAAGTAGTGCTAGAGTAGGGAAAAACAAACAAACAAGACCAAAAAAAATGACACAATAACAAAACAAAACACAAACAACAACAAAAAAACCTATCTTACGCTAGAGAAATAGTGTTACAGTCCTCTTACATTTATCAGCCCCTCCAAAGATCCCCGTTTTGGAGTAAGAGGTTTGTTTTATTTTTTAACACTGACTTCCATCCCTATTAGTATCCCCTGGTGGGATTCATTTCTCAGGTGACTTCCACCAGCTGCACGCTGTTTTTTTGAAGCAGCTGAATCAGCTGCTTTCCTGGGTTCTTATATGGCCATAGAGTCCCTTACAGGCTATTTCTCAGTATCAGCCTGTAAAATGATTTTGGATAATGTCTAAGTGTCTACAGTCCACCTAACTATCCCTTGGGCTCCAGTTATTTAGGATTAGATTTCAGTCTTGCAACTCACCCCTAGTAAAGAGATGCTCAGTAGTGATGATGTCTATAGGCAAAATCATGACTTCTGACTCAGAGTCCTGACATCACTGTTTCTACCTTTTTCTGACAATTTCTTTCCTTCTTAATTAGTTTACTCTGACCTCTCTGTTTAGTCAACTAATGCTTAGTCTTTTCTTAGGCTGTAGTTGCTTGCTAGCATGTTTTAATCAAACTTGAGAGCATGGTGGATTTTTTTTTTTTAAGTGTTTCTAGAAGCCACAGCTCTTGGATTTATGTAAAAAATAGAAATCTTCAATATTCATTACCTTAAAAGAGCTTTACATCCATCCTCATTACACAAAAACAACACAGCTTTAAAATACAACCCTTGCACCTTAGAAATGAGGAGACAAGTTGAATGATCCCAGGGCATATTTTGGACACTTCTCACACATAATGCAGAAGCCACTCATTTCTGTGGGGCCATGGTCTACCACATGGTAATGTTGGGGAGCTGCAACTAGCATCCACTTTCTTCCCCATTGCCAGCATTTCAGTTGGGGTGGTTCAGTAACACAAAGATAGAGAGGAGGGGAGAGACATTCTTCCCTGCACACAGAGCAGCGACTGTAACAAGCTGGTCTTCAGCAAGCCGGTCTTTGGCTGGTCTATGCAAGAACTGCTGTCAAGGGCTTTATATATTATTTAATCTTTGGCAGTGAGGAATAAAATTTATGATTTGCCTTATTTAGCAGATAAAGAGGCTAAGTTGTCTGTCTCAGATCATCAGTTATGTGTTTGTACCAGACTGTTGTCAGAGCCTGGATTTAAATGGCATCAGCCCCAGCTCTCAGAGCCTGTGACACGGTCCTGCCTTGGTAGTCTGCAAGTCATGGACCACTAAATCCAATGAAAACTCACACACTCTGCAGAGCCACCTGCAGGGGCGGGACAGCCATTTTGGGATCTGTTAAAGAAAGCCTACTGATGCGGTGCTTGGACATCCTCTGTTGTGTAAACAACTAATAACCTCCTACACCATGCTGTGTTCCACAGACATCCTCACCAGTGCATAGACCTTGTCAAAGCAGTGGAAGACAATGGGATGTTGCTGCATGGTGCTTTTATTGTAACAATCGTCGCCCTTCTGCAACCTCCTCACAACAGCCACGGCTCTGCTATTCTTCAAAACAGCACCTCATTATTTAAGCTGTCACAGATTAAAATAGAAAGTTGCTATTTATGTTCGCATAAGGAAGTATTTTCTGCAGTTTCAGTCAGGCATATCTGGGCATTGATGCACCCATATTCTTTATTGCCAGCAGAAAACATACCCCAAAACACATATCCTCATCACTCAAAACTTCTCTTTGCAGGCAGAAGAGCAAAGCTTGTCCCCCAAAAACAAACTAACAAACAAACAAAAAACCACCACCACCACCAACAAAAAACAACAACACCAAAACCAGTGCTGAGGATATCTGACCTTCCAAGACCATGAGGTTCCTCCTCTCCCCTCTCACAATGTTTCAGGACAACTGAACACCTTTTGCTGGGGTGCAGTTAGTTTATTCACCAGTTTTAAATTCAGCGACTGAATTTGCAGCAGTGATTCAGGTGGAAACACTTTTGAATACAGATTCTTCCCCAGAGGCTTTTTAATCACACAGATGGTGAAACTGGGAACCACCACCACCACCACCAATGTTCACCTCCAAAGCAATGTGAATCTTTGTTTTCTTCCAGTACAAGTGTTCTCCTCTAAGTCTGTTGTTTCGCAGCTGTAACTGGAGCCAAGCAGTAAGAACATCTGTGTGTCAAATGTACACACGAGCACGTCAAAGAAGCTTGCAGAATATGCAGGATAATATAGAGGTTGCACTGTGAAACTTGAAGCAGCCATCACAACCATTCTGCTACCTCATTATCTAGAAAGAAGCATACTAAGGAAAGCGGCCTGTATTTAACATCAGCTCAAACGCTCTGGTCAATAACAGATTATGGCTAATCCATTTCCCCAGTCTCAGGAGATTTTGTAGAGAGTGACTGGGACACTGCTACCTAACCTACAGCTGTGTTATGCTGCTGAGCAAGGCACAGCACAGAAGGGTTTCCAGGTGACTCGTCATGAAAGCTGTGCATGACCTAGCGAATAACAGTAGTTTGCAAAAATGCCAGTTTAGAAGCTACAGGAAAAGATTTTGGAACACATCTATTCTAAAGAGATATAAAGTGGCAACAGAGGCTCAAATGCAAGCCTAGAGCAAAGATACAAGTCAGGCAGAGTCCCCAGCACTCCAAGGGTCATTGAAAAGTATCTGAACTAAGTGATATGCCAAATTGATTCTTATTTCTCAAAATCTTCAACTCCTCAACTTACTCTGAAACTTTCTTCAGTTGTTGTTGTTGTTTTTATTAAACAGATGAACTAGCACATCCTACTGACCTTTTGACCTTTAGGACCTTCAGGGCCAGTTGGGCCTCTCTCCCCCTAAAGAAAAAATATGATTAGTCAGACTGATCTTCTCATTATATAATGAAGCAAGGGGCCCAGTCCCACTGCCACTGAGGACAACAGAAACGTCTTCTGGTTTTAGTGGACAGCAGACTGAAAATGAGATGTCTTCAAGATCAATGACAGTGAAGTTAGCTGCCCAGAGGTCCCAGTCACAGCCAATAGAAGCAATCACATGATTTTTAAAAGGCATGAGATTTTTTTCAGTGTGGCTATATTTACCTTCAGAATTTCTTCCTACTCATCTGAAGAAGGATGCGCACAACTGGGGCGGAAAAAAATAACCACTTTTTTTCCCAAGGTTGTTTTCAAGACTACCAGCATGATCAAAAATCACTGAATTAGATAAAGAGAAAACACCTGGGAAGATTGCCATTACCTCTATAGACATCCCACCTGTGAATAACACATCTGGCTCTTTCTATGAATTACGTACCACCACTATGTTTCAAAGCACTTCACAAACAAATGCAGTCCTTCTTATAACTCACTTGTATGGCATCATGCCTCTATTTCCAAACCCACCCAACGTGCCAGAAAGGAAACACACACAACACTCACCTTTTCTCCAGCAGGACAGGAGCAATTGACAGTCTTGAGGTGGGCAACTTGCTCGCTGCCAACAGTGGGCCTCACTTCCACAGGAGGCGCTTCTGTCAGGACCGTGACCTGGCACTACACCCAAACACTCAAGGTCATGATGAAGCCTTTGATGCTAGAAAGTTTTGTCTTCCACTCACTTTAGAGAAACTGCATAGATAGGCATTACCGGGTAATGCACAGCTAAATATCTTAGGAATGAAATCCCACAAAAGCCATTCATTCACGCAGTAGGAGAAAATGTGGTAAAATGAACAATGAATCTCTTTAACCAGGATCGAGGGGAGAAGGGTGAAAAGAGTGGAAGTGACTACTGAGAGCTGGGCACAGGAAACTAAGCAGCAACTGGCACTGTGTTAGCTCTTCCCAAATAAAACCAGTGGGATTCATGGTGAATATTTCATGCTGAATTTCTGTTGTTCCACCATCACTTCAGGGTTTTGTTTCCCATGACATTTTGACAGGGAAAAAGTGATTTAGAAACTTCAAATTCCTCATATTCATCCCTTTACAGTGGTTCTCTTCTGGCTCTGCTACATTACCAATTATATAGCTAGGTTTGATTCACCATCATTATAAAAATGATAAACCCACACTGTCATCTATTTCCTGGTTTATGTAATAGATTTCAATGAAGAGTGTTCATGTGAAAATGAATTAATGACAAAAAGAAGAAGCTTACTGGTCCAGAGGGAATGTCACAGCAGGTCTCCAGCTCAGCATGCCGAGAATCACAGTAAATAACCATCCGCTGAAGATCAAACTGGAAGACAAAGTGAGGCAATAGTCTCAGAGACAGTGAATTATTAAAGACCACATGTCCTTTTGTTTGGATACACACAGTGCAGAGGAATACAAATAAAAACCAGATGGGGCTAAATTCATGGTGATTCAGCGACTCCTGTAGTCAATCTCCCTCTTTCTCTACCAATAGCAGACCAATATCTCAGCATTCTCCAAGAGTGCTGTGTTAATGAGCCCCTGAATATGCCTGTTCAAACTTCAATGCAGGTTTTAATATAAATGAGGAGGTATGCTAATCTCCGTGTCCCGGCCAAATTCCTGTCTGAGAAGACATATTCTGCCCACCTATATCCTTCCTAGAATTTCATCTAGACATAAGGTTTGTTTTTCTCCTGTTGCGCCTTGCATCTTCTGACCATTTACCCCTGTGTGAGAAATGCTATTAGCACATTTAATATGCACATTCCATCTTTTTTGTGCAGCTAAGAAAGATTACCTAAGTCTCAAACCACCAAACAATCATGCATAAGTTATACCAGGTTAACACAGCTACTGGATAATCAGGTCCAATGTGCAGGTCTCAATTGGAGCAGGAGCCATTTAATATCAGGTTTATTTTCCAAGGAACTGAGACTATATCATGACTTTACTGAGTTAATAGGCTTGCTATCTCTTGCTGTCACAGGTGGAAACCTTTATAATGCCAGACTGGACAGCAAAATGCCTTTATGTGTGTAGCTCCATACTCATTCTGATCGTATTTGTGGATGGTTTTGTCTCTGATATTAACTATAGCACATCCTAGGACTAGACAGAAAGATGAAATGGATTTCTCATTTTTAATTCCTTACAGAGATACAGACAGTCTCGCATAAAAAGACCACAGGTCATGTACATGAAGAGATGTCAATCTCTTTTAGCTATGTAACACAGGTAACATTTCAGTGATGCTGCTTCAGGAAAAGGGTCAGTTACAATACAAACACCCCAAAGTACAATCACATGCTGCAAGCCCAACGCTGAACGTTACACCAGTTCTATTCAGCACATGCACTACTTACATCAATGGGGATGCTATCATACAAGCGTTTGCCAATTACAGTCTTTCCTTGAATGTCAATATTTTCCCTGTCTTCAATAGGCAGCATCTGCACCAGTTTGCAGTCTATATAAAGTGAGACAGCTGCTGACTGAATGCTGAGGGCAATTTTGTGCCAGCTGCGGTCAAAAAGATCACTGACTCGTGCATTTCGAAAGACCACTCTCACAGCATCCTTGGTGAGCCCAATGGCATTGTACTCCACAGCTTTGTTCTCTCCATCCAGTCGGATTGAGACCTGAAAACAGACAGAAGTGATTTTGCTAATGAAGTGTACAACCTCCTCATTCCTACTGCCTGCTTTCCTTTGCAACTGACACCCTAAAGTCAGGGATGGTACAGGATGTGGTTAGAAGCCCAAGCAAAGAGCAGAGGGCATTCTTTTGGGTGAGATAGAAAGTTGGATAGGGAGCCTATGCCTGTTCTAGTAAACTAGACAGGGCAGGGCACAGGCTTAAGCACAAACCCATGACCACCCAAAGCCTTCCCTCATGAGCACACTCCCTGGCATGGTTTCATCCCACACCACCATGATGCCCCCCAGGCAATGCTTGGGCATGGTTGGGTGGTAGCACATCAGGGACGTCTCCCCAAAGGTATATGGACAAAGCTGAGCCTGTTTTGGATCCCTCTATCCTGTGCAATCCTCCCAGCAGGCTGTATGCTCTTTAGTCCCCATCACATGTCCTCAACCATCCCGTGGGGCATGGACAAATACCTTATTTCCTGATATGAAAACAGTCTGCTCAGCTGTAGCACTGCCTACACATTATTTCAGACACTTTGAACTGAAAATCAAAACACACAATAATGATTATGCCTTAGGCTCAGAGGAGAGCTGGGACTATGTATTACACAGTGTGGACACAGCCAAGCTGTACAACTTAAAGTCAGTGCTGGAGACTGGTTCCTGGCCTAATTCAGTTAATTAGAAATGGAAGAGACAATGCCTAGGGATGCAGGAAATCCAGAAGTTTAAGGGCAGATGGCCTCAAATGTCTTCCTTTCAGAACAAAATAATCAAGTGTAACACACAAGAAACGAAGTCCTAAGTGACCACTCTCAGGCAAAGCATTTTCAAATGAGTGAAAACAAAAGTCCATTTCAACCCCATATTAAATCATGCCACTCCATTTGATCACTGCAGAATCAATATCTCACCTTTGTCTCCTTCCATCTTTCTCCCTTTACCTGTCTCTGCCTTTCTTTCCCCACAATATCCCTAAGCCATCCCTAACAAGATCATGCTACATGCTCCATGTTGCAAGCTATGGAGTGGGCAAAAATAGGTTTTTGAAGATGTTATACCCTTATTAGTTCATTTACAAATTGGTTTTATTTTTTGTCTAAGTCAGGCAGTTACGGGCAAGCAGCAGGGAATGAAGCAGAGCTCAAAGCCTGCAGAAGCAGTGGTGCATCCATGAGCTGCAAAGCTGGAAGGAGCTTGGCCACATTGGCACCAAGCTGTGTCTGATGGAAGCAACCAAGGGTAGGCTACCTCCAGACCTGACCCAATATCTCCACGCAGCTGAGCACCGTGCTGGCTGGAAATCTCATCTCGGATCAGTGCTGGCTCAGAAGTGTCAGCAGTCTGTAAGCTAAGCAGGTCCACAGACACACAGGGGCCAAAGCGCAACTGCCTTTGCATGAAACAAGGCTCACGGGGCTCTAAGACACTTCTGGCACCACAATTTAAGGCACTTTTGAAAATATTACTGAGAATCTTGAGTTCTTTTTTATCTCCACATCCAAGCAGTTCAAGTTTTCAGCTGTCTCCAACAAAACATACAACCTTGAAAAACATACAACCTTGAAAAACATACAACCCAACCAAACCACCTCCTACCAAAGCCCACTCAAACCTCTAAACTATAGCATACTGCTAAGAATGCTAGACAGGAACAGATAGCCCTTTATTCCACTGTTAGGGCCTCATACCTGTGGTATGCCATACTTGTCAATAATCTGCCAAATATACCAGTCTTCTTTTCTGGAAGCCTTCCGGAATTTGAAGGTAGTTACAAAGGCATATTCATCAGGCAGACCTTGTGGGAATACATCCCTAGCATGCGGAGGGAAAAAGAGAACAATGTATCAGCCTTAGCAGCGTAGAGCAGTATTTCTAAAACTCTGCATGTCCCAGCAATGCTTCCCAAAAGCATCATGTAGTTCCCACAAAATCTGCTGTATTTGGCAGCCTGTAAAAGATGAACATGAGCTTGTGCCCTCCAGGTGGTTCTGTCCTTGAGGAGCCCTTCTCCACTACTCCAACAGTGAAGTTCTCAAGTTAAATAAGGAACAGTGAAAATCTTCAGTCTGGGATCCATCACGTCAAAGCAGTTGGGTTTCACCTGATGCTTCAGTTCACACATTCATTAAATCATACTGTTCTTCTTTAGGTGCACTGGAGACCTGTGACATCTAACAGTGGGCAGACACACCTGAAATCCTCTATAAATATACCAAGTTATAGCAATAAATATTGTAATATTTCCCCCAAAACAGTCACCATCCTCATTCCTGCCCAAGAAGATTTTCCTTGTCCTGTGCCCTGGGAGAACAAAACCTTCTCAAATCACACTTTACAAATATATTAGGCAGAAATTTACTCACTGTGACACCATGGTCCATGTATAAGTCTGAATTAACAACAACCAGCACTGTCCGTGCTGTATGTTCATAAGAACATACCATAAATGTGCACTCAGGGCTGGACAGAAGGGATAATTAACCCAGTACCACAATTTTTTGTCACTAGCCATAAATGGATGTCTAGGAATGAGAATGAACAGAACAAGCATATTCTCCCTGCCTCCAACGCTTTATGATTTCTCTTTATTCCCTCTTTATGAAGGGGACAACACAATGAACCAATTATTTTTCTATCTTTTTATTGCATTCATGATTTTGCAAACTTTGCTTATATTGCCTCTAAGCCATCTCTTTTCTCAGCTGAATAGTCCCAGTTAACTTCACTGTTCCTAGTGTGCAAGCCAGTCTGCTCCTCTGATTACTCCTAAATAGGCCCTTCCTAAATATCATGTCTTTGCTTCCAGACATCTGAGCAGTCAGGCATAAGCACCCATTAGAAAACAAAGACAACAGCAGCAATTAATAAAGGGCAAAACAATGAAGAGAGTTTCTCTTAAGGAATACTCGACATAGTCCATCACTATGCAGAAACTGGTACAGTTAACCCAAAGGCACACAAAGCTAGAAGCTGTTACTGGAGTTTAAGGCAAAAATCTCATCCTCAAAATTTCCAGAATGCTTTGTTTTATATTTACAGCAAAAGTCGAAAGCCAAAATACTCAATCATCATTTAATCTGTGCTTTGAATTTCCTATATTTTTAGCGAAGTTAAAAATTCAAAACAAGTATTACTGCGGTTCCTTCCACTACTGTAGTTTTTGCTATATTAACAGCCCATGCACCATTATAAGCTGGTCTTCCCACTGGGGACGTAGGCACTCTCTGAAGTCTTTCAACACAAGAGAAAACTGAACCAGGCTCCCACCAGCTCCTTTACAAAATCCTTCCCTTTGGAGAGCAGACAAGAATGTCTCACTTCTCAGTAACAGCTATTCACAAACCATCCGTCCCTGGTCACAGATCCACCTCACGCCAGCATCCATCTCCCCCACGGCACACTAAATAGCCAGACATTCCCTTCCTTCATGATGAAACAAGAAGCATGTCAGTTGTCACTCTCGTGGCAGAGCTGCCATGGAGGATAAAACTGGCATGACTAGGGCACTGAAAGCCACCAAGAAAGACTAGGGGATATTTGGCAAGAGGGAGTCACATTGGTCACATCAGTCCTCCCAACAGGGCACCCAGCCAGGTCTCTTTAACTGTTGACATGCCCTAGTGCAAATTTCCTGTCAAACGGCTTTGTACACTATTGTCTCCACGTTTGCCAGAGAAGAAGAGGCACTTCTCGTTTTTTAACATCACTGACAGATTGGACTGTTTTCCTTCACCCCATCAAGAACTTTCAGCAAGGTGGCAATGCTGAGAGTTGAAAAAACATTTGTTATCACTCCATCCTCTTTAATGTTTCTACGTGAGAGTGCTGTTAGTGGTGGGATTTCCCTGTGGCTCAGCTCCTAAAACTCTGCTGTTTCAGAATACTTTCCTAGTGCATTTATTTTCACTCACTCCTCACCACCTATCTTCACCATCACAGCTGGGTTTACTGGGCTACCTCCCTACCCAGCCCTCTAGGATTCTAATTTGCATTTTGGGCACAGACAGCCCGACTGACTTACTCTTCTAGCGACACCCCATCAACAACTCTAACCTCCTAGTGAATGAAAACAAAGCAAAGAAATTATTTCTCAGTTAATCCACTGGTAGCACAAGGTAGCAGAGTTACAGGTCTGGGAGTGCTTAGATCTCCTCCTGATCCATAACACGTTTGTTGTCATCACTAACTGCAGCTGGACATACGCTTTTCAAGCTGCCTTTCCCGAATGCTTTTCCAACTCTGCCTATAAAGGTGTGCTTCATTCCAAGTACAAATTAAAGGCAGTGGCTGTAACTGTGGCATCACTGTTTTGCTGAGTAGGTAAGTATACGAGCATGTGGTTGAAGTTAATTTCTTGTGTTGCTTTCATGTTGGGCCTGACAGCCTACAACCAAATCTGGAAGAGCTGATTGCTGGCCTCTGTGCTCAGAGAGTCTCTCTGGATACCTCTGATCTGGAAACAGGAACAACCCCATGCAAGCTTAAATTCAGGAAAAGGTTTTCAGAAGCTTAATGCCCACAGAAATAACTGTGAGTTAGGTACCTAAATATCCTTGTGAGTCTGGCCATACTTTATCACACAGAGGCTGACAAATGGTCTATCAGGTAGATTTAAACTGATAGAAAGCTATAATGACCTATTACCTGTCACCCTCAACGGATTTTTTTAAGGTTCTGAAGAACTGACTGCAAGTACCAGACAGAGAAGGGCTTCCTGCCAAAAGTAAACCTAAAAACACTCTTCTTGATCTGAAGATATGATAAAAGCTGTTTCTGAAGTCCTTGGTCCCTGCATCTTTTACAGAGATGCATTACTGCATAAATAACAGCACCTCTGTTTATGAGTTTTCATTTCTTTCCTCACTAAAAAGTGATCTCCATCTAGAAGCTCAGCTTTACTTAGGAACCCGAAAGCAGGAATTGCTGTCCCCAGATATGTTTTACCTCCTTCTTTCACCCAAGGCTGAACTGAGTTGATGATCCATATTACGGAGCTTTGCTGGACGTCTGGTACCTACAGGGAGCTCTCTGCTGGCTCCTTGGTCTATAACTCTGACAACAGAATGGATTGCAGAAGAGCTCATCATAAAACTCCAAGACATGAGAATCCCCTGGTTCTTCAGGTTAGTCTAAGAGTTAATTAACCCATCTCCAAGGTCAGGTGAATCACAACTTCTACAAAGAAAAAATGATAATGGCCAGGCATGAAACTCTCTTAGCCATTGTCCATTTACACGATATAACCTCCTTCTTATATGCTTTTGTTTGGTCTAAGAGCCTACATCTGTAACAATCAGAGTGAGATCCTACATCTATAATAATAATACAATGGAGAAAAATAAGGTTATCGGTTCTCATTTCAGACATTGAATGTAATGGTTACTAATAAGGTGCTTGCATTTGGTGAGGAAAGGACATAATTCATGTATCTGGAAAATATGACCATTTTTACAGCAGCTAAAATCCACTAACAGTCAATGTAACTCACTAAAGTCTGTGAAATAAGGCTGGAGAAAGACAGTTCATTTCCATACACATCATATCACCTAAGGTTCTTAGAATGGCAGGAGAAGGAGAAGGAGAAGGAGAAGGAGAAGGAGAAGGAGAAGGAGAAGGAGAAGGAGAAGGAGAAGGAGAAGGAGAAGGAGAAGGAGAAGGAGAAGGAGAAGGAGAAGGAGAAGGAGAAGGAGNAGCATCGCAGGAAATTTTGGGACAGGTCACTGACCAAGCCTGTCAACTGCTTCTGGTCTGGGGAAGACAGGGTGAAAGGGAAAGACAGGGCTGTCAGAGAGTGGCAGAGAGGGTGCAGCACCGAACCACATAAATCACAGAATCAATGTGGATGGAACGGACCTCTTTAGATTATCGAGCCCAACCCCTCTGCTCAAGCACAGGCAGCTACAGCCTGCTGTCCAGGACTGTGTTCTGTTGGGTTTTGAATATCTCCACGGATAGAGACTCCACAACCTTTCTGGGCAACCTGTTGCAGTGTTTGACCAGCCTTGCAGTAAAGAAGGTTTTTCTTTTATTCAGAATAAATTTCATGTTTTTAATTTGTTCCCATTGCTTTTTGTCCAGTCACTGGATACCACTGAGAAAAGCCTGTCTCCACCTTCTTTACTTCATCCCCGGTCAGGTATTTATACACATGGATGAAATATATGCTTGAAAAGAAGTGCAGAACAAGGGAACATTCAACAGGTTTCATGTTTGTTGTAGGAGGTTTTGGCAGTTCTGGATAGAACTTTCATCTCTGAGGAGCAGAACAGATGATGAGACCAGGGCAAGGGCTCATGGAGAAACCCAAGACAGGTAACTGAAGTCAAAGCTGAGATCAGGAGCCAGAGTGTCCCTACCAACACTCCAACATATACATGTTCAAGAAGAAAACAATACTCAAAAACTGGGGAAGACAACACTGTACCAATGTAAAGAGGAAACAGATCATGACCATAGGCTAGGCCAAGCACCAGGAAGTTCTGTGAGGTGGCACTTGGGATGAAGACCAAGCCAGGCTAGAACCAGATGAGGCAAGAGAAGATTGAGGGATGTACACAGCAGAAGGAAGGCTTTGGAGTCAGGAACTAGCAGAAATAAATGAAGGACGGAACAGGATAGTGAGCCAAAATCTTGACATTAGCCAAGACAACAGTGAAGAGAAACATGCCTGAGTAACCAAAACCAGAAATCTGGGGCACAGCTTTGCCCAGCAGATCCATTAAAGAGCCGTGACTAAGCAGCAGAACAGCCCCACATACCTGGGGAGTGGGGAGAAGCACCAGCCAGAATCATGGACTAGCCCTCAGCCAGCTAGAGAGACTTGTCAGTCCCCCAGTGACCGGGCAATCGATTGTGTCCATGTTCCTGTCTGTTGCATTTGATCATTCACAGAACCTTCACAGAGCGCCTCACTATGAACAGGAGGAAAGTTCATAGGTGTAGGCTCCAGATTAGGAGATGAATAGGCACATTTCCCATGAAGCTAAGCTGGCACTTTGTAAAAGTCCTAGTACTTATATAAAATGATACAGATCCGTTAAGCAGATAATAAAGTGAATTAAATATATTACTCAGTTAATGATCTTGTATCTAATTATGAGATGTTGCTATCAGTTGCTAAATGTTGCTTTAGGTTATCTGCAAGACAGGACAGATGTTTTTGTTTTGTTTATTATTCTAGTTATCAGTTTTGTTCAGCTTTATGAGATTTCATTTTCTGTGAGCAATGACCCTATATGCACCATCACTGAATCCTGCCATCCAACAAGTAAAATGAACCAAATATGCAGGCACCTTTCACAGTGATATATCCATTTGGTTTCATTCCCAAACCACAGCAGTATGGAAGTTAAAATACAAAAGGCTGAAAACAGGAAAGTTCTTCTTTAATTCTGTGTTTCAGTTAATAATTTAAAAGGAAGCTTAGTTATTTCAATTTAATAATTTAGGATACTTTACTTCTAATTGTCAAAATAGACAACTGACAAAAAAAAAAGACTGGACAAAAAATATTCTACTTACTTTAAAAGCAACATGAACAAATAAATGGATACAATCTGAGCAGATGGAAAGTCATCATAGCTGGTTGGTCTGGCTTTGCTTCCTCAGTCTTTCTGGGGAAGTCATCAATAGCAAAAACAACAACAACAAAGCACTTCAACTGTCTACTTCAGCTCTCAATTTCTAAAAAGAATGCAAATGGACAGCTCTCTATAATCCATGGTAACTTGTTCTAGAGGTTAAATACATTAATTAAAAGTGTGCATTTCTTCTATGCTATTTTGTGATGTTGTTAACAGGTAGGTACTAACTTCCAATCTACCACTATCCACTGCATCAAAGACCTTTTACTAATCTTCGATTCCCCAAAGGTTTTTACAAATAGTGATCACCTCAGTTTTTAACCTCTTCTTAATTTTACCTGACTACACTGTGCTTCTTGAGCTTCTCACTATTAGATTTGTTTCCTAGTTCTTTAACCTTCCATTCACTCCATTCCTCTCTACAGAATTATGGACATGAAGACTGGACACTGCATCCCAGCAGTGGTGACAGAGTTCCCTGTAATGGAAATAGTCAGCTCGTACTTGAAAGTTCCTGCTTATACACCCAAGGATTGCATTAGCCCTGTTTCCCAGAGCTCCAATTCAGTGGATCATCACTCCCAGAATTTCTTAAGCAGAAGCTGGACTTCCCTACTTCAAGGGCTTCTTTCTACTTGGTCCTGGTGGTAACTCTCTCCGGTGATAGAGCACACTGTCGCTTGTTATTACAAGCCACAGCAAGCAAGGATTCTACCCAGAAGCTGCTGTGAGCCAAAAAAAAGAGAAAGGTTTATTACCTTCCCTGCACACAACAGTTATGTTTATACTTCTTGAGAAGACCAACATGTCTTAGTTTGCTGGCCTTCTCCCATATGATGATTTTGATGAATTTACTTACCCTGAATCTTGACATCATTTATGGACATTACAGCATACAGTTTTATTTTCAGTATATCATATTTGTACTTTTTTTTTTTTTTAAGATTCTATGTTTATATGGAGAAAGAAGGGGAGGAGAGAAGAACAAATTGATACAGGTGGGCTACAGGATGAAAAAATATTGAGAAATCAAGCAAATGTAAGTCACAAGAGAATCTCAAAGATGCAGTGAGCTGAGTAAAAGAGCCAAAATTGAAGGGAAAAAAAAAAAAAAACCAGCCTTCATCCATAAGAAGGAGAAGAATTACCATCGATTTTTTAAGCTGAAGTTCAAACCAGCACAGTGAAATTTACTGCAAAGATGTTAATGATGACAATTCAATCTATGGCTTGTGGTTACTCAGTGAAATTATGCACTCACTCTTTTCAAGGCTAATGCTAGCAGGACTCAAATGACAACCCGAAGAGAAAACAGTTTGATAGCCTATGACACAACTGGCAGCCTCAGGTTATAAAACGCTCCAAGGACGGAATTGATGGTGACGCAGGATTAAAAATTGCTCATTCTTTTAGGAGGCCAAAAACCATATTAGCTAACTGATAACATCTACTATGAACTGGTTTCTTGCAATTAACAAATATATATTAATGTGTCTGAACCAAAGCTTTCAATAGAAAGCCCACTTGAACTCAGAGAATCGCCATCATTACAGAATTCACAGTGAAGGGAGTTACTTTGGTAGTTTTTAGAATAAAATTTTTAAAAGATATGCTATAGTGCCATGACATTCAGATTATGAAGTACATTATTTGCTAGTATTTCTAAAAATATTCGAAGTACTGGGGTATAAATGAGGCTGTAGACCATTTTACATTATCTCTCCAGGAGTCGATGAAAAAATACTCATCTTCTAAAAACCAGAAAGGGGCTGTAGAGATGTTCAAGGCTGCCTGAAGTGCAGTTCTCTATGGTCAGAACAATTCCACAACTGTTAGACACCGTGTTAATCTGTCATTATCTTCACTTTGGAATTAATTTTCACCTTACATATGTGGTAAAACGACAGGAGCAAAAGACAGCAGGATTTTCTTCCAATTACATAGGGTTAGTTCATAGAGCTTGTCAAGTCCCAGAAACTAATAGACTACTCTAAGATTTATTTTCTTAAAACTTATCTTTACTTTTCCTACTTAAAACGCTATTGTCAAAATAAGCTTATGTTCAATGATAATAAGCTCTCAGCTGGCTCTTCCCCGTCCCAAGGCAGAGCTCTGTACATCTCTGCTGCTCTCGCACACAGTGCAGCTTCCCTTCCTCACTGTCCCAGCCTGTTCTTCGCAAACAGCCTGTGTCCAGCCATGGTGGGTGAGTCATCCCACCTCATCTCTGTGATCCCAATGAGATCAAAGCCCTGACCATGCTGTGTGTGTGGCAGCTCTCTACCCTGTGAGGATTCAGATCAAGAGCTGCACCTCCATTTGTGCCCAGGATGTAGAAGATGCAAGAACCTCTGGAACACAGACGCCCAGGTTGTGACTCACATCTCCCACTTGCCCATGATGCCAACAGGGAAAGAAGCTCAGACCTCTGCGTGCATGAGGTATAAGACATGAACATGTGTCCTTTGTGGAAGCAGAGAACCAGGTCGTGTCCTGCATCTCCAGTTCAAGAAGGTTGGACTTGACAATCCTGAAGGTATTTTCCAACCTAGATGATTATGATTCTATATCTCAGTTGGAGAGATATCAAATTCCTTTTAGAGTCTATTTACTAAGCCCTGAGTTCTTCTATGAATTTCTTAATACTGATCCTCACAACCATTGAGATACACTGAAACCAGCTCATTTTCCACCAGAATGGAGCCTTGAGTTGGTATGGAGGATCCCAAGCACCTTTTATAAATTATGTGCCAATAGAACTGAAAGAGCTCATCAGAGCAGCAGAATATGTGTAGGTACTAGATACTTCATGATTAACCTAGAGGAACCGAACAACGGAAATCAGAGTCTCAGGTGAAAATAAAGAGAAAGACTAGGGTACTCACTCAGTTTTCTGAACAACAGGGAAACTTCCAAGTCGTACATAAGAGCTCTGAATTCCATTTTCTTTCATTCCAAAGATCTGTTTCACGCTGAATGAATCCATCAGGTCAAATCCTGTCCATAGCAGAAGTGTAAATACAAGACATTGATCAGGCTGCTGTATACAAAGGAGACCAGTAGGGTATGTCTTTAACTGTACTTAGGTTAACTTAGCCCACAGACAAAGCACTTCAGAGATTAACCTTGTTCTTGTTGGGAAAAGCCAGAACAAATTTCTGATGTGGCCTAATTTGCTTAGCCCAAAATTTCAAAACCAAACTCAAAGTCAAAATGTAACAAGGCTTGGAAAGATCAGAATAAAGTTCTCCAGAAGTCAACATTTACTGTTTACATTGCCACAGCACCTTGAAAATGCTATATAATTCATTAATCCCTATAAAGTCCAAGATAAGGTAGAAAAATGCACATGTGCAGACTGAAATACTTATTGAAAACCACTAGCCCAAGACACTTGTCTACACACACTTTTCATATAATTTTAATACAACTTAGTCCAATCAACTCATCATTACCATGAGAGTTTAATCTGGGTTGCAAACATTTGGGTCAAGCTTCTAACTTTGTTCTGACAAGGCTTATTAGCTCAAGCACAAACCATACACGTGGGTCTGTGCATCTCCAGCGCCAATGTGGTCCCACACATGGGAGCCCATGCTTTTGTGACACAAAGTCCCAGGTACTAAACCCTGCCAGGGACAGTAGGGGTACAACTGTGTCATGATCCTGAATGTATCTAGTTCCTGGAGCTGCAGTACTGTGTGGATGCACCTATCCTGATTTTAGCTCCAAACTGGCTCCACAGGATGCACATCCAAATTAACAGCTACTCCCAGAATCAGACACACTGTGGAATGAGAGGTAAAGACAGTACAAAAGCCAGGCTCAGAGTGATTTAGGAAACATTTCTTCATTGTACAGGTGACTGAGCATTGGAACAGGTTGCCCAGAGGGGTTGTGAGGTCTCCCTCTTTGGAGATGTTCAAAAGCCACCTAGACATGCTCCTAGGCAACCTGCTCTGGGTGGCCCTGCTTGAGCAGAGGAGTCAGACCACATGGCCTCCAGAGATCCCTTCCAACCTCAGCCAGTCTGTGATCCGGTGACTGAACATAGAACCTACGTCTTTCTTTTGTTTTGGCTGTTCCAACCTCTGCTTCCCCTCTCACACACAGGACTACACATATTATCTCCTATGGATGTAATTCCAGCACACAAAACTGGTGATATTAGAATAAATTCTTTTGGTAAATTAATTTTAAACTATAGCAGGGGTTTCAACTTTGTTCAATTAGTGAGCTCCTAAAACTTTTTTTAGATAGACAAACATTTTTGTGTGGTGAACTTAGGACTTAAAACTCTTGGGCTTCTTAGTTGCCTTTGTGAATCTTTTCCACTGAAAGCCACTGCAGAGCTTCAAAAATGTTACAATAGGAAAAGGCACCCACCTAATGATATCATTTTTCAAATTTATAGGAAAAAATAGGTGCAAAAAACCTGTGTGGTCCAGCCCTGAGGCAAATCAAGATGTGGCAGCAGACAGCAAATAAAACAGAAAACTTCTGACACAGAGATTTTTCTAAAGGAATAGCTTTTCCTGAAGAAATATAATCTTAATTGTTTGCAAAGACAGAAATGGTTGCCTGGTGCCAAGTTGAGGCCTTTAGTATTACAGTAACTTTCCTGGCTGTCAACAGCTTTTCCCTCCTGCCCACTCTATTTTCAGCTATTACTGGACTTTCAAGAGGGCAAATAGGCACTTAAGATGCTCCACAGCCTCATGGCTCCATCTCATAATCACCTCTGCAGCGACTCTAGTGATACACCCTTCTGACATACTGTAATCAGCCATGATTGCAGCTATAAATCATAGCAAATAGACCCTACTTGAACATGAGAGCTCTCTGCTGGCTATCATATGAAAAACAGTATGACTCGTCCATATAAACTCTCCCATAGCTCATTTCACCATGCAGCACATATCTTTCATCTACACCAACCACAGAAAGGTGAGGAAAGCAGTTGAATTTTGCTGGTAAAAACTCATACTGGCTGGCAAGGAAAATTGTTCACTGTTCACAGGAGCTAAGCTGTGAATGAATAAGGCTGAAAAGCTGCCCAAGCCACATCACAATGTCAAGTCACAAGAGTCTTAAAGCCATGGAGAATTGCTCAGCTCATCGAGCTTGTAAAGCTGAACGTTCCTCAGGTACACAGGTACAAGACTCAGCAACAAGGACTTCCTGCTAAGTTAGCTCAGACCCAAACTTAATCTCATCTTTCTCTGACAACTTAAGCTAACGTTCACGTCACGAGCAACTATTGAGGTGTGCACACTAGCATGCTTTTGCGGTGGATACAAGTCAAGAGTCATGTTTAATCCATCTCTTTTTTTGCTGAGATTTCCTAACAACATGCAGTTTAGAGAGCCTAAACAACACAATGAAACGTAAGCAAAGCTATTAAAACTATTTTGCAAGCAGAACTTGCAGGTACTGAGGATAGGTCACATGCAATGTATATTGTCCTTTTGCATTCAGGATTGAATGAAGCACACAGGTAAATCACAACACCATTTTTCTTATTCAGGCTATGGATTGACAAATTACAAATTTCTTGATATACTTTTAGCTAAGAAATGAATCAGGGTTGTTCTTTGAAAATTTAAAGTGCCGTGTAGTTTCATGGAAAAGTTGAGCCATAGATGTGTCAGAGTGCACACCCAAAACAAGCAAATGCTTTTGTCTTAATGACACCATGATTTTGCTCTCTATCAAACTCAGATATTGACTTTATTTTCCTTAGAGGGAGCTATGAAACAAATTCATGTTCACAGAGCACTTCACATGGGGTTCATCTGGCTAAAGGTCAGCTCTTTAGACAGTGTAACAACATACATTGGTGTTCAGTTAGGCAAAGAGAGTTGGATACAGGTACTTCTAGGGAAAGATCCAGCTCATACTAAAACAGATGCTAAAAGTGCATGTTTGTCTTCACTGAGGTGAAGAGAGCTTAGGATGCACAGGTTGCATGCTAAACATCACCTAGTAAAGGTCTATAGCTGGTGAGATGACACCCACTCTTAGATACTTCACTGCCAACCAAAGCTCAGGAGGTAATAGACACTTCAATTGTCCATTACCTCAAGGATTTCAGTAGCATTACAGAAAGTACGGCATCAGGCCATACACTAAACAAAGAAGAACTGTGCGTTGAGGACAAGATACACCTCATCTAATTTTAGCTGTCTAAAAAGGAGACTTCTGATATATGCAGGTTGCCTGGGTTCCCTTGTGGGTCAGCAGAGAAATACAGGAGTCTCTAGGAAGAGGACTCATTATATCTGTCTTGGACCTATCTACAGACAGGCCAAATGACTATTTGGCAGTGCCTACCTTTTTCCATTCACCAGAAAGGAAGCCCATACAGACCACAATTTTCAGACCACTGAAGTGAGGTGAGATATACTGCACCCATAGGACATGCTATCCATTTCTTGCACAGAATGAGGCAGAAGTCAAGAGGAAAAAATGTTAAATGATCATACATACATTGTTCCATTTGCATTCAGGATTGAATAAATGTTGCAGACTTTTAAATTCAGAATAGCAATATCTAAAGTTTGCTATCCTAACCATTTACAGTAAGTATCTCCTTAAACAGGTACCATACCATTTCTAAGAGGGAGAAGAAACAAACCAACCCCGCATACTGGCAATTGAGTTGAGAGATTAGTCAGGGCAAATTGCCCAGGTAAGACTGGAAAGAGGACAGATAAGGAGAGTTCCAAATGAATTTGTGCTTGAAAGTAACCTCTAAGATTATTCCAGCTGAAAGAGAAGAAAATATATATAGTATTTATTT
>VXAL01003774.1:171822-198642 GCA_013399475.1 Chauna torquata
TATTTATTTTTATTATTATTTTGTTTATTTCATGTGCCTAGAAGCACTGGATTGAGCATGTTCCCTTGTTGACTTTAGGACTGGGACTGGGATTGTGAGGGAACCAGTGTGATGCTTTTAATTTAGTATTGAACATCAATGTGAACATAAAAAATAAGTGATGATCTAACAATCTCTCAAACACTTGAACAGGAGTTTACAAATGGCACTACCTGACTGCTAATAGTGCAATGGAAACAGCTCACTTAGATCTTTCCTCAAACATCTCACTGCCCATTTAGTCTGTTGTACTGCATTTCTGGGCTGCTGTGACAGCAACAATTTGGGCTGTACATTAGTTTTCCACTATCAAGGAGGCAGCACATTGTCAATGCCAATGACTGGCATTGAATGGAGTCATCCCTGGGTCCAAGAAAATTCACAGATGTCTCCAGCTCTCTCAAGCCAAATGTGGGAAAAACGGACTCCAAGGGTTGGGCTACAGTTAGAGGACACAAACCAAATGCTGACTGAGGGCTACAGGGAAAATGAGATCCTACACATAGCTTCCCAGTCCTCTCCAAAAGTGAAGTGGAAGGAAGGCACTTAGCTGAATTAGCAAGGACAAAGCTACTGTTACCCAGTCACTACACCATGCTTAAGCTCAGCATGAAAGGGTGGAACATTTCTGTTCTCAGGTGCTTTGATTTAAAAGGTATTTTTTGTGTAAAAGGACAGGTGTGGTTTCCCAGTTGGCTTATAAACTATTTAATCAGTAATGCCATAAATATGACAATTAGTAAGATGAATAATACTCTTTGATCATAAGCTTCCTACTTCATTATGGCTACTAAAACAATATGGGGCCACTGAAACCCTTTAACCTAATTACATCTCCTGAAAAGCAGCACACCCTAGTCCATTAACAGTAAAATTAAAACAGTGACCTGAAAGAGAAGCTCAGATTCCTAACAGCATACTTGGCTTGAAAAGCAATTTCTTATGCACTGGTCTACTGATCAAATCAGCCGAATGTCTCTTTACTTGTAAGTAATAACTCCTTACAGGAAGCAGCCCATTTTTCCAGAATCAGAAGGCAGGCTGCCTGTTGCAGGGAAAAGATTGGTAAAACTTGGCAGTGGACAATTTCCACATTGTCTACCTGTAACATTCAACAGATTCTCTTTTACAGGAAGGGTGTCCACACTGTACCTGGCCACACATTAAAGCATGGCCAAAGGATGATCAAGAGCTCTGTCTAGCAGTCCCACAATACTTTGTTCTAGATAATTATTTCAAGATCAGACTAAAAGGGCTATCGTTGCCCTGAGCATGAGCTGCATTTCTGGTTGGCTCCATTAAGGATCCAATGTGGACAACACAGTGGCAGGTAGTGTTGTGCATGTGAGATTTTCCTGTATGTCCTGTGTTCAGGGAAAAGCAAAACAAAACAAAACAAAACCACCACCAACAAAAAAAACAGTACCCAAACCCAGAAAACCAAAGCAACAGTGAGAAGTTTTAATAGCCACTGCTGTAACACAACAGTGTGCACATTTGGAAAGTCTTGTCAAAGTAGGACAGAGCTATTAGCTTCTTCTTTGGTCTGAAGAAGCCTTCTAGGAAAAGTCTCCTGCTTTGCATTCACAAGGAGCTCAAGGTAACACTCACAGAGAGAGCCAGTGGGCTACTTCTACTTGTAAAAGTTTCTGGTGAGACAACAGCCTGGTGGACAATGCAGAAAGCAGGTGAAAAAGGAATCAGGAAAGGCACTGGGCACTGGAGCTTCAGGTGATATGTCTGGACTGTATTTATCATAGAGGAATTCCAGCCACAAGCACTAATACAAAACAAAGCCGCTTTTGCAGGAAATGCTCCATACACTGGTCTTGGTTAAACTCTCAGCTGAATTATCAGCCTGGCCAACATACTGATAGAGTATCACCAATTGCCAAGGTCAAGGGAGGTTGTCATCAGCTACTGTTCTCTGACACTTCTGAAAATGGCAATCTGTATTGCCTGTGATAAAACAGCATGTTACTTTCACTAGTGGGAGGTCAATGGCAGTAAACTTTATGGCACAGAAGTGTATAAATTCCTAGGAAGAATAATGTCATCTGGGAGTCTTTCAGCAAATACAAGATCTTATCAATTTTCTTCCCTAACACTTCTGCATTCTCAAAAGTTAAGTTTTCGTGGTTTGCCTGTGCTCACAAGGAAGAGTCTGCATGCTCACTAGATCCTGAATACGTTCCATTCAATTTCTCCAGTATGGTCTGCAAGACTATCTATTGCAACCATCAGTGGCCCAGATTTTTGTTATCTGCCTTAGTTATGTTTTGTGCTAACATATACAGAAAAGAGAGAAAAGAGAAAAAGAGAAAAAAGAACAAGAACAAGAAGAAGAGAAAAAGAAAAAGAAAAAGAAAAAGAAAAAGAAAAAGAAAAAGAAAAAGAAAAAGAAAAAGAAAAAGAAAAAGAAAAAGAAAAAGAAAAAGAAAAAGAAAAAGAAAGAAAAAGAAAAAGAAAAAGAAAAACAGGAGAGGAGAGGAGAGGCAAGGCAAGGCAAGGCAAGGCAAGGCAAGGCAAGGCAAGGCAAGGCAAGGCAAGGCAAGGCAAGGCAAGGCAAGGCAAGGAAAGGCAAGGCAAGGGAAGGCAAGGAAAGGAAAGGAAAGGAAAGGCAAGGAAAAGAGAGGAAAGGAAAGGAAAGGAAAGGAAAGGAAAGCAAAAAGGAAAAAGAAAAAAAAGTTATGCCATATTCTGAAGTTCAATAATGCATTTATCTGACAATTAGCTACTTGAAGTCAGAGTGTAGATGAGTGGTATGCTTCTTCTTCTACTGTACATAAACCTTTGGCATCCTTATCTTCCAAAAATCTCTAGGCTAAAAATAGTTCTTTCTGGACAGCGAAGGTGTGTCTCAATAGAGGGCTGGGACAGAAGTAAGTGTCCAAACACTGATGGGAAAACCTATTACTTTACTAAACATGTGTTGCTGTTATTGTTATAGTAGCCATCATCTGCTACAGCATTCTTGCTGTTCCTGACATTCCTTCCTTCACAGGAAAGGAAATTCTGGCAAGAGCTGACAGAACCTCAGATAATTAGGGATATTTTAAAGAGATAACTGAATTCTCCATCTCCAAGGCTTTTCGACCGCGTCAAAATTACCCATATCCATAACAGTGTAGCAGTGCCCTAATCACTGGGCAACAAGTAGTGTTTAGGAGGGTGTGATGTTGTGCATCGATACTATCACAGAATCATGAAATGGTTTAAGTTGGAAGGGACCTTAAAGATTATCTAGTTCCAACCCCCCTGCCATGGGCAGGGACACCTTCCACTAGATCAGGTTGCCCAAAGCCCCATCCAACCTGGTCTTGAACACTTCCAGGGACAGGACATCCACAGCTATCTCTGGGCAACCTGTTCCAGTGCCTCACCACACTCATAGTAAAGAATTTTTTACATATATCTGATTTAAATCTACCCTTTTTCAGTTTAAAGCCATTATCCCACGTCCTATAACTACACACCCTAGTGAAGAGTCTCTCCCCATTTTTCTTGTAGGCCCCCTTTATGTATTGGAAGCCTGCAACAAGGTCTCCCTGGAGCCTTCTTTTCTCCAGGTTAAACAACCCCCCCTCAGCCTTTCTTCACACGGGAGGTGCTCAAGCCCTTGGATCATGTTCGTGGCCCTCCTCTGGACCTGCTTTAACAGGTCCATGTCTTTCTTGTGCTGGGGGCCCCAGACCTGGAATCAGTGCTCCATGTGGGGCCTCACAAGGATGGAGTAGAGGAGGAGAATCACCTCCCTCAACCTGCTGGCCACAATTCTTTTGATGCAGCCCATGATATGATTAGGTTTCTGGTCTATAAGCACACATTGCCAGCACATGTCCAATTTTTATCCACCAGTACCCTCAAGTCCTTCTCAGGGCTGCTCTCAATCCATTCATCCAGCAGTCTGTACTGATGTTTGAAATTGCCCCGACCCAGGTGCAGGACCTTGCACATGGCCTTGTTGAACTTCATGAGGTTTACATGGGCACCCTTCAAGGTCCTAGTGTTTCTGGCATGCAGGCAAGGATGCAGTCAGAAAGACCTTTTCCTCTTTCTTGACCAGTTATTTATGTTGATGACAACACTGGGGTCAATGTCAAAGCAACTAGACACTGACAAAGCAACTAGACACTGAATCTTCACATTGTCCCAGCATCCGTAGGGCACACAGATCTCAATTGTTTGCTTGTGTTATTTTAGACTACAAGGAAAGTTGGAGTCCTGCAGCTCAGATCTTGTTAAGGCCTGTCTCATTGCAAATAATTGTAAAAAGGAGTTGGAAAGCAAGTCTTTTGCTGGACAGCCTTTCTGGTTGTCAAAAAAAAAAAAAANTAAAAAAAAAAAAAAAAAAAAAAAAAAAAAGTGATTTCCAAAGACTTACAATGGATAAGAATTCTGTCTTCTTGCACTGTTTTGTTCCCCTATAGTTCACCTCTCCAGCAAAGACAGAGAAAGCAGCATCTTATATTCTGCACAGATATTTCATCCCACATCCAGCAATCCCAGTTTGATTCAGCATCATCATCCAGCAGCTGTTGTCTGACTCATTCCCAGAGCATTAAGGACTGCACCTCTGGAGGAGCAAACCAGAGAGACTTACTCATTGCCCACAAACCCTGCATGAAATACTGTGATGAGCAAACAGGTTGCATAAGTCATTACAAATTATTTTACTGTATTTTACAAACACATTGTAAGGGAATTTTGGAACTATAAAATTCTCCAAAGCCTATAGATTAAAGGGCCTCAAGAGTGTTTGAAAGAACTTCTTGCTATTAACCAATTGTCTTTTGTTTCCACAGATGTTACAGCTGAGATTCAAGCGCTCTTCATGATGGCCTGACTCTCCTCCCATGAGATCCACTGTACTTTTACTATGGCTTTGTTGATGAGAGCAGGTAAGAGGTTAAGCTAATAATGAGGCTTTGTTGAAGTACAATGAACAGCTCTTACAGCATAAAGAAGTTATCTTCCAGCAAGCCTAGTACCTTCTAGGTGATGCTCCATGAGGTGGCTTAGAGGACACTCTAGATGGTCTGTTTTATAACTGTAATAAAGCACATGTACACTGATACATGTTGCCTCTACTCATGCTGTTGGTTTACTACTCCTGGTTTGCTTTCTATGCATCGTGACACTGGGAGAGACCATTTCTACTTTTGCTTGGCCCCAGCAAAGCAGCAAGCCACAACAGTCTCATGAAGATGCCCAAATGAACTTGACCTCAGCTTGAGCATCAAGTCCACATTTGGGATTATCAGAAGCAGGAACATTGCTTGAGGGATATCACGTAGTTGTACTTCAAAAAGCAGTAAGCATGGGGAGGCAGTGAGGCAGGTCATCAGGTTGAACCAGTACGGGGCTACTCTGTTTTGCAAACATCAGCCTAAAGCTTGAGTCAAAAAAAATAGGGGACAGAAACAATCACTTCATACCCTTACACAGGAAAGGAAAGATAACATTTCAGGAAAGATAAGATGGATATAAAATGAATAAGAAAATGAGACCTTAGAGACAGTAAGAGAGATAGAGAGAGGTCAAAGCAGTAAGCAAGTATGTGTATACACAGATACATAGACACACACACACCTGGTGGAATCTAACCCACAGATTGTTGTAAAAACTGGAAATAAATACATGTCTACAGCAGCTGTCTCTAAGGCAGCACATTGCAACACCTGATCTCATGTTAATAACACACTACTTTATTTGATGCACTGTTCTGTTTATCTATATCAATCCACTCATCCTCTCTTATCTGTTTGCCTCTCAGTTTTTGGGCAGTTGCAGGTGGCATATTAAACGACACTGGAAGCTGTTTTTGACACTGAACTCTGCCTCCTTGCTGAAGGTTTTTCTGTGTTGAAGTCATTCTCCATTTTCTCAGTGATGGACACTTGGCTTACTGCCATGGGCCCTCTTTCAGCTCCTTTCCTGCTCCAGTGATTTACAAGATTAAACAGGGGTTCATTATTCCTTTGATGTCCTTGTATGCCAGATAGGCTGGCACTTGCCAGCTGAACTTACCAGGACTATTTCTATTAGGTTCTGATTTTAATTAGTTCCTGTATTTTGAAGCCCTCCTTTGAGCTCCTCGGGAGCTAAGGTGCCCTGTGTTCCTCTGGAAAGCCATAAAATGGACTAACCACGTAGTTACCGCTTGTGATAGTGGCAGGGAGGGGAGGACTCCACATTTCTTTGCATAAAAGTTTTGCTGGCAGCACAGTGGACCCAAGGGGACTCTGTACATATAGCTGAGAAAAGCGACAGCAGATAAGTGTTTATGAGAGTAGCAGGACTGATGAACTCAGCATAACCAGCAACAATTCCTACTGTTTGCTTGTCCAAAAGGATAGCAGTGTTTTCAGGCTGAGAAAAGGTACTTGAGCAAACCCACCTTACTAGGGCATAACCTGCTACATTCTCCTAGCGGTTCTACCACCTGAGCTATAGGAAAACCTCATTAACAGGCACAGAAGTAAAAGTATTCCCATTAATTTTAGGCGATATGAGCAAGGCCTAATATGGCTGCAGGTAGGGACTGCTCTCTAAGAGACCGTGCTGGTTGCTTTGTGCCAGATGATCAGTACTAAACAGATTAGACCTATAGGTAATCCAAAAACTGAACAAAGCAGTCACTGGAGACTATTTGCGTCAGACAGGCTGATTTATCTCCAAGCATTAGGAGGACTTTCTTGAAAGAGTATATACACCTTCTTCCCATCTTCCGTGCACAATGGCCAGAATGCTTCCACTGACAAATCTAGGAGATGCTTTTTCCAGTCTTTTCTTTTGCAGCAATTTCTTTCTGAAGTAGGAGTAATCAAAACTATCTGGACCGAGAAATATCTGGCAGGTACCTCACCATTCTCCAAAGTATTAATCTTTTTATAGCTAAAGGATTAGTTGCTTCTTGGGCTATGAAGAGTCAGAAACTGAATTTATTTCTCTTTTATCAACCTCAAATACACTGGAAAAAGAAAAAGTCCTGGCTTGTTTAACTTCCGGGAGAAAGCAAATGCTACTTGTTTAAAAACAACAACAACAACAAAAAGCACAACGGCCTTTGGGGATAGATATTTTTTAAATATGCAGATATCTGAATATTTCATGTGCATATTTCTGTGCATGGTTAACCCATGTAAGTCTTTTCTGTGAATGCAGAAGTCAAAATTTGTTACCGCTGTGATTCAGACCAGAGAAAGGCTTTCACAAGGATCGCTCAGCTTTTACCAAATATCCCAGTTTTCTTCCTGCAGTAGCAGATCTTAGAGTAATTTCAGCATTTGTTCTCCATGTTTCTTGATATCTTTGAGCAACTAAGCTGGGCTACCTGCTCCAGCACTGATCCAATGCCTAGCACAGGTCACATCATTCACAGCATGAGAAGTCCACTGAGATCCACGATGTTGGGTAATAGCTACAAATGTGAACACAATAGGGGAAAAAAAATCATTTAAAATATTGGGTTTTAATTCAAGAAATTCTTGAACCCAGATCTGTCGGTGTCGGTGTGGTTATGTGTAACCTGCAGCATGATTGAATTTTTCCAGGCCATCAACGCAGCTGTACACCTTGGTGGCACCCTACCTCCTTTTAGTTTCTCACTGTTCTAGTCTGCTAGTGATAGGCAATAAATTATATTAGTCTCCCTATGTTGAGTCTGTTTTGCCCATGATGGTAACTGGTGAGCAACCTTCTTGTCCTTATCTCAACCCTTGAGCCCTGTCCATTGTATTTTCTCCCCCTCTTCCTTTGAGGAGGGGGAGTGAGAGAGTGGTTGTGGTGGAGTTTGTCTGCCAGCAGGGTAAAACCACATGACACTTTCCCTTCAAAATTCTTTAATTTTTTGTAGAAGGGAAATCCTTTTGTGCATAAACCCAAAAGAAACTGCCACAGGTCCCCATCCTGTGGGGATCTGGACACTGGGCATGCCATGGTATACACCTAACACACATAGGACTGTAGCGGCTGCAGTTACAGGCCACAGATGACTTACAGGTAATCATTTGCTTGCTTGAGCTGTTTTTCTTGGAGGTACTGGGTCCTAAAACGTTCTTGAACAGTGGTGAGTTATTTGATGACTTCTGAAAAACTTCAAAGGTCTTTTAAGTGTGACATCTAGGCTATAATGTTGAGATTAGCTTGTACTGTCCATAGACTCCTGGAAAGCAAAGATGAAAGGGACTTCCTAAGATTACCTCCATTGGTATCCCACCTACCAGCCTAGAGGATGAATCCAGCCCACACGTTCACCCAGTTTCTCCAGCTCACAGGATACTGACTCTTGGACAACAGGTACTGGTCAGCTGCTACTTTTCCTACTTATTTCTTGTGAAGACACTGCAGCTATAGCCAGATGGATTTGTCTCAGGAGCCAGGTTTCAAATCCACCTCTCCAGATCCTTAGAGAATGGAGATCATTAGCACTTAAGGCAGTGCTGATCATTCTTTACCAAATTATACATGGGGGGCTTGCTAGGAAAAGTGTGGGGGAAGGAGGGAAGAAGAAGCCCTTGGGCCCCTCCCTGTTATTATTGCCTCCTGAGTGGTCATTCAAAAATGTGACAGCAAAGTGACTGCACCATGGCTGAGGAAAGCTCCATCCTTCTCCCCTATCTCTCATCCAAGTCATAGCTACGTCCAGTCCTGCGTATATGGTTACACCACTGTGGATTGTGTGGCTGGTGTCTACATGAATAGCCAGCTTCAAGTTTGCTGCACATATTGCAGCTTTTGCTGACCACTGTGTCTGTGCATCTACTGTCTGAAGTCAGTGATCCACTACAGAGCTCTGCAGCTCTTCACAGATTCACCACTTGCCTCTCAGGAGGATTCCCAAGGAGACTATGAGACGGACAATACGGAATGCCAAGTGCAGAGGGAGGGCAAAATGTCCATCACGCTATGACAAGTAGAGCACTTTTGTCCACCAAGGGACATCAATTTAATGTGCTCCTTCCACGAGTTCAACTGCATGGATGCTGCAGTTTGCTCCTGCTACCACACGTTTTAGTGGGCAATTATAAATAGTCTTAGGAATATTATAATTAGCTGGTTAGTCACTGGCATCTCTGGAATGTAAACCCTGTACAGCAAACCACAGGACACTGGAGACATGCTGACAGTTAAACACAGCCATTGCAGTCTATAATTGTAGGTTACTAGTTTTACAACCAGTGTCTCTATAGTAGAATGCCCAAATGTCCCTTACAGAGCTACAGAAAAACACAGAGACCATAAACATGCTGCCATTTTGCCCGTTTGTGCATGAAGGTTTCAAAGATTGGGAAGAGAGACTGCTGAGGTCAATCTGTGGTACTACCCGTAATGCAATTTCTACTGTTCTTCGTACACACTGCCTTTGTGACTACTTAGGAGTTAGAGTCAGGACTTTGATGTTTCCTCCTTGCCCCATTAACACTATCCAGCATGGCTTGTATGAGATGCATAATGTCATGTAGTGGTTGGAAGTATCCCTCCCCAGGGTTAGTTTTTCTAAGCATTTTATGAAAATCATTGTAAGTCATTCTCTACTTCTGTGGCAGATTTGTTCTGAAAACAGGAGCCAGTATCTGTTGAGGAGTGTTATCTCCTCTGGTGGACAATGTTGAAGACCAGAGCTCAGCTCATTTTTAATTCTAGGGATCATCCAGATTTGTGCAGCCAAATCGCATGTCTTGTAGGTCTAGTTTAACAGACAAATAATTCAAATGTGAAGTTTTAAAATCTCAAGAAGTATAATTCGTTTGCAATAGCTTGATATTTCGTGTGTTGTTTCAATGCAATACAATGGTTCATAAAACTACACAAGGGGTACTTCTTCAGGGTGCAAAATGTTATCATTGTGTTTTCCTGCCTGGTCATCATTAGTAGCAGGCTATGATCCCTTGTTAAATGCTGATGGAACCAAACCAACAATATAGCAATATAAGAGGGATTAAGTATTGCAACTGTGGTTTTATTTTGAATATTTCAGGGCAGATGAGTTAAACCCTCTTCTGTTTTCATTTCCCTTCTTGATAAAAAAAAAAAAAAAAATGGTACCCACAAGGATGCTGAAAGAACTTTATTATCATTAAGCATTGCTTTAAAATATCAGACTTTCTGGAAGAGAAACAGTGTTTGTCCTGGTATCCTAACCAGGTTTCTCTCTTTATTTCAAAATTCCCAGTGTGATTTCTAATGCATCCAGCAACATTTATATTCAGAATTTACGTGTTATGAGCTGTTCAGCAGATGCAGCTTCACTTCACCGCCAAAATTTGTATCAGTAGTACAGTAAAGCTGCCTATGTATTCTTACCTCATGCAATCATAATTCACTGTGGCAGCCCTCACTGGATGCTGTAGCTAGTGATTTTTTATTTAAATGCCGTGATACCAGAGGGTCACAGAGTACAGCCCTCTGCTATGAGAAGTAGCCCTGTCCATTGCTGTTTATTTGTCTCCATTACTACTACTTCACAGCTTGTTCCAGGACTTCATATCTCTGACAGTTTGAAGCCTTCTTCTAATGTCTTACCTGAATGTATTTCTCAAACAGCTGATACCCATTTTTTATGATACTCTTTGTCTTTTAGCTTGAGTGATTCCCCATATCTCCCTCCAGCTATTCCCCTGATCTATTTGTGGAAAACAATCATATCTCCCCCTTCCACCTGCACACCGCAAGATTAACCAAACCCAGTTTTGTAATCTCCTGTCAAAAATAGTCCCTCTGGCTCCTGAACACAATATTAGCTCCTCGAGACTAAGCCTATCTTTCCTGAGCAAAGGAAGTCTAAGCACACTTTTCCAGACAAGCTGCAACCAAAGCCCTGTCTATGCACATGAATTCCTCCCTATCTGTACAAGATCTACTATACATTATCCAGTAATCTACATTACATTACCCAGTAATGACCTTTGCCTTTTTCCACAGCTGTACTGCACTGTGGCTTACAAATATCTGCTGTCTAAGACCCTATCACTTTCCAAAATATGAGTTTATAGCACAAATTCCTGTTCCTGATCCCTAAGTCCCATAACAGGTCCTTTGAACAAATAGCCCCAAGTCTGTCAGAAAAAGTCCGAAGTTTTTGAAGCAAACCAGTTCCTCCTGTTTGATCCTAATTTATATTGTGGATATCCACAGAGAAGATTAGACCTAAAACTGGATCCTGAGGAGGTCCATCACTGTCTGCCCTCTGGCTTGTTATTCCCTTTCCTAGAAATTCCATAATTATTTCCCTGCTAGCCAGTTTCTGTCTCACTTTACAACTTTTATTAATCCCTATCCTTTTTAATTTTAGCAGTGATTTTCAATACAGTACTCTGACAAATGGTTGTTGAAGTCCAAATAGATGAGATTGCCTTTGTTCTGTTTGTGTAAAGAAAAAAATCACTTGTCTTTTGAAGGGAAAATAACAGTTAGCTCTTCCAGCTCATAGCATGCTTTTTTGATGCAATTATTCATTTGATTGTGCATGGGCCATCCTCCCTACCTGTACCTTTACCCTCAGGCTCAGACTTATCAAAATCCCACACATCTTCCACTGCTCAGTCACATCACTGGCTCCCTTCATCTCACAAAGTTTGTCCTTTTATAGCTCATATTATGATCTAGCCTTTATTTTTTTTACTTTTGCTAATCCAGAGTGACTCAATTCACATTCACATAACTACAGACACACACGTAAATGTTGCTGGCTGTGCTATAATGTGTATGTAGGTATGGTATATGAGAAAGGGCTGGCATTGGTGATGTTCTGTGTGAAACAATTGCCTGTGACATCTGCTGCTGCATTTCACCCAATAAAAAGACAGGAAAGAAAATCCCCAGAAATATTTTTCTCCCTTTTACCTCCAGTTCTGTCATCTTATCCCTGTCTGAGAGATGGAAGAGGTTTCTGCTGTGAGATGCCTTTTAATACAGTCTTCCCTGTCCCCAAAATGAGATTTACTGCATCATCCACCCTATGGGGCTCCACTTTGTGTCAACCCAGAAACAAGCTTGTGCAGGATGCAGCTGTGAATTGCTATGCTAGGAGCCTGCGGGCAAGTATCAGTTTTGGCTATCGTCAGGCTTCCAAGTGGAGTGGAAGACACAGGTATTAACTGCAAAGCCTTGAATATACGAGGACTAGTTAGCAGAGGAACAGCCTTCCCCTCCCTGCTGTCCGCAGCGAATCCACAGAAATCCCAGAGCTGAAATGCTCTCATGAGTGTGAGGGAGCAGGTGGAAGGCTGCTCCTCAAAACTGCAGTGCAGTCCTCTTTGGGGCAGCATACAAAAGCCCTTCAGCAACAACTATCAGCACAATACATTATTTTGGAAAAGGAGATAGAGTAGTCTAAGCCAACTGAAATTTTCCAATTACTTTAGTTGAGAGAACGCAAAGATACTCTGTTGGAATTGGACCTAAGGCCTAACAGTATCCAGAAACTATTATGTGTATGTAAGGAGTACATACATAGTGGGACAGCATTTTGGTCCCATACTGATCCATCTCCAGCAGCACAATGACCCTCAGCAGACCCAGAACATCAGTTAAGCATTGTCCAGGCAAAAGACACGAACAGAAGAAAATTATTGTTGTTGCACAATGTAAGAGCAATCAGGAGCCTTATATAAAACCTCTTTTATTGGTGGAGAGGGGTCGGAGACTTTTTTAGTCATAAATCATAGTAACCTTGTTATTAAGCCACTCCATGGTATGATAAACCTTTATATTTCATGGTGAACAGAGTATCCCTGGGTCCAGTAAATGACTGCCCTATGCTATCAGTCTAACCAGGAGAACAGACACATTGCAACAAATAAAATTCTGATTAGATATTAGGGGAAAAAAATTCAATGTGATAGTGTCCAAACTGGAACAGGTGTCCAGAGGATCTATGGAAAGTCCATCCTCGAAGATACTCAAAACTCAACTGTACAAGGCCCCATACAACCTGCTAATTTCAAAGAGGACCTAACTTTGAAGTAGGTCCCACTTTCAGCAGAAGGTTGGACCAGATGACTTACACAGTTTCCTTCCAATCTGAACTAGTCTACAGTTCAAAGACTGCAAAGTCATCTTTAAAGTTAAAATGCTGAACATTGACTTGCTGTCTAGGAGAAAAGTGGGATTTGAAGATAAAAGGAAAAATAAGTCACAAACTTTACAGAAGAGCGTAAGTATCTACATATATAAACGTAGATTTATAGGCATATATGAATCTGCACCTAACTGTACTCAAAACTCTTGCGTCAGGCCTGAAGTGGGATGCCTGTCCTTAACACTTCTCAACAGGAGATTTATTTTTGAAATCATATAGAAGTATAGAGTGTATCAATTAGCACATGAATTAAAATTCTACTCTGATAAACACAGACTAGACATAGGCAGCCATTTGCAACACCAGCCTTCTGGAAAGCATCATCTAGAAGATGATCATGTGAGAGGGGTACAATCCTCCTACTCATTTTGAGCCAGAACTTCCATCACAAATAGATTCATTCAGAATAAGTAAGGTTATCTGTTGAATAGCTCTACTGTTGGCACAGCCCAGTGAAGGGAGGACTGTCAGAACAGGTCGACACAAGACCTAGAAGTGGACAGCAGTTGAGATTGGGCGTATGGGGACTATGGGTTTGGGTCTAACAACCAGAAAAGGTGCTACCACTCAGCATTATCACAGGTCTAGGTGAGGCCAGACTGCAGCCAAAATAAGCTGCCTACAGAAAGCACAGTTGAACTGATATTTTGTGCAGGCAGTGCAAATCTCCCAATGAAAAAGCTCTTGAAGTGTAGCAGAACTGTCAGACCTTTACCATTTTGACTCATAATCAAGTTGCAGAAGAGCCTCCTGCCTCTCACTGCAGTTTTTGAGTCAGTCAGAGATTCACAGCACATTCTTGATGGGCAGGTTTTCTCTGCCAAAAGCTCAAACTGTCTTGGGTGGGTAGAAAAGAGGCACAGCCCCTGCATACATCTGACAAATTAAGTCCTCCAGCTGCCTGGAAGGATATATCAGAACTCACGGAAGAGCAGTGATCTCACCAAGCCTACTTTCCTCTTGATTTCTCATCAGTGTTTCAGATGAGTTTGCTCTTGGGACTTTTTCTCTCTTTTTTTTTCTTATATACACATATATAACCTGTTCTTCATTGGCAAATACCATTGGACTTGGACATCCCACAACAATCACAGACCAAAGAAATGGACATTAATTAACACCAAATGTTGATTGGTCAAAAAAAAAAAAAAAAGAAGAAGGCATCTCCAAGGCGTATTGCTTTCTGCTATCCACTACTCAAAGCTCCACTAGCTTTTTAATATCAAAAAAAAGCTCACGATTAATTTTCTGTCCACAGTCAACAGATAACTCTTTTCCAGACCTTCAGTTTTTAGTATACTTCTCCATCACTGAATATGTGTTGGATTAAGAAAACGCCAGCTAAAAGGTGTAACAGATAAGAACATCACACCAGAAACACACAATTCTACTATTTCAGCTCCCAGCTGTACAGCAGAAAAGTGCGTCTCTTTACCTGGAATCTCATCAGTCTCCCCATTGGTGTGCTTGAATCGATCTCCTTCCACATGGACATTTGGACACAGAACATCTGCAAAGCAAAAGAACCAGTACAAAATTATCACAGGTAAATACATTATTTTGTAAGGTATGGAACTAACAAAACTTGATTTCCTGTGTTTTGTCCAACACGCGGTCCCACTGCCATAATTCTGTTCCCTGTCTCTGCATGCCCTAATTTCCCTTCCCCTATCCAAACCCTTAACCAAAAGCTAGGCAAGAGACCCAACACACTAAGTCTGGTTTTGAGCCACTTTTTTCTTGACTGGCCAGCCAAGAAGCCAAATAGAAGAGAGAGGGTGGTCGGTACTGGAACAGGCTCCCCAGGGAACTGGTCACAGCACCAGACCTGCCAGAGTTCAAGGTGCGTTTGGACAACGCTCTCAGACATACGGTCTGATTTTTGGATAGTCCTGTGTGGAGCCAGGAGCTGGACTCGGTGATCTTTTTGGGTCCTTTCCAACTCAGGATATTCTATGATTCTATGATTCTAACAAATGGCCAGACCCTTCCCCACAGCTAGGATATTACTTTGGGTTTCTCTCTTTCATTGCTCCATAAATCTGCATGGAAGTCACAAAAACTTGAGAAAATTTAAAATATGATTCCACTGTCAGATTTTGTGAAAGAGAATTTCTCAAGGCCCAGCTGATACTGGGGTGCTGCTCAAACTTTTCAGATACATAGGACGGCTCCTACTCAAAAAAAATCTCAACCCTAAACAGAAACAAGATGGGAAATGGAATATGGAGCACAGAATGATGAAGTGACTTCAGTCATGCAAAGGTCCCATAACAGGCCAGTGTCAGAGACAAAGTGAAGCCCACTCTCCTGTATCTTATCAGATTGTGCGTGATTCCCCTGTCAACACTCCTCTAGGGCCACGACTGTTTATGTGTCTGTACTCCTTGAGTTTGTTCAAGCATAAAGCCTCATTAAATATGACTAAAACTTTGAAGAACATTCAGCCATGCACACAGGTTTCAAAGCAGATCATGAAAATACCTAACCATTTCTCATGCTCCCAATTAGCATCTACACAGTTGTGGGTAAATACTTTCCTGCAGAGAACTGTCTACCTATCCACTTCTTTCCTGCTGTATCTTTGAAGCAATATTTATTTATGCTTTTTTTTCCCAGATCAATAGAAAATTGCATACTTGTAATCAACGGGGACAGCTAGCTCAAGGAATTGGTTTAATGAGAATATACAAATGAACCCCTGACTTTTCACCACATGCGCAGCCCCACATTTATGTCCTTTCTCTGATTTGAAGAACAGCAAGGTGAGACAACCAAGTCCCATTCCTTCATTTGCCTAGTTGTACACATCATAATACATACATCTTCTGCAGCTGCAATAGTCATCTTGTTGCATATCATATTTAGCAACATCTCCACTTGGTGTTTAATAAATTATTTCTTTGATGTCTTAAATTGTTGTGCTTGTCAAGGAGCAGCAAGGGCCAGCTGCTTCCAACAGAACATGGAGCCAGGAGCCAAGAGTGACCCCAGCCCAGGCACAGTCCTCTCCGATGGGGCACAGTACCACAAGGCTCTCTGAAGGTTTTCCGTAGCAGATCTGCCTTGAACTGTGTGTGAAGCTACATCCAAAACTGTGAGACAAGAATGACTTTTCTGAGGATGTTGCCAGCAGACCCCATATTTCTCCTCCTGCTTCCTGACTTTCAATAAAAAATCTGATATTCCACAACATTTGGTTAAGCTTAGCAATGAAATCAGATATTTTTCCTATTTCTTTGTGCTGATGAATTTACAGGCCAGATCATCAACTGCAGCTGAGGTACTCTAAGCTGAATGGAAACAAAGGGGACTGTAAAAGGCATTGCCAGAAGCCCCAAAAGCCAACACCGCAATAAAAAGCAGTTGAACACATCCAGCCACCCCTTTGCTGTAGCAGCAGGGGAGGCCAGAGAGCAGTCAGTCTTGCTACTATGTGATATCCAGGGCATTTAGAACTGGGGACAATTTTATATCAACACAGCAGCACAAAAGTGACTTTACTCAACAAGGGTCTGGTGCTGCATAGTTCACATAGGCAAGGAGTTTGTCAGTACTTTTAGAGTACCTCAGCCAAATTCCTATCACCATTTTTTTTGACAGAAACATTAGTATGCTTGCATCTCTTTGCCAAGCAGAATCATTAAATCAGATTTTCTTTGGACTTTCTTCAGGGTTGTTGCTTCTACAGAGAATATTCAGAGCAGTCACCTTTTTCTCACCAAACAGAATCATAGAATGGTTTGGGTTGGAAGGGACCTTGAAGATCATCTACTTCCAACCCCCCTGCCATGGGCAGGGATGCTTTCCACTAGACCAGGTTGCTCAAAGCCCCATCCAACCTGGCATTGAACACTTCCAGGGATGGGGCATACACAATTTCTCTGGGCAACCTGTTCCAGTGCCTCATCACCCTTTGAGTAAAGACTTTCTTCCTAACATCCAATCTAAATCTATCCTTTTTTAGTTTAAAACTGTTACATCTTATCCTATTACTATACAGCCTGATGAAGAGTCTCTCCCCATTTTTCTTGTAGACCCCCTTATGTTTTGGGAGGTTGCAATAAGGTCTCCCTGGAGCCTTCTTTTCTCCAGGCTGAACAACCCCAGCTCTCTCAGCCTCTCTCCATAGGAGAGTTACTCAAGCCCTCTGATCATTTTTGTGGCCATCCTCTGGACTCGCTCTAAAACATCCATGTCTTTCTTGTGCTGGAGGCCCCAGAGCTGGATGCAGTATCACACCAGGAACCAATACTGATTGATCACAGGGTCATTTCACATAAATTTTAGCCAGAGGTCTCTTGTGCTCCTTGGTGCCTAGTGGTTTGAAAGCCAGGATACTTCGCTCAAGCCTGCTTATGTCTTCACATTAGACAGGTGAAATCATCTGTTTTTTTCCCCTTCATCAGAGGTCTGTACTACTTTCCAACACAATAGGGAAGCTCATCTCTGTTAGGAGAACTTTGAAAATTGAAAAACTTTGAAACCATTAAGATTTGCAAGAGCCAAAGTTACGCCACTTCTCCTCCCATTCAAAAGCAAGATATACTGACAGAAGATTTGCTTAGAAGTATCAAAAGCCCTGTGCAGACGTTATATTGATGCTTTGAATTCTGTTTTTGTTAAGAACAAACTCTCTTTTGTTTACAGACATTGAGTCAGTGCAGCAAACAGCACTTCTGAGGCCCGGTCTTGGAACTGGAAGATGTATGGCTATGCAGTAAAATAAGCGAAGTAAGAAATCAAAATGAGCAAAATTCTCCCAAATAAAGAGTAAACAAATGGAAGGCATGAATAAAATCACAAAAAAAAGTCATTCACCCATGCTGCCCAGGACTCCTGAGAGATACACAAGGAAGAACAAAACAAGTCTCAGACACAGCAGGGTACCTCTTCATGCCACAGGGAACTAATGTTGCTACATTATAGATATATTAATTATCACTCCAATCTTTAATGACATCACACACCCTCTACTAGGTCCAGTTAGAGACAATCATGGCTTCCTAGCAGGGAAGTATGGGCTAGCAAAATCTTCCTGGTTTTAGCTCCTATGTTTGAACGAGGACTATACAGCAAACCTGTATGCTTGGCCTTGGTGCAGAACTGCCTCGCCACAAAAAAATGGAAATGCCAAATCTCTTCTTACAACTTTGTCCTTTAAATCTCTTGTTACCTCTTAAAGAACTGTGGCCTCACTTTGGCCTTTATTTTACAAATGTCCTGTGCTCCTTTCCTGTCTGCACCTAATGCACAAGAAAAAACAGTCCACAAGGGAAAGAAAATGTTTGCAATGCTCGCTTTCCACCTACAGAATAAGGGGTTAGTACTTTACCATCTACCTTAGCAGCATGGCTCCTTGTGCCCAAAGGAAGAGTATCCCAGACTGAAAGCACATCAACTGGTCCCAGCTGGCAACCAGGTCCCAGTGCTCCATCCAGGGGTGCATTGAGAGAAAAGGGAGGACAAAAGCTGTTCCTGTCCTTTGGAGCTTTTCATCCAGATCCCTGAGAAAGATGAACATTTCAGCACCAAAGAAGAGTGCTGATGCCCATTCTTTCTGCTACTGCTAGGCCAAACTGAGCAAACACTTGTGGTGCTAGGAGAATTCCTCAAAGTTTGTAGCAATGAGCATCCAATGTGAATGGCAGAAAGAGTAATAAAATCTGCACTGCAGCTATATCGTTGCTAATTCGTAAGCATTTAAGCATTTTGGAAAAGAGAAGACACAACTAACCTGAGCTTTCAGCCACTGGTCACTGTTATGTCCTTTCTGGCTATATTAGAAAATTTTCTTTCCATGCACATAAGTATTTCATAAAATAAAATTACAGCCTCAATGTTTTCCTTCAGAAGCAGTCAAAGCTATATGAGTTTACGGTTGCTTTTAAATACATATTGTTTAAAATTATTTCCTTGTCCACCACCTTATGTAATATTCTATCAATCCTTTACTCTATCCACAGACTTTATCAGCAAAGATTTTACATTTCTGTCCATGTGGTTCATCGAAATTTGGAATAGCACCAGGACTTCTACATATTCCTTTTACAGCTGCATTAGAAATTATGTCTTTCTACTGCTACCTGCTACATGAGATCAGTCAGCTCTTAATCCATTGTATAGTGTTACTTTCTAATGCAAATGTCATTCAGTAGGCAGTAACAATGCCTAAGAACAAATATATTATATCTGGGTAGTTACCATATCAACCAAACCGTAACTCCTCACAGAAAGAACTGACTTTTCTTGGAGATGACCTCTTTCTCATAAAACTATAATCCCTGAACAGGGATACATATTAATTCTCATTCTGTAATATTTTATTCACTGGATTCCATCAACTATTATTTTTTTGTGAGTGAGATCAGGCAAACTTGTCTTTAACTATACATATGAATAACTCTTCACTTTTGAATAGCAATACATTATCATCATTTTAAAGTCCCATAATCAGTGTTGCACTTGACAGCTAAATGTTTTCCCAGGTATCTTTCTTCTCTTACACTATTGTTATGCTCTTGTAGTCCACACTTGCCAGTGATGACTGTATGTTTTGTTGGGATGGCTGCAGATCATTTCCTTCCTCTAGAGACAGATTTCTCAACAGCTGACTTGCTGAATGTAGGATAATCATTTGATTTTTTCTAGCTTCCTTTTCCACTCCTTTTTTACAAACCTCCAAATTGTTCAGAACTATTCATTGATCTCTCATCAGCTAGAAAACAGAGAATCCAAATCAGCCTTACACAAGTGTTGGTGCTGACTCAAGGACAATGGTTTTCTACCTTCCCTGTTCCAGGATTGCTGGTGATCTCTACAGAAAACCACAGGTACACAGAATTGACAGGAGATGAACATCCCATACTTAGGACTCTCTTTTTCCACCCTGATCCCTGTCCTCCCTCACTCCATCCCACAAGGTCCTCTGAAACAGAGACGTATCAGCTTAGCAGGTGCATGCTGCAGGAGTACAAAAGAGTAACAACAGAAAACATTGGGAAAAAATATCATGGTCATAGTGACAATTGAATCTCAAAGAGAAATGGATATTGTATATCCTCCAAAAAGGTGTTCAATCATTTCCAAGCACTGGGGACATTTTCTTACAGAAAATGTCTCATGAATCCTTTCAAAAGGTGTTCACACATCTTACAGTGACTGTGCACCTGACAGAGCATTATTTTTTTTCATGAAATAAGAAAGTTGGGACAGGCTTTTACAAAGTTTAGCTTTAGGGCAGGAAGACTACTCTCCCCAGACTTCCTCTACACTCAGAAAAGAGAAATAACTTCTTCTGAGTGGTGCATTTGAACAGGAAGCTAACCAGAAACATTTAAAATTACCCCAGGGAGGTTAGTTACTCCAGCAAGAATACGCTCCCAGGAAATGCCCTAGTCACAGTCAGATTGTGATCTTTACAATGCTTCATTTCAGAGGAAACTCACCAAGAAATGATGCAATACATTGGGTGCTGAAAAGCTTTTCCCTAATCTGAACTATCTTAGCACCCTCTGCAGCTGTCTTGGATACTGGGTTTAAGGTGGGATGCAACACTCTTTGGAGATGTCCTTCTCTGTACTGAATATAGACAGAGCTTACTTATCTCTTTTGCTCTAGGTGCTTTATTTTAAGACATTTAAATTTAGGTGAGGCAACTCCCATCATAAAAATGCTTAAGAACCTGAAGGGAATGGGGCTATCTGTCTCACTTATTATGATGGTGATATATTCCTCTGAATTCTGCTCATCACTGGACAAGATGGCTTGGTACATCTGAGGTTCTTGGTTCAAGGAAGGACAGTGTAGCTCTCTGAAAGTGAAGCTAACACCCTTTTCTTTCAGCAAATCATACTCAGAACTGTTCGATGATAACGAGTGATTTAAACCTCACATTTACATATCATCCTTTAGACTACTCTTGATGAAAAAATCCCAAAGCTGTCACACATTTTAAAATTAAAACAGACAGTGCATCTTACAGAGTATATGCACTGAAAGAGACATGTCAGCAGAGCATGTCAGCTCTGGAACTTTCAGTAGCATTAAATTAGCATTAATAACATATTGACGTGAAACTGTAATAATAGGGCTAAGAATTTAGAAAAGAACAATGTGAATGATCTGATAGTTTAACTTTCTTTGCCTCTGAGCTATTTCAAAGGAAAGTCAAGGAAATTGGACAGAGAAAAAGGAAAGGAAAAAGAGAAAAGAGCAGAGAGAAAGAGCAATAGAAAGAGTGACAGAACGAGAGAAAGGGAGGAGAAAGAGAGAGAAAGAAAGAATGAAAGAGATAAAGCGGAAGAAGGAAGGAAGGAAGGAAGGAAGGAAGGAAGGAAGGAAGGAAGGAAGGAAGAAAGAGAAAGAGAGAAGGAAGGAAGGAAGGAAGGAAGGAAGGAAAGAAAGAAGGAAGGAAGGAAAGAAGGAAGGAAGGAAGGAAGGAAGGAAGAACAAGAAAGAAAGAAAGAAAGAAAGGAAGGAAGGAAAGAAGAAAGGGGAAAAAGGAAAAGGAAGGGAGGAAAAGGGAAAAGGAAAGAGTTTGTTCAACGCAAAGACTCATTGATCTCACTCACTGTATGTTTTGTTGGGATGGCTGCAGATCATTTCCTTCCTCTAGAGACAGATTTCTCAACAGCTGACTTGCTGAATGTAGGATAATCATTTGATTTTTTCTAGCTTCCTTTTCCACTCCTTTTTTACAAACCTCCAAATTGTTCAGAACTATTCATTGATCTCTCATCAGCTAGAAAACAGAGAATCCAAATCAGCCTTACACAAGTGTTTCTAGCTTCCTTCTGCAGATCACATACAAACGGAGAAATGATTTTGCACTGCTGTGGGTTATTAAATCTACCAAATTGTCCCTTAAAGCTGAATTGAGACAGATTTAAACCATAAGGCAGTTTTTCCTTTCAGACATTTCCTTTTTCCACCTCTGGACTAGCTCTTATTAGGAGGACATGAGGTTCTCCCTCTGCTGAGAACCCTAAATCCAACATTCTTTTAAAGGCAACTCCCTCCCTTGGAAAGTTTGGTTAAAGTCACAACACCATGTCTGTTCTAGTGATCCCTGACTAGGAGTGGTGTGATCCTGCTGCCCCTCAGGGTTTTCTATTGAGAAACCTTCCTTACAAAGTGCTAAACACAATCCCCAGTTGCCAGCACTCCGTCCCTTTGTTCTTAGGACTTTTTTTAAACAGTTTCTTCAACTTCATTTTTATACTTTCAAAAATAAGCAAGCCCTCAGCTGCCAAGAGCTCCTCAAGGGACTTTTGTATAATGAATGCTGAACACATGTAACTGTCAAGTTACATGAGAATAAAGTAGAGGTGAGAAGAGAAACACAAGAAGGTTAAAGCAAGCATTATTTATTACCATGTTTCTTTCTTTTTTTTTTTTTCTCCAAATCAAGAATTTTAGGATTCTAGAATTTCAGCAGTGCCCAGGGCTTTGCCAGAGATTCAGCTTCTCTATGCATCTGTATCATTTTTCCACTTCTGCAACAGAAAGTCTCCACTTTCTCTTAAAAAACATGATATTCCTGACTTAAACAGTTGAACTGTTTTATCCTCTGACACAGATCTTTACCCCACCACAAATCCTATCCATGGTTAAGGAAATAGCCTGGCAAATCCAGGCCTCATTAAAAGCTGTCTCTCAAAAATTTAGACGAGAATTCAAAATATTTGCAAGGAATAACTGTTCTTTGGCCAGTGTCCAAAGAAGAATTCTGGACTTTGTGTGCTTTTCCGAGCTAAACAATAATAACCGTGCAAGTATGAGAGATTTGAAGGATTTGGGGGGGGGAAAGAAGTTGGCTGCATAGAACAAGCTTCATTTTTCTTCGATAGTTAATACTGCAATTTTTTTCTACATTAGAACAAATTTTCCCATCAGAGCTCAAACTCAAAGGACAACGGCCTGGTGAGAAAATTCTTTTTAAAGTTAAGAAGATTTCATGAAACTAGTTTCTCACTGGAGCTTTCCCAGACCCCGTTAGCCCTGCTTTCCAGTTACTTAGACAGTGTGCTGTGCAGCGGTTCCTACAGAACACTTAACTCCCCACAGTCAGTTGATAACGAAAATGACTCCTATATATAGCACTACTTTTATTTGCTCTTCTTTTCTTTTATAAAACACTCTTCATGGAGTATTATGAAACCTCAAAATTCAAGTTTTCTTTTTTTTTTTAGACTTTTAAAAATACTTCTTCTTTTAAAAGTATACCTCCACGCTCTGCCCATATGCACTAAGCACTTTTTGCAAATGTTCATTGTCAGATACTCTTTCCCAGCAAATGAATTGATCCTTAAAGTGCCACCCACCCTTGAAAACAAATTCATAAGGAAAAACCTGGCATATCTTTCAACTGCTGTGGCGGCACTGACAGTGTAATGATACTGCAATTGCTTCTATACTAACATTATAATTTGTAGCAATATGTAGGTAAAACAGAGCATCACAGCAATTATGTGATTCCACCTTGCGGTTTAATGCCTAATGTAATTCTCACTTCCTTTCTGAAATCACTCTGTATCGAGTACACTATGAAGTTTGAAGTCCATCAGTGCCAGGAAAATCACCCCTTCATGGATGCTGTAGCCAAGGTGGATTCTGTCTTTTTCCCTTCAAATACTGCCTACACTGATTCTGGCTGAGGTTTCCGTATTTGCACACGAAGGGCCCACCACAGTCATGGGCCTCACAAATGCACATGATGAAATGCAAAGGGGACAACAAGCCCTCCCCACAGCACAGCTTATGGATGGAGCAAACACAGCTACAGCCCACCCCACCCCTTGTAACATCACAAGGCAATGGTATTGTCACATTTCTCCATTAAAATATTGTTCCAAATATGCACCAGCACCCAGCTGAATCATGCTCCAAGCTTCCCTGGCTGCTGAGCAGGTCCCAGGTGACTGCAGTGAGAGTGCAGATATCTGCATTCACAGAGCTACAGGCTGGCTCCCTCCCTTTTTATCAGCACAGTGGTCAGCAAATGCGATTCCTTGAGTAACCACACATTCAGTGCCCTGCACTATTCAGAAACTGTTGTACAGCACATGGAGGGCAAGCAAAGCTACTACACCCCGGGGTGTATTCACACGACACACGTCCCAGGCAAGAAGATGCTCTTCTCTGGCTCCTTCTACAGGAATTGAGAAGCAAGACTTCTTCAGAGGGCAATTCTGAGCACAAAGCCAATTTAGGTGCCCTGATTTACCCCGGAAAAAGCTGGTCTTTTTCTGTTGATTACAGGGGGAACCTAAGGACACATGGTTCCCAAGTCAGACATCTATCAAAGACGCTACAGTTACATTCAGCCACTTAAGCCTGGTCAGGAGCACTGAGGCCATGGCATGTTAAAGTTCACGTCTATGCTAGCAAAAGGTCTTAGCCTCCAAAACAAGGCCTCTGTTGACAATGAACACTCTCTGGCATGTTATAAATGCCCATCTGGGCCCTACAAATGTTCAGACAGAGCATTAGCTGGCCTGGGCCGAAATGTGCCAGATATCATTCTCAAAGTTTACCAGCACAGATGAGTGCATTACATTGTCCAGGAATGCTTCTGGCCACTTTTACAGTTCCTAGTTCAGATACAGCCCATAAATATCATCTTTTGCTAGGAGCTCTGTAATAAAGATCAAAAGGAACCTCTTGGGCAAAAATGCTAAATTCATTTTATGGTCACAGGTCACCAATTTTACATGCACTCATTTCAAAAAAGAAAGTGGGAAGGGACTGATTGCACAGCCAAGATACATTGCATCCTATTTAAATCAGGACAGGGGAAATGCAGGGAGTTCTGGCATTTGCAAACACTCAAAGCGCTTTTGAAGCTGGTGAAAAAAGAAAAAAATGTTAATTTTTTTTTTCTCAAACTTTACCTCCTGTCCTGTATCATTACACTAGTAGTGTGCATATAAATGCGAAAAATATTGTCTTCCCAATAATGTGGAAGGTTGTGCTATGTACTTACACTGCCCGTGCAGTCTGGATCTAAGCATCTCTCTTTTCTCGTTTTGTCCCAGTCCATTACCCTTTTAATTTCTAATCTCTGTCTGTACCATGCTCTGGATCTTGATTCAAAAAGGGACCATCCTGCTACTGGTACTCACACTTAAACGCCCATGAAGTGACAATTACACAACCCCACCAACACAGTGAACACTGAACAGCCCTATAGCCCTATTTCCAGGTTGATCTCCTACTCCAACCATTAGCCTATCTTCAAATTTCCATCAAAAGTTCCTTGTGGAGCTCCTGAATCTTGGTGAGGACTCATCTTTCCAAGAGATACCTACACTGCAGGATTCTCTGATAGCCTCTCCCTCTCTAACACGCCCACACAAATGCAAGAAACTCGTTGGACGGCTGACAGCAGACGTATATCATCAGGAGGACTGATGTAATTAGCACCATTTAAGTGAGCAGCCTACAGAATTAATTTGCACATGCTCCCACAGGATTAAATGGCACTATGGGAACTATAAATATAGCATCAGACCTTGGCACTTAGAAGCTAATTTGCTTGCGTCTGCCCCTAAACAAATACACAGACCGTGTGCCGAAGAGCTTGTCGGCAAACAGCACAAGGTTTTGAGGAAAGTAATTAGCAGCTGCAGCGCTTTCCATCCAGACCGCGAGCTGATTGCTACTCCGGGGCATGAGTCCACCCCTTTCTCTCTGGTTTGCCCATCTTGGGCAAGAGGTGAATCTTCACCTTGCAAAGTGTGCTTGAACTCAAAGAACTGCAGGGTTTCCCCTGAGTAAGCTGATCGTTGCCTTAGCAGATCAATTGCCATGAAAATAGCTTCATGCTGATGACCTATAAAATATTCAATGGAATGACAGGATGGAGTTAGGCCAGAGTGTATCCCCATGGCTGCCCTATGGGCACAGATAGACCATGTCACCTGACCCAGCTGTTGGGCTCCTCCTGTCAATTTTTGGTGTGTTCCCTGCCTGTACATCACGGGCTGCCAGGCTGGGAAAGTTTCCTGCTTGCCTCTGCTTGCCTCCTGGATGAAGAACAAGGATTAAAGGTACTGTTCACTTGGCTGTGGGCAGACAAAGCTGCCACCTACCAAAGTGAGGATCCCAAAAGTACAGGATGAAGAGAAATTGCATAGTTTTTTCTCCCCTGTCTCACACATGAAGTTTCATAAAATATAGCACTTCTGCTCCTGGAATTTGCACTATTGGATCTCTTGTGATCAAGCTCCTTTCTGCAAACACACGAATGTCAAGCCTCGTGCATTCAGTGTGACACCCATTCACCTGTCCCCTCCTCCCACAGTCACAGGATGATGCCGAGTCTTTTCTTTGCCTGGTGATCCTTCATGCTCAGTGAAGCTTCCCTGCCTTATCCAAGATCTCCTCCTCAGCTGTGCCTGGCCCATGGGATGGTGGAGACAGAGAGGCAATCACAACACTGTAACAGGGGTGTTTCTCTTGCTGGAACCCTCTATGCAAGGGAATTGAACTGGGGGAGACATTTCCAGTTCTGGTACTGCATGCTATGACAAGAAACTTGCACTGGAGCAAGCAAGACACACTGTAAAAGCTCCAAAAGCTGTCTGATATATATATATAATATATATATTTACATGTACTATGGAAAGCACTAGCATAATTGTGGAAATGTCAACATTCCCACTGGAATAGCCGATTTTGAAGTATCCTGGAAA
>VXAL01003775.1:0-43043 GCA_013399475.1 Chauna torquata
CACGTAAACCCAATACACAGGGTACGGGCCGGCAATAGGGCATTGCGCTTCAGCAACTGAAAGCACATTCCGGTCACTGCCGTTGCTTTTCGGGAAGGACCCGAACCGCACCGTGCGCTTACCGCGGGGCGCGGCACAGCGGCGCGGTCACCGCCAGGTGGCGGCACGGGCCCGGCAGCGGGGGCCCGGCGGGCAGGGGCTCGTCCCGGTCGGCGAGACGACCTTCTAGGCAAAAGGGGAAGGAGGAGCGTGTCTGCAGCGGGACGAAATGAAAACTCATCGCTGCGACTAAGCCCCCCCTGCATTGCCGCAGCCCCGTCTTCAGGGCGCACGCTTTTGTCCCCGCTTGGAGTTGCAGCCACGCGGGCAGCGCGGGCTGCGGCGCCGGAGCAAGGCCAGGCGGCTGTCGCTGCCGTCCCGTTCCCCCGGCCGCAGCTCCCTGGGTACGACCTCGCTGCCAGGCCTCAGGGCTGGAAATCCAAGCCTGGCGGCACTGCTTTGCTTCGGAGCCGGCGCTGACGCTGCCCTGCGGGCCCGGGAGAGCCGCGGTGGCCGGGCAGGGGTCCTCGGGCAAGGCCTCAGCCTGGAGGCTGTGGGCGGCGGGCAGGGCGGGCGACCCTCAAGATTTCCTTAGGGACATACACTCTCATACCTCATACAACTCATCGGTTTATTCAGATTTGCTAGTATCTAATCCATTACTTTATGCAGCATTTTCAGATAATTACGACAATTCGTCTCCTAAAATACAGGAATGCTGGCCATGCTGCTTACAACGCAGGAGGAGGCTGAGAGCTACAGAAATATGTTCTCCTTGGCCTGAGAACTGTTGGTTAAGCTTTTGTAACAAAATTTTACTTCTTCAGCATCACACATGTGGAAAGCACTTCAAACAGAGAGAACATGGCAGGCCCTTTTTCAAAAATAACTCTGCTTTAAATGTGGTATCATATATGCGTAAGGCACTTCAAAGAAAGCAAATGGAAGGTCCTTGTACTGAAGCACCTATGCTTTAAATGAGATTAAGCGCAGGATAAAATGACAATAAACAAAGGGCTAGATGAAAGGCTGGCAACGGTGGACAGTCAGACAATAATATGACCATATCTTATTTCCTCTTTAGATTTTTTTTAATACAGTAAATTTATTGTAATAGGATTTCTGGACAGCATCCACTCTGAAAGCCTGTGTAGAGGCTAGCAATAGAAGGTTGCCTGAAAAAAACTGAGTCACGGCAAAGGGTTTTAAGGGAGTCTGAGGTTGCAGGAAGCAAAAGATCAGAGACTACTCCTTCGGAAATACTTTTAACAATTCCCATTTCTTATAGAGACCGCGTGTTTTAATACATTACTCTTATGCAAGTTCCTGAGTCATTTGTGTCAAATGTGAGTTTGGTTTGGTTTCCTGGAAGTGTGGCACCACATTCAGACACTACGGTGACGAAGGTTATATACATGAAGGCAGTCAGATATTGCGTGCAGGGGTAAGAAAGAGTTTCCTTACAGGAAACAATTTTTGGCAGAAAACTAACAATGTTCTCAATTGTGGTCAAAGAGTTAAAAAAAAAGGGGGGGGGAATATTCTTGTTTTGTGTATCGCAGAGGAAACCAAACTATTTCTGAGAAATTTTTCATTTTGCCCAAAACTGATTTTTCATCAGCATAAGTTTCATTCAGCAATTCTCAGACATTTCTAAAGCATGTGTGTGAATCATCACACTGCAAGTGCCTCACCTGAGAAGGACTGCAATTTATCTGCACCTGTCAATTATATGGAATTTAGCTACGGATTTATAGTGGAGAGCATTTAGAAACACGTGGTAGCAGCCGCAGGCACCTTGAAGCTTGCGCAGGAGCAGAAGCTTGCTGGAGGACATTTGCTTTCCACTCGGGTAGAGCCGGCCCGCCACCGCTTCCCGCTGTGCTGTGGTTAGAAAAGCTGGGTTGTAGGACATGCGCCTGCAGCTGAGCTCGGGCTCACAGTCCAGCTCATCCGCAGGAGGCAGAACCGCCTGCAGCAGCTTGTCCTGCGCGACCCGCTGGGATCCCACCCCGCTTCCCGCTGGCAGCAGCCGGCCCATGCGAAGTGCTGGCTTCCCACGGCCCCATGGCGTTACACCTGCACGGCTAATGCGGGGGAGCAAAGGCAGAGACTGATTTTTGGGAGTCGGTAGTTGCCAAATTAAAAAAAAAGCAGAAAAGCTCACATCAGGGATGTCTAATCAAAACCCCGCAAATTCAAAGTATCTGCTATTCATGCTCTTCCTTTCCAAAGAGAGGCTGGAATTTGGGTTATTCCGCACATAACTGCCGTCTGCTATTTCAGAGCACCAAAAAGAAATCCAGGGAGAGGCACTTGCTGTTGCAGCCAAAGCCTGAAAAGCACAGCCCTGGACTTCCTTGTAAAGTTGGCTTTGCCCCTCTCCAGCCCAACCCTTTGCCTCCACCCAAAGCGCAAAAAGATATAGCATTTCTTTGCTGCACAACTTTCCCAAGCAAAACGGCTTGTTTATTATTGATGGGCTGATTAGATTTGGGTCTGTGCTATAATCAAAGGAAATAATTTCCACCAAATCTTCCTGGGAGAATCTCCCTGCTTATTAGATCTTCTTTTTCTCTAATTTCTGTTCGTTCTAAAAATAAATACAGATCAGTGAGTGGAAATCTGCTGTCCTAGTAGCACCCCTTGTATTATTTGTATATTATTTTCCTGAAGGAAAGTGTTTTCTTATGTCAAAACATCGCATGGGAGTGGGGTCTGAGGTGCTACACGAAACATCTGTACGTTTTTTCCATTAACTGTTTGCGTGCCGGATCAATATTCAAACAGAGTCACTTGTTCTCTGTGATAGCGACAAGCATCTAAAAACTCTCTCTAAAAACTGGGTGGTTAATGTGAACCAGGCATTTTTAAAATAGATCATCCAGCCCACCCATGATTATAAGCCTGAGCGTAAGGGAGCATGTTTTACAAGGTCAGTTCCAATTAAAGCTCCTCTCCCAACCCAAATATCTTTAATCTCCAAAGACTACTTGTGTGCATCATTTCACTTATGTAAGTCTGTTTTGTGATTACTTCCAATTATTTCCCTGCCCACGTAGCTCTCTCACCCTCATCCACCATGGTTACAAATACACACGAAGATGAAGCCAGCCCTAGCTTACTACAGCTGCTTTCCTGGCAAGGTTTTTGTAGGGCAGTGCTCTCAGAGTGATTTAATACTTTGCAACAAGCAGGCAAGTGGGGGAAGGGGGATGAACCACTCAGATGATGATGATGCTTAGTAAATTATGTCCCTGCTAGTTTAGTTACTAGTTTTGCTTTTTACTACACAGTTTATACACAAGCATGACACTGCAAAGATGATAAAAAAGAGCTTAGAGGAGGTTTTTTTGACAGCAGAAATAGAATGAAATTCTGGTCTTGAATCTGGTGGAGTCAAAACTCCTGGTCTAAACCAGAGGCAGGCTCAAATGTCAAGGGCAGATTTTGATCTTCTCTGAAGTGATGCCATGCTTTGTCAAATGTACTGTTTTGTTGGAAACCTCACTGAGGTTCCAGTCCAAGTGCGTGTATTTGGTCTTCAGTGTATGGGTTCAGGTTGCAAGAGAGACCCACTTGTGAACTCTTGCGCAATCCCAGACCGAGAATGGAAATTTGTACCAGCTCATTTTAATTAAAATATGCATCTTAAAAATGTTAATACCACAAAGGTCAATCAGGACACAGACCATTGTATTATTTGAACAGAGCAAAAAGGTATCTTTTTACAAATTCTACCATAATATACTGATTTCTTTCTTACTTTTCAGTAGGCATAAGAAACGATGGGCTTCTGCAACTCCACGAAGGGGAGAGACACTGCCTGATTCAGCAGCACCCGTTTGCCTCCCTGCTTTGCATCGCCCCGCTAGCACGAAGGGAGGCGGAAGGTGGCCTCCTGGGCTCACTGCCCTCCCCTGGGGAGCTGCCACGCACCCCGCGGAGAGGGTAGAGGCGGGAGGAAGGTGGCCGCGTGCGGTCCTCCCAGCCTTGGGAGGATGGAGCAGCCTCCGGGCTACCACTGGCTTTTCTGGTACAGCTCATCCCAGCTCGGGCGTGCCAGAAGATCAGGCCCCGTGGAGTTACACCAGCATGTGTGAGAGCACATCAGGGCCCTGGCTCCTTGGTTTCATTGTTTTCTGTTTTGGTGATGCAATATGACTAATTTGTTAGGAATAATAGTGCTGCACTCAAATATGCCCCTCTCAGAAAGTGCTTCCCCACAGCCTCATTAAAAGTAACCTTTTAAAAAAAAAATGCATTTGCCTCAGCTCCTGAGAGCAGAGTGGCTTTTGCAAGTTACATACACTCATTTGCTCTAATACCCCTTTGAAACTGCACCATCTTGCCGATGTATTGAACAAATGGCTTAGGTAGCACCGTGCTTTGTTTGGATGGTGCTTTTAGACAGACTCTCTCTCCATCCCCATCAAAAAAATTGCACCTCAAGAAAGTCTTTTTTAATGGAAACAGCTTTCTTTCTACCATGCATTCACTCCAGTACTAAGGCTTGGTGTTTGCTGGCTAGGAACTGCCACTGCGCAGTGTGCTTGTAGTGCCAAGACCTTCCATCTGAGCTGAAGAAAGCAGATATTTAACTGAAAGGAGACCCCAAATGTGCACAAAACATTTCTAACCAATGCCCATAAATACAATTGATGATAAGGGAATCCTGCCTTTGAACTCATTGTTCCTATCGGATTTGTTTTTAATTGAGTTCAGGGAGTTGTGTTGTAAATAGTTTTTAGAAAGGAAGCAGTGGTGTGTAAAAAAGATTGGGTTTTGTGCACTTCCAGTTGGGAGCAGTGGTGAATATTGACATCGTTATTCTACTTCTCTCTGATGATTGTGTTAAGCATGGGAATTTCTAACGTATTTTTCTTTCTATGGAGTAGGAAGATGAGAATATCTATCTTAGTGGACCTTGCCCAACACACGAGGGGCCAGAAAAGCCTTACACACCCGTGTCCTCCTACACATTCAGTCTCCATGGTTTCTGCAGTTCTGGCAAATCTAGCCCCAGGATTTAAGTGTGGGTTTCCTAGGAAAGCTGGTGTTTGGATGAACATGAATAAAAATGGCATAAAATGGAAAATGTCCTGGTACAATATCAGCTTCAAGATAAAAAGAATTCCTTTGAACATGGAAATATTTTGGGAATGCCCGAGGGATTTTCCATTGACCTCAGCTCTTCATCTGTAATCTCTACCTCATTGCTTCCCACCATATTTCAATTTGAAAGACCCATAAGGTCATAGCAGAAGACAAGAGGTACTAGGAAAGATGCCATATTAAACTGGTATATTTATTACATATACCTACACAATGAGTTTAGGTTTGGAGGAGAAAAAGAACAAATATATACCTTTGAATGAAGCAACATAGTATAAGTTATCAACCAAGTTTGCTGCATTGAGCATGTATTTTCTACTTCTTACAAATAATCTCCCAGACAGGTCTGATCTTTGTGGAACTTACTACAATAAGCAGGTTATCTGGCAAACTGTACCTGACACCTTATTCTCAATAATCACATCTGATTAGAGAGTGCATCTGTGCTTGCTTTCTGCAGGAGTTGCCCATGTTCTGGGAAGTCAGGAGTTATACTCGTTTTTACTAAGGTAGACCTTTGGAGCAGACGTTGTATTGATCAGATATCTGGGACACACATCGCTATAGAGCCCAAGTCACCTTAGGCAGCATATTTCAGAGCTATGTATAAAGAATATTGATTTTTGGCCACATATTTCTAAACACAGCAAATGTAACATCTGCATCTTTCTTCTCCCTGAACTTGCACCTGGTATTTTCAACTCTTTCTGTGCAGACTGGCTGTAAAATGCTGTCTTGTGTCATTCCCTCTGCGTATTTCCAATACCTAATGCCACTGAAGTCAACAGCAGCCATCTTCATGTGGACAGAATCAAACCTTGAAGATGTAGATTAGAGTTAAGGTGCAGGAGAGAGACATAAACAATTTGTGCTTCACAGTTTCACACTGAAAGCCTCTTTTCACTAGTAAATTGTATATTAAAGTGCTTTGTCCAAATAAAAATACTTTGGAAGAAGCCATGCTGTTGCAAAAGATCGGACAGCAAACTTCTGTACTTCACCCGTTAGCCCTACCAGCTTATTCTGAACTGGTTCCCAAATGAAGAAGCAGGGCATCATCATAGAAACAGAGAGCACAGTGACACAAAATAATGGTCCTGTGAGAAGAAAGAAGACACTTCTCACAGCCCAATTGCTTAGATCCGAAGGTAGAAGGAAAGGTTTGCACTGTTATTGATACCCTCATGAACTTAACCACCAATTTGCAAGAATGCCTGCCTGCAAATTATTTTCTTCATATGTTTCTGCAAGTACAACTTGGAAGTGCAAGCAAAAAACATGACCACAGAATAAGTTTAGGTTTAAATTAGCGATAAGTCTAGTGGGGTGGAGACTGTTGTTACCTGACAGTGCTCAGTGACTCTTGTGAGTTAAGACGGTCCCTGCAGAGAGCAAACATGTGGCCATGTATAACACACCGTGCCCTGGTTCTTTGAGCAACATAGGTATGGCTCTCTCCAATAAGCAGATGCAGGTCCAAAGAGTGGGCCCAGCTCACTCCTCAGAGGCATGCAGCATATTTAAACTTATGTCTCAAATTTTTATGCAATGTTGAGAACTTTAGACAAACTGTTCTTGTAACTTATACTGATAGATACAGGGGTCTTGCCTGAAAATGTTGACCTCATTGACAAACACAGGCTATTAAAAAACTCTTGCATTAGTAGCACTGTAGTTAGATGATGTATGACCAAGTCAGGTGATTATGGAGAGAGATTCCTTGTATTAATTGGTTGGTTATGTTCTCTGTTAATGTCGGGAGCTCATCCACTATGTTTTAGCTAGACATGTGGAAGATTTGAAAAGTGCCCTTGGCATTAAGAGCCAGTATGAGATGTACCGCAACGTAAAATTCCTTCAGAAAATGTAGCTCTGTTTACCATACAGAGGTTAGCAAGACAGTTAGGATTATTTTCATGAGCAAAATGTGCAGAATTTGGCCCAACTTTTGATATACTGCCTGAGTGGTTCTGTGTGATTGCTGCTGCATTTGTTTTTGTTTGTAACTAAAAGCAAGTTGCTTTCTATGGGAATTTGATTTATGCTCTGTGTACTATTTACATGTGCTGAAAGAAGCATTGATGTACGATAGGAGCCAGTATGAGACTGTAGCAGAGGAAAGCTATTAAAATATATACATGCTGAACTCATTAACTAAATTTATCTTGTATTATTTTTAGTAAAAGTCCAGATGAATGTGTATCCCGATTGCATCTCCCTGGGCTTGCAAATGATCTATTTGGGGGGAGAGAGAGAGAGAGAGAGAGAGAGAAAGAGAAAGAGAGAAAATGAAAGCTTAATAGAAATTTATCGAATTATCTTTCTTTCAGAAACATGTTTCATCCATGTTCGAGCAGAACACTGAGGGGCCACAGAAGCTGCCTCTGTAGCTCAGTGGTTGCAACAGCAGGCAGATGTACGTCACATCCCACCTTCAGCCTGCACGTCCTGCCACCCCAGCCCAGTGCACTTAATTAAGGCACAATTATTCTTTGTATAAGGGAGCCTCTGCAATAGGAGAGGCTGAAAAAACTTACGATGCAAAATATGTTGAAACCTGGTGCCTTGCTTGTCTCCAGCAGAGGTGTGGAGTCAAGCATCCTCAGGCCGGGGAAGATGTTCACCCTGCTGTTACAACATCTTAGGCGTGTTTCTCTCCAGGAGAAGAAAAGGCAGCAAAGATCATGCAGCAAGAAACCCTGAGCAGAGACACTTGCACCGCAGAGTCCCTAGGAGGAGGGACTCCCCAGTCGCAGTGGCTTTTATCACTCCCCTGGCCCAGTGCCTTATTCTCCCCTAGGTCTGTGCAATGCCATGGCTCTAATAGGTGACAGCTGACAGTTTACAGAGCATTTCATCCGGGGCTATAGCAGGGATTTTTCCATACTGCAGTGAAAGTCAAAACTCAGTTCTAATGGGGAATGCCTTTTTTTCCTACCCAGACCTCCCAGCTGACCAAAGCCCTCTGCACCAGTGCTTGCTCCACCCCTGCATCATGCCTCCGTGCTCGCCTTCCCCACCACTGGAGTGTGAAGCATCCTCAGGATGCCAGCAAGCCGTCTTCTTCCAGCACCCTTTCCTCTTCGCGGACACTGCTTGCTACATGTCATTCAAAACCACAAAAGCGGACGGTGAGATCACCCTGGCTAATTGTGCTCTGTCCCATAGGCTCTTGACATCTTTACTCTTGGCAAACAGTGAGATACTGACTGTGGTGGGGGGACTGGGACCTGCTGGGGGAGTTATACAGCAATTATATCTATGTCAGAATAATTCAGGCACACTTCATTACTTCTGGTGCACCATTGATTTTACTGCAATTAAATCATGAAGCTTTCAGACTTGGTTGAAATGTCAAATATAAATTAAAAAGAAAAAACTCAAACATTCACAAAATGGATGCTTTCTGGAGATGTTTTAGCAACACTTCACCCCTCTCTCCCATTTTGATCACCAGCTCTGATAAACTTCAAGCATGAATCTTCATCTGATAGCGTTAAAATCTTGGCCAGAGTGGCTGGGAATCATTAACACTTCAACCTTACCAGCTGAATTCATACACATCAGCCGAGGAGAGGTAGGTACCCAGTTGCCAACGCAGGCTCAAAGACAACATGGAAATGAGAAAAACCCTGCTATCATATGGGAGGTATGCAAGGTAAAATTAAAATACATAATGGGAGGAGTCAGGCAAGTTTTGACAGAGGAAAACATAACACAGCGGAGTTGATGCATTACTGCCCCTCCTAACTAGAGCTGGTGTCTCATAAACAGACCCAGGCGACCTCTGCTGCTGGTGCCAGGGTCAGCTGTGTTGGATGAGGACTGGCACAAGGCCGTGCTGGCTGGTGCTAAAGCCAGGCTCTGGGATGGAGGTTCCCAAAGTCCTGTGTCCACCCTCCTGACTTCCCTGTGTCGGGTGGCCTCGTCACCCAGGCACTTCACTGTGAATCAGATAGCTTGTCTTGGTTACTTACCCAGGAAGAGCTCATTACACCAATATCCCCATCAGGCTCACACGGGAGTATTTGTGTTTGTTTCCAGAGCACGCGTACTATAAATCCCCGTTGCATCTTGCCCACATCCTAGGAACAGCTTCCCTGCCTTCCTCTGCTTCTGCAGTGGAGAAGGGGAGAGAGAAACAGCATTTTCGTAAAGGACATGATAAACATCACTGATTACGCTCGAGAGATCTGGAGGGTGAACTTTTAAAATATGATCCTCATTTTGTTAGACACTGTTTGAAAATATTCTAGATGGGGATTAATGAAAACCAATAGCTTGCTAGTTGAGTTTATTGTTTTCTCATTTAATTAGGGACTTAGCTCCATGTTCCAGTGTCAACAGAGCCAGCAAATATTTAAATGAGGTTGGGATACTCATTTCTTCATTGCTTTGCTTCAGGAGTGAATGCTTCACTCCATTCTCTGTCTCTCTAATATTTTATTTTGAAGCAACAAAGTATTTTTTTTCCATCATCCACATCGTGTGTTGACAACAGAGGGGGAGAACGCGAGACGCCAGTGCGCAGGAGGCTAAGACACCTTGTCTCTGCATTATACAGGAACGCAGCTGGATTATGGCAAACTGCTGACCTAGGCAAAATGCAGCACGGAGCCCCCTGATGCTTCCTCTGCTCCCCCAAGGACACGCCGTGTCTCCATCACAGAGGACTTTGCTTCTCTGGCAGGCAGAGGCAGGGACTTCCCTTCCAGGCGCTCGTGGCACCGTGCTAGAAGCCGGGGACATCCGGCAGCATTTCCCCGTGCTTGGGCGGGGTGGTCTGATATGTCACACTGCTCCTGCAACACCGCCCGGCTGGGATGCGGTCGCTCCTGACTTTCAGGGTTTGTGCTCTAATCTCGTGCCTCGGGCCGCTCTCCCCGAGGCATCACCGCACCCGTCAAACACTCCTCACCCCTCAAGGTGTTTCCTCCTGAGCACGAGATCTAGCAAGACATATAAGCTTATGCTCAGATGCAGTCACGCGACTCCCAGCCACAGAGACCAAGGCTCGGACGTGAAGTGCGGCTGTCAGCGCCACGTCTAGCACAGGGGTTGTTGCTGGGAGTAGCTGCTGTGGACACACTGCACGGGGAGTGAGACGGGGCTCGGGCATGAACAGAAAGTGCAGGCATTGGCACAGCTGCAAGGCTGAGCTTTCTTTGGCCGTGGTAGCGTTACCCCAGCACGATGAAAGATCGGGAATGGAAGACGGCTTCAACCGTAAAGGTAGCATCCATTTGTATTTAATAACTAGCATTGATTTCCAATTTCATATCTGCTGAACAGTAGCCACCAGCCACATTAAAATTCATCGTCTTCACTGCACCTTCCAGTTCTGACTCTACCATCACCCTTAATGAATCAATCCATGTCAACTGACCATGTGTGTGTTTTTAAACAGTTCGTGGTGACATTGTGAAGTGAATTCGGCTGGACCTTGAGCAGCCTGGTTTTAGTCCACGGGGCTACAAGGAAGATTTAAATATAACACACTCAAGCAAGTAGAAAGACACACTCAGTCTTTATTGAGGAACTGAGCATTGTACTACTCTCTGTCCTTAATGCACACATTTAATGCATGATAATAGCGTTTATCCGTCGTCGTGAAGCTTTACTGCTCTTTAAAGCAGCATGGAAAACACCGGATCAGCTGTGTTATTCTCTGCCAGTATTGAAATACAGCTCCCTGCCTGGCATACCCTGCGCGCACAGCAAAATCTTCCCGGGGGTCAGGTATTTTTCAATACAGGCTGCTGCTGTCTTTGTTGCACATGACCCAAAGCCACCCCACTTTTTTCACCTTATTACAGGGCGGCAATGAAGCGCCTGTCAATGTGCGGTCTCCTTGAAGGCCTGTGCAGCCCTGTGTCGGGAAGAGACGCGTATATTTAGTGTTAAGGCCTGTGAAACACTCTGACAGCTGACAGCAGCAAGCTCACGTCTTTGCTTGGTGCCACGTTCAAATGGGGCTTTGGTTTGGAGAAGGGCAGCTCTGCTCGTATCACGTTCTCCTTCAAGAGATTAGTTCTCCCTAGACCTAATGTTAGCACAGCGAGTCCAGAGATGTTACTCATCAATTAAAAATTCAATAAAAATAAGCTGTCATTATCATAATCTTTCTTACTGGGAGATGTGGAGTCGAGAGCTTTACCATCCCAGCCTCTGACAAAAGCCCCCAAGAAGGCCAGCTGTGGTGTTAATTGATTGGTGTCATTTATAAGTAATCTAACAATGCTGAATAATTTATTTGGCAGTGACATTCACTGAAAATATACAGCTGCACGGATATGTGCCCAGCTTTGGAAGAAATGGTGCTAAGCAGGGCGTAAGGCAACGATTAAGATGCAGTATCTCCTTGGGAACACTTTCTCATGTGCTCTGCTCACCAGTGCTTTTATTACAGCAGAGGTGTATAGATCCGACAATGGGAGAGTATAGATCTGGGTGGCCAAGATGCACAGCCTTGATATTCTGTTTTGCAGCAGATTACCTATAATGAATTTTAAAAGCATGCAACGTGGATGCCTGGCAGGAAATGTGCGGCGCTGAGTACAGCCTTGCCGAAAGGCCATAAAAATTGACCACAGTGTTTCCACACCAAGGATGCTGCTGATGGGAAAAAGTCTAATGATTTAATCTCTGTCTGACCAAAATGGAATAAAAATTCTTTCCTTTCAGTGTCTGCAGAGTAGGTTTTCCAAGGGTCACCTAGTAGGGAGTGACTCTCATTAATCTGCCTTGTTTTTACAACTGCGTGAATAGTCCCAGTTCATAAGCTTTGAAATCAAGAGAAATCACCCCAGAGAGCAAGCAAGACTGGAGAGGCTGGCAGTCGGAGCAAAATCTCTGCCCTTGCAGATGTACAAATGAAAAGTCTGCGTTAGCTCTATATTCTCGTGGGCAAATCTCCTGCTGAAGCCGATGGCTGAAAACTGGGACCCATTTCAAGCCCACATCACAGCAGCGAGCAGGCGAGTCCCGCACAGGGCATCCCGCCCCCACAGGCCAAACCATGCTTTCTCGGTTCTCTGGAGCGCAGATGATTTTCCGTAAATTCCATTTTACTGGAAAAATCAACTGCATTTCTGAGAGCTGCTTTAAAAAATGTTCCTGTACATTGTAACTGCAAATCTAGTAGTCCCACTCAGGTTCGTAAGAGAGCATGGAGAAATAACCTCAAAACAAAAAGGGTGGTCCCCTTACTGCATAATTTCTGTGCTGTTGAATCAAATGTAAAAAAGAGAGAATTATATTCTTTAGGCTTTATTCATGTGGCTAGCTTAAAGTTGCATGTTTACAAAATATTGGTATTTTAACAAGTGTTGCAGGGCGGGGTATTTCTTTCTGAGCGTCAGTTTTTGAAGTCGGGCAATTATGTGGAAATCCTAACTTTCGTTTCACAAAGTTTTTAGTTCTCCAATCTGCTCCTGGAAGCTAGCCTAAAAATATAACCAAATATAGCCAAATGCTTCGGAAGCCAGAATGTTAGGAAAAAAAAAGCATGCAAACCTCTATTTTAAATCTCTTCCCCCTTTTTTTTTTTTTTTTAATTTCTCTCTCTCCCCAGTTTGACATTGCTTTGAGGTTTTCTAAACACAAGCTTGATGATCACTGTGCTCTCCATGGGACTTTTCAGCATTTCCAGAGCTGTGCTTGTTGGAGGGGAATGCTGACTGCGGACAGCACATCCAGCCTTGCTCAAACGAGTCAGCAGCAGAGCTCTCACTGACTTCAGTCAGTGCTGGACGGTGTCCAAAGAGAGCAAGGGCAGGAGGGAATATACTTGTTTTCATTACTCATGTTGGTTGTGTAAACAGCACTCACTTCTCACTGAGAAATATGTGACTTTATTTCCATCATTTTTAGAAAAAGCATTTACCAAGAAAATAATCATTACTGCACACTGATTGCTCATTTTTTTCCATTGCTACGCACGTCAGAGCATGCATTGGTACAAATACAACTGATCTGGTTAAGTGTTTTAATACACAGGGGAGTAAATTGTTTGGGATGAAAGAAATTCATTATCCACAGTTTGCAGGGCTGAAAGTCTGGCTGTTTTAATGTTACTGCAGAGTAAAAAATTTAAAAGTGCATGCTGCGACAAGCTGAAGGCGTCTTTAGACTCCATTATACTAGAGTAAGCATATTAATTAGATTATTGTTCATTCCTTCAGGAAAGCTGAACCCCAACACGGCCAGTAGGAACACTAAAGGTAATCAGCCAAAGAATAGCCAATTTCCCCAGATTCTTTTTTTCATTAATTTCATTGACAATGGGAAAACTCCAGGTTCCCTCCTGGGATAGGGACAGGGAAAGCCCAGGCGACAAAGGCGCTTTCTCAGGAGGTCACACGAGAATGCAAGAGATGATGTGTGCTCGACGGGGCAGGAGCGCGCGTTAGGCTACGGACCGCAGCGAGGAGTGCGCTCCTGCTCCAGGCAATACGGATCAGAGCCTCTCCTCCCCTGCACACAGAGGTCTCCCACACACAGCAAACACATCCAGGCCTTACGCAGAGCTCTGCTATTTGGACAAGAGATTCTGTGATAAAATTAAACATTAAGGGGTCTCCTCATCTAGGCTTTCACATCAGCTTTTTCCTTTGGGACCATTGTTTTTGTCCGTACTACCTGCCAGCTTCTGCACGATAAAGGAAAGAGAGGACATATTTATTTACTCCGTTATGTGTTTACACTTCACCCCTACTTTGGCAGAGTTTTGTGATCCATAAAACTCACCTCGAACTGTCTGAAGCAATTCCTCTTTCTGTACACCATAGGAGCAACGTCTCGGGAAATGAAATGTTTCCCACCTGGGCTCCTGTACGGGGCTGCTGCCAGATCCTTCTTTGAGCCCTGAGGTCAAGACATTAAAGCGAAATCACTTCCAGTTCATTAAAAAGCTTTGTGGGGCAGGATGGCCCAAGGATCAGTACAGAGCTCTTTTTATAGGGTTGGGTTTGCAAGTGCTGGGTTAGCTGGCTTCAAAAGAAATTGCCTAGGATTTTTTAAATAAAACATAGCTAGATTATATGACTATAAAGCTACAGCATTGCTGTGCACAACATGCACATATAAACTGTAAAAGAAACGGTTTTTGACTGCCTTAGAAAAACCATACCCCCATCAGAAAAGTTCCAGACCATAAGCACCCCCTCCCGCTCTCTGCCTTGCCCTCTGCCAAAATTTGCCACCTCTGCAACGGAGGCGGTCAGGATCAGGCCCAGTTTGCAGGCTGACATGCGGCGCAAACCGCGGATGAAGATAAATCAGCAGCAATGCGTCCGCAGAAGCACCCGCGGCACCGGCACGCTCTGCTGCCCGTCTCGCGCTGCTGTCCGAGCCAGCTCCTCCGTCCAAGCCTGGCCCATCTGGAGGAGCAGCACGAAGGCTGAGCACGCTGCAGATGTTCCCAAGGCAGCCCCCAGCTGCAGCTTTCTGTCTAGGTTGCATTTAATACGTAGCCCAGTGACGTGATGCTGCTCAGCTCCCTCGAGCCCAGCCCTTCCCTGCACTCCAGCAGCTCCATGCCGCTGAAGGCACCTGGGCTTGAGTCGCTGTCACGCCTGGCTCGATAATCCTGATTTTGGGGTCCTTGGTCATATCTGCCAGTGTCGAAGCGTCCCCATCCTGCCCTGCAGCTGGAGAGGACAGGATTTGTTCCTTCATGAAGAAAAAAGACGAGGCTGAAGTGCAGCGCCTGGCTGCTCGCGGAGCGCAGGCATCACCCCAAAACTGTTTTGCACCACGGGGCTCTGCCTCAGCCAGGAGCCACAGTGGTGGCCCTTATCCGGTGCTGGCTATCTAGGAGGACAACAGCACGGGCAATTTTGTTTGCTCAGGTAAAGACAGACTTTATTATAGAGCAACTGTACCACACCAAGCACGTTTAATAATTAAGTGATGAGATATGACAAGTGGCAAACTCCAGCACAATTTTTACATGCCTCAGATTGTAGTATAAGGCCAAAAGGCCAAGGGATTTCCATCAGAGGATCAAACTATTTTGCATTTGAGTCACCTATTTTGTCTACTTTTCTGCACTCTGTAGCATAACTGTGATATTCTGTCATAAATATTGTAAGCATAAAATTTCCTATGGTCTGAGACCTTGGAATCTATTCTCCCCAGCAATGCATGCGTATCGCCAGCATGCAGAACGCCGGAATACACCCCTCTGTCCCTGATTAAGTCTGGAATTGATTTTCAGACCTCAGTTAACAGGTCTGAAAAACAGGTTTGCTGATGGAATTGCTGACAGATTAACTACATCGATGCAAGGGCCATCACCTCAGTGCCACAGTTGCTAACACTCAAATATTTCTCTGTATGCCATAAAAAAGGAGAGAAGAACGTGAGATTTCAAGGCAATACTTGTTCCTATCTGCCATGAGTTTGATATGAGTTCTGTTTGCTGCATACTTGTCTCTCTCCGGTGTAACTTGAGTGCATTATTATGAAATGCAATATTTTCCACAGAAATGTCACACTAATGCAGCATCAACCCTGAGACTTTAATCCTAAAAAATTCAGGTAGAGCCAGAACAGAGATCCTCACAATAAATTTATAACAAGCTCTTTGTGGTATGCCTTGCAAGGACTTTCTTTACGCAGAGAACATAATACCAAGCAATGTGACGTGCTGTACAGCAAATATTTATTTTTGAGATAAGTACAGAGGCTTGAAAGGTCTAATGAGCTAATTGAAATAAATAAGGCTCTGCTGGAATTCAGGGCGGGATGCCTGTGGCTGCAATGGGGAATATGCCCGGCAGCTCTGCTGCTCCTTCTCTCAAAGCTTGCCATGTGAGTGCCAAACTGCTGGTGGGCAGATACTATAGCTTTAGGTTGCTCACCCTCCCCACCTCTGCTCTGGCCTATCCTTACCTGCAGGAATAATATGAGCCATTCCTGGCATAAACAGACATGGCATGCTGAGGTTTAAGAGTGCGTGCTTGATCACAGAAATCAAAATTAGAATTCTGCTCTTCTTAATGGCCAGAATGTAGTGTTCAGAGGAAAGAGAACAAACCCCAAAATTAGATGTTGAATATTCTGTAATAAATCTAATGATCATTAGAGATACCAAAAAGGTGCTTGTGATTCCCACCCTAAAAAGCTCCTGCTCCAGCAGCAACCGGAAGTTCAGGGTGTGCTGGAGACCAAGCCCGCAGCAGTAACAGCCAGCCTCACCTCAAGGACCAGAGCCATCACGTCTGGACCGATGGTGGCCGTGTGGAAGGGAGGTGGAGACAGGCAAGCCAAGCAGGGAAACGCGGGATGGTCGGCAAGCGTCGCCTCAGCTGCTCTAAAAACGCAGTGTAGATGTAGGCAGTTTGATTACAACGCGGAGAGGCAAGGGTGAGGAAAGGAAGCATCAACTGAGATGTCATCATCTGGCTGCATGGTTAGGTGTTCGCACATCCTCCTGTGTGATCAGCCAGCTGTGTGTGTAACATCTGGAATTAGGAGGGGGAGTACAGCTGGGACACAGCCCTTTCCTGATTCCTGCAGATAATCAGCGTGTGCCCTGAAGCACTACACTTTGCTAACCATCTTCTTCAAATCCAATTTTAAATGGACTGCAAGATCATATTGTAATGCTGGCCGACCAGAGTACAGCATATAAATGCATAAACTGAAGGCATGACCTGCACGTTACAATGCATTTCAGGAACTGGGAAAGTGCAGAAGGAAATCTCTTATATTAAAACAGACAACAGCATTCTTTCTATGTGGCTATTCTTTTTATTAGATTACGTATATCTAGATTTCTACCATTTTTCCTGAAGAAGTAAGGGCAGTTTCACAGAAGCTTCAGGGAAATGGCTGCATTTTAATACAGTCTAATTGACTTTTATGGTTATCTCTGAGGAGTCCTGGTCATAAAAGCTAATTAAATTATACTGATCTACATATTCAAGAACCATTCTATTTCTCACCCTTGGAAAAAAAAAGAAAAAAGAAAGAAAAAGAAAGAAAGAAAAAGCTGGAGGATCATCCTCATGATTAGGACACGTTAAAATCTCCTGACACCCCTCTTTGTGCAGTATGATTTGTTCAGTGTTGCAGGATATATTTAACCTTCCTGAACAAGTGACTGTCCTTACCAGCTGTAAGAATGTCAGTGATGTTATTTCAGATCTCGCTTTCTGCAAATGTGTAGAAAGATCTATGTGCTCAATTTACAATTCTACATTCATCTAACAATTCTCTAGAGAAAAGGATAAAAAAAAAAAAAAGCAAAGGCAAAAGTATATCATCTAAATCTGCATGACAAGGTGTTTAAAAACTAGATTTTCTGCATCTCTTCATTTTCTTTCTTTTTTAGGTGAATATTTTTCGTTTCTGCTTTTCAGTTCCATGCACCTTGTGAGAGATTCTGACTTTGTTGTACTAACAGCTTAGTAGCATACCAATCCTGATACTGTAAAAAACAGCCTCCCTTTTTTTTTTTAATCTGACCTCCCATTATTTTTACATCTTTTTTACCCCCACAGTGCCAGATTTCCAAGATATTTAAGAGCCAAACAAACCAGACTTGTGCCAAGAAGGATTTTATGAAGCAGACTATTTCTGAAAACCTTAGTAGCAGTCTATCTCTGTCTTTCAGCGCCTAAATACCTTTGCAAATCTGGCCTAAGGCTGTAAGCAAAATTCTCACCTAGAGTTATGTCCATTTGCCCCAAACAAAAATTGCAGCAACCAGTTCCTCTAGAGTTAATATCAACGTAATTTGAACTTTTTTTTAAAAAACCTTCTGACACAATGCACCATACAAATCTCTCTCCAAATGCCTTAATCTGGCTAATACACTGCACACTAAATAATTACTAAGAACTGTTCAGCAGCAGCTCAGGGTGCAGCAGGCTCCCTTGTGCTTGCACCTGCCATGCCAGGGGGTATGAAATGCTGCAGGCAGCAGCAGTGAAGTGGTAACATTCCCCTTTTGCTCTTGTATCACTGACTGACTGAGCAGCTCTGACCCTCTCTTTCATCCTCTACCTGCCTGTCCCTCCTCCTCTCAACTTCTTCAGCTCCAAGTGTCCTGGGGACAGCTGTTAGCAGAGTAGCTGCTGCTTCTGGTTTGCATCTCAGAACTACCTGGCCATACAATGGACAAGCATTGTCATCTCCACTGCTTCTCCTTATTGCTGACCCTCTCTTTCTCCCAGCTCCAAGAAGTTGTTAAAAACACTCAACATGATTTGAACGAAGTTCATTCACTAAACATAAAGTTGTGGGGAAAGACATCAAGGAGGTAATGCAATTGCTCCTATGGCAAGCAGCACCAGCAAATCCCTCTGAGAAGACCCTCAATGCTGTGGGAGATGGTGACGAATACGAAAATATAAAGGTCACTTCCAGCTGGAAAAAAGAATAAGAGGTACCTATTTGTCAAAAATAACATTTTTTTTCTACAGAGAAAGACATAAAATTAGCAGATTTAGGCAAAATGTTGTGAACTTCCATAGGATAACGTGCAAAGAAAAGGAGGTAGGACTTCTTGCTAATTGAACTAAATTGGAGAAGGGGGTGATGAGGGACCAGCCTCAAGATTGGCCCCTGTCTGTGTTTCATCCTCTGTAAGGCCATGCGGAGCCACAGGATCCACCTCATTGTGTCAGGAGCTGTTAACCAGCTATTACCCATGCTAGGCAGAGAGCTGGGGGTCTCAGTTTCTTCAGTGAGGACAGACTGGTAACAAAGCTCCATTGTTCTGGTGCCTAGTCCTGTGCTGCGTGATGGGGAGGTTTCGATGCCAAGCTACTAGCTAAGGATCAGATTGCAAAAGAGAAAATCCCTTTGGCGAGAGAGCCTGTACAAAACAAGGGCTTTGTGAGACAAAGAATAAGGGCTCCCATCGAAAGAGGCAACTTTGCATTCTTGTTGACACGCATGTTTGGCACCTCAGTGAAATCAGTCACGTGCTTTGCATAGCTTTCTTGACCCTGAATGGGACAAAATTCAGTGTCCTGTGCATTGCCTTTTAGGAGGAGAAATTCCTGACAAAACCAGACATCTGTAGATGCAAGAGCTCTCTATTTACAAAGATCCTACCCAGCTCTCCTTCCCTGAGCATATAGCTGCAATCAAACAGGGCAGTCGTGGTCCCATGCTTCTGGCCAGGTCCAAGGTGGAGCTGGGAAGTCAGCCCACAGACCAGGATCAAGGGGGTCCATGGCCAGGCACCGCTCTGGCAGCACTGGAGACAGCACTCCTACAGCACAGCTGCTTGCTGTTTTGTGTTCATACTGAGTGGAAAGCAGCTGATATGCTCGCAAAGATTAACCCAATCCAGAAAAATATTAGCAAGAACCAGGCAGTCTTAGATACTGTCTTGTTTCTATTTGCTTTACACCGAGCCCCTCAGATACCAATAAACAGCAACATTTCAAGGGTCAGGCTTTAGTGGTGAACTAGCGCACATAAAAAGAAAGAATATTTTCTTTGCAGGTGGTCTAGTAATCTGGAAAGTCTTTGTTTTTACCTGGGAAATCTGACCCCCTGGTGTCATACCTGGCAGGGCCTGGCTGCAGGTGCTGCTGATAGCCTGAAGCAATGTGTGCAGTGCCTCTAAAGCGACTCTCAGTGACCTGATCAGGCAGGTCGATAAATATGGCTGATATATTTTAATTGAGTAGTTTCACGGATCGGTTATGTCCTTGTTTGTATATGGATTGCTAGGGTAGAGATTCACAACTTTTATTATTAAAAATGTCTGAAACACTTCCCCACCACAGCCATAATTCAGAAGGAAACTGCTCTAGCTGGACCTTGTTCTTTTTAGCAAAGCCACTCAGCCATGTGTGTTTGATCTAAGGATGGTTATATTATATTTGTGTGCAATATCTGATAAACAGGGTGGGCAATAACATTAGAGCCTGTGGTGTTGACAGAAACACTGTCAATCCACCAAAACCTGCTCTGGCTACGCACTGCTTCGTAGGGACTTACAGAGTCCTTTCCCCAGTAACCATATCCTGCTTCTACCTCCCACCCACCCTTACCCACAGTTTTGTTTTGCTGTTGTCTTCTTCCCACAAGGCACCACAGTTTCTGCAGCTGTTGACTTCTATGACTCAAATGCTTTTCTGAATCCAAAGTCGGGTTGCGGAAGGACTGGTGAGGCAACCACAGCCAATGTTTTGGCTTCTTCTAGAGGCATCTTCTAATGCATGCCTCAGAAGAAGGGCAGGTATACTCTTTTAGCACAAGGACTGCAATGTAGCTATGAGGCTTCTTGGTCTTTTAGGAAAGCTGTACGTTATCAATACACAAAAGTGGTAAAATCCTCAAGTTATTGTCTGACTGTACTATGCCTGAGTGACCAGGGAGTAACAGTTTTTAAAAATAACTCATATTTGGGAGCCTTCCTTCCTATTGGAATCAGGGTGTACTGGACATTTAAATAGGAGTTAGGAGCCTAAATGCCGTTTAAGGCTAGTCCTTAGTTTCTTCTTTCCAGATAATGGCCTGCCCACAGGGATGCATGGATTTGCCACCTCAAAACCAAACTGCTAAATTCACTCATCCTGAAGCTGGGTAAGAAGGTGATGAGTAGGATTCTGTGCAAGACAGACCTGCCTCCTGCATTGTCTGGGCACACAAATACATCACAGGAATACATCTGGGCTACGAATACATCAAGCCATTCTTCATCTCTTCTCTCTGGATCTCAGTAGACCTTGTTAAGACATTGGTCCTGATCTTAAGGATGTTTCTAGGGGTAGACTTAAATCTGCCACAAATTGAATTTAATATGTGAACAACTGCCACAGCTGATTGTATCATTCTGGCATGCCAAGAGATGTCCATGCCAGGAATGGCACTCTCTGTACTAGACCTTGCTTAAACACCAAATGCAAAGACAGTCCTGGCCCTAAAAAAATTTGCAGTTTAAGGTTAGGAAAATGTGTGGCGGATGGGCAGAAAAACAGAGCGAGCCCAAGGAAGTAATGAAACAAATATTTGTTAGTCTAATACATCTCACGTAACCTCATGGAGGCACTGTGACAAAAAGAGTTTTAAGGGAGGACTGAAGAAAAATCATGAGGCAGCTTTGCAGATGTTTACAGAGAGCTTCTCCTGGGTGTTGCGGATGGCATGAGACAGAATGTGGAGGCATGTGTTTGAAAAGCTAGCAAGGGGCAATGAGCATTGATGCAGTGAGCTGGTCAAAGGCAGGAGTCAGCTTCTCAGCCCTGGAGGAGATGGTAGATAGGATGAGGATAAGCCATGCTTCTCCCCATCATCCCCAAGCCAGCATGGAGGGAAGGTACCCACAGAGGCACTCCCCTAGAGCATTACACACACTGCCTGACAACAGAAAGTCCCCCTTCATTTTGACCTACTATGAGTTAAATATAACTAAAAAGCTGAAATGGAAACGGATGGATAAATGCTGATGGAAAGGACTTTGCAAAAACAGTAAAAACATGCACACAGTGTTTTTCGAACAGCTTTTCCTTTGGTTACAATTCAATGAGAAGATATTGAAGGTACCTTCTGAAGTTAGTAGAGAGTTATCTACAATTTGAGAGTAAAGTCTTATTCCTCCACTTATACTTTGTATTGTTTGTACTTATTTTTATAGATCCTCCTCTCATCTACATCAACAGTATATTTGTCCTGTATTAAAAATCATACTATACAGATGAAAGTTCTGTAGCTCCGTTTTTTAATTTCCTGTTCCACAATTATGGTGACATGACCAGAAATCAGGGGCAATGTGGCAGGTCAGGAGGGAGAAAGGTTGACAGCTACAACCTCTGTCCTATTAGCTCACCATACAGGGAGTTTTATGGACTGTCCGGGAAGCGTACATCCAATGGGTCGTAAAGAAGTGCACTTCCACAGATCTGCATCTAGGTGTTCATATTTAGCTAGTGTTGCTTTAAGTACAGGAGAGAGAACATTTCAAAGAGTAATATTTAAAAACGGCTTAGCCATTTCATGTTTTTTGATTATTGACTATGTTTTATGTATAACCTAGAAATATCTACAAGGAGAAAACTCAAGATTCAAAAGCAGGTGATGGCAAGATTCTTCACTGTATTTCAGTCCCTTTATGCCAAGTACAGGATTGACAGCACAATGAAAGAGATCCACAACATTGACGGCAGCAAATATTCCTTTGGTTCAAGTGCTACTGAAGACAGTAGAAAAACCTGGACACTTATGCCAACAACTGCCAGGGGGAAATGCTAGGAAGGGCACTGATGAGGAGATGAAAAGCACCAGGGGCAAGGGTGGCTCTGGGTTATGTTGTGGTTTATAAAGGAATTGGATTTAATCTGCAATACCGTTGAAAAGTCTTAGGTGCTATCCAGTATACTCCATCAAGCACATAAAATCGGGAGAGTGCCCCCAGGCCTGTGGCATATTATATTGTATATCATGGTGATGCAGCACAGAATTTTACCTGCACATTTTGGAAAACACTGCTATGCAAGATGGACAAACAGCTGAATTATTCATTGCGAAGGACAAGAATGAGAATGGTCCAGCTGGTATCGACATGGGACTGGGAGTCAGAACTGCTGTGTTATGTTCTGGCTCTGTCTTTGGAACAGCTGTTTAAGAAGGAATAGATTCACTTAACATACATGCACATTGCCATGTCCATCTTTTAACTAATAATGCCAGTCTGCTGAGAGGCTTATACAATTTCTAAGAAAGTTGTTTAGATACTTGAATGACAGAAGCTATGAGCATGCATTGCATTATTACTGTCCCGTGTGGTCTGCAGTTATCTTCACTGAAATATTAAGCGATGATCCGATTGATTATTCTTATGACTTTTTGAATAGTGCCATTACACTGAGTTAGCTGTCTTCTTTGCTGATTTGACAAGAAGCCTTGTAGAGGGCCCCAGGTTTCTCTCTACTTCTAAAGACCTTAAAAAGACCTGTTCTCATGCCTAGAGGTTTATCAAACGACCAGCCACCATTTTGCTGCCCATGGGTTGAAGAACAGATCTCCATGCTAGGCTCTTCTCAGGGCTTGTTCAAGCTATGCCTTTGCTTTTTTTCCCCATCTCTGTTCCTTTTTTGGTGGGCAAGGAGAGGGTTATTGTTACTTCTGTCTGTCAAACATATTTATCTTCCAAAAGTATTAGCCAGTAGGCTTCACATTGGCTTTACATGGGCCTTTCCTGTAGGTGATGATCTGCTGACTTTTTTATTTATAGAAACTACTGTTTTCGAGGTTCTCTGTTATGCCCTCCACCTTTGGAGAAGTGCAGCCTTGCACACAACATTTGTTTAACAGAGTGAAAGGCCCATTTTTTCCCCTGCAGGATTCCCAGTGACTTCAGCAGTAATGTCACTGCAAACTGAGATCAAAATTTGCCCTGCATTTGGGAGTGCCTTGACTTAGCTTCTAGGAGAGCCACTGCTTTTCAAATAAGTATTTACATTTGTGCTTTATTTGTAGTTGATACTATGGGAAACAATTAAATGTGTTCTTTTCCCAACTAAATCTGAATGATTCATATTTGGGGCTAAAGAGTTCATTGTGTAATTTTTACTTGCTTTGCTATATTTTTATTGCTGAATTTGTTGTGTTGAAGAATCATGTATGTCAGAAGTAGCCAGCAGGCAATTTCATTAGTCATGAGTATACATTTCTGAATGTCACATGGATTGTCCGGAAGAAAGTGCAGACTATCAAGCCGGCAACATCAGAAAATGTTCCTCTGAACAACTTGGAACTTTAGGGACAAATAAAGGTTTTTTAGACTTAAAAATAACCTCCTAGATAATCACTCTGTCCATATGTTGAAGGGCTGGTGCATAGTCATTTCCTTATGCTTGTTTAGTTTATATGTTAGTATATGCTGTTCGTAGATAGATTGTGGACTGCTTCCTGACTTCAAAACCCTGGAGTTCCAGCTAGAATTGAAAAGGAATATTAAAGATTCTTTAAATGGGAAAAAGATTCTACTGATATTGAACCAGTACTGGGTTTCATGCTCTTGACTTCAAGTAAATGCAAAAATCATTAGACAAGCCATTCCTAATGTGATGGGTTTCTTGATGCTCACAGTGATCACATGAAAGCAGAAAAGTAAGCTGCATAATCCATTTATACAGGTTTATACAAAGTTATCTACAAGAAAGTGCAGTTCAGGGATCACACACACAATCTAGGCACCTCACCCACAGTTCTCATGCCAAAATCCTACCAAGGTAGTGGGAAATGTGCAGAAAAATTTATCAGGTGTGGGCCTTATCTTTTCACCTTCAGCACGTGAACTCTGCTTTCCCAGGTGGAGATGCTTTCATCTCCCTGAACTTTCTTGATATAACTATTAATATTTGTTGATACATAGTCTATTTGAAAATGTAACATTTCATATTTGCATTTATTTTATAAAAGTCATTACTCTTGGTACAAGAAATGTAGTTCTAAATGGATATTCCATTGACCAGCTAAGCAATCAGGGCTTTAATTTTGCTTTCAGTGAAGTTTTAGTTTTCAGCAGACACAAGAACAGATCTGCATTCATGACTGCTTTTTATAATTAAACCAAAAAGAGAGGAGCTGCCATTAATGTAATGCAGTTTTCCAAATCAATATTGTGGCTTCTTCCTCCCTGATCTCCTGAAATACGATTTCAGAAAGCTGAGCACATTGAAGGCTTGGGCGGGGTGGGGAGACACAGAGCACCTAGCATTTCCTCATTGTCTGAGAAACTAAAATCTAAGTAGATGGACCTTAAAGAAGAGAATACAAGGGGAACTGGGAGAGCTAAGCAGTTTTATATAGCAAAGGACATCAACTTAAGCCACTGTTGTGCCTGTGATGGTTCCCCGCAGAGGGAAAGTATTATCAACCTCCTCCTTGCTTCCTCATTAGTTATTTTTGGCTGTAGACAAGTCCTTCATTCCTCTTTACCAAGAATGCTAGACTTCCGTCACCATCAGAAGAAGAACAACAGCAGCAAAACAATGTGCATGTCTGTGTGCGCTTGAAAGAATGACGATCAAGTATAGAAACTGTTGTGACATTTTAACAGAATAAGGAGGGTTTCTAATTTAGCAACCGTATTTATGTCATAAGATGTTACACTGGCTAAGATATAACATACTTTGTAAACACATTTTCCAGGCTTTCCCAAAGCCAGCTCATGCTACATGTATTTCATCGTGTTGTTAAAGGATCTTGCAAAGTTCAAGAAGTAATGTGAGCATTTCTGAAACAATGAGGCCTGAAATTGCAAGGTACAGATGATGAGATAAACCTGCAGGGGACTATATTCCACCAGAGGACCAGGTGTCTAGCAGAAATGTAGATGTTTGAATTGTTGATGACTCAATGTCGATGACAGGTGAGATGAATCCTGCCCCATATGTCTGCTTGATTTTACAGGCTGTCTTGGAAGCAGAGCCTGGAGTAGGCAGTGAAAATACTGAGACATTTTTGTTCTGTAAACCAGAAAGTTTGGTGTTCCCCAGGCAGGTCTACTCACCATATGTCTTTACATTTGTTCTGTATCACAAAAATTGACTTCTTGTTGCTTGGTTAAATACAACATTTTTAAGAAGCTAACATATGGCAGTATCATGCCACTTTTCAGAACTGGGATGCTATGGAGAGCAATGGGGATTTCTGTTTAAAAATTGGTGCTAAGATCTGTCCTCAAAAAATCTCTGCTAAATGGGGGAAAGGATAAGACTTTTTTACCAGAAGTACCTCTTTTTTAAATACTGATAAATTAGTTAACATACTATGAGCTAGCTGAATCAGAAATGTATGTGGCAGTTGTTGAGTGTTGTATTGAGGATTTGATTCTGTGCAACTAAATGCACGAAAATTCTTTACACTTAGACAGATGTTTAAGATGCAAATACATTACAGCTGAACCTGTCAGGTCTAAAAAAATCTTTGCTTGCAGTTTTGTCCATCTTTCAAGTAACATTCATTTCATTATTATTTTTGTGTTTCAGGGTAAGGAGTAAATAATGTAATGGCAACCAGCTGTCTCACTGGCACCAGTCTCCCTGCCCCCTGAGGCTCTGATACAGTCAGTAGGTGTCCCATGCTGTCAGAGCCAACGAAAGAGAGATCAGAGGGAGGAGGGAGAATCAGGAGGCAAAATGTCTCTCTAGTTCAGATTCAGCATGCTCTGGGCCAAATTCTTGCCCTCAAGGGTAGAGAAGAAGTCTCTGCAGAACTGTGGTGCTGCCCAAGGGCAAACCACCTGTGGGGTAATGGCAATGCCGGGAGCTGCATCTACACTGCTCCAGAAGAATATGACTATTTTACAGAAGCTTTCTGAGTGTCACCATTTCCCTCTGGACTAGGTCGCACAGGTTGTACTAAACACTATCTGGAAGTAATGAGGTAGGAAATATCAACAAAGCTGCTTGCTCTCGTAGCATACTATCCCCTACATCCTAATACTTCAGATGACTAGTGTCATCTTCAGATCCATCCGCCCACTTTCATAACCTCCCTGCATCTGAGCGGAGGAAGTCTCAGCAGCAGCATTCTTCGTCTGCTCCGCTCACGCCAGACCTTGGGTTCAGAGTAACCCATCTTGTTTCACATGAGCTCGCAAAGCTCTGCTGGCATGCCAGCATTGCCGCTGAATCACTGAAGTGCCTTAGTCAGCCTTCTTAAAATGGCACAGTTCTGAATTGTCTGGTTGCCTCCTCCAAATCGCATCTGACCTTCTGCCAATCCTGCTCACTTGTTTCTAGCTGCAGGCCTCTTCTCTGAATTTGCACCCCCATGCTCCTCGAGGCGTCTGTGCTCCAAAGGCCATGCTGCTGTCTGCATCCCTTTCCTCTGATGAGGTTCTGAGGCTTTCCTCTGTTTGCACTATCAGACCATCAAACCTTCAGGGTGAGGGCCATTTAAGTGTTAGGCTCTGGCCCCTTCCTGTACTGCATCACGTATGTTTGCAGCACTATCAATTATTTAAAATAGCTCTGCCTTCAGTTCATCCACATGCTGAGTTAAGCTCCATAGCCTTTGGGTAGTTTGCAGCAATTTTATTTTTCTTCCTCAATGTTTCACAAATTGCTTGCTACTTTGTAGCACTTGTTACTATTTGCTAGAGGAGATGATATGGCGTATTATCACTCAAGAGAGGTGTTTTTGTGGAGATAGTGTTAGCTTTCTTCCCAAAAATTCAGATATGCCTGCATAGGAATGTAAGCCCAGACCCTACCCCCAGAGGGGCCATGACTTCATTAGCACTTTCATTTAGCTCAGACAAGTAATTATTAATATCAACATCTAATTCTAGCAAGTCTAGCTGGATGTGCCACAAGGTGACAAGATGTAATAAACATAAAACCATATAGACTTAGAAGAAGGAAAAAATGTTCCCTTCAGTTAGCAGGGGACAGACAAGATGGCAATAACAACAAATGGTGATGCACATAAGTAGGTTCATATTTTTTAACTTAATCTTGTTCCCATACACTAAGGTAATTGTTTAATGCTTTTTCCTTTGAAGTACTGGGGACAATTTCAATCATTTACTCAGGTTAACGAAGACGTTAAGCTCTGCCTCCTGCAATATAAATACCAGGATGTTAGATGACACACATGCTATTTTTATTTAGCTCAGGAATAGCCGCAGACAAACGCACAGGACACAGGTCAGTGCTCTGGCAGGCTGCTGCGGTCATCTCCTGCCCCACATCCACTCTGTAGGCTCGACACCTCCAGGTGGGCCGGCGCCGTATGGAGCAGCTCAGAAACTTCACCTCTCCCCGCAGCCCTTCAGCTCGGTGACTGAAGCCTGGAGGGGCAGACCTCTGCACGGCAGCAGCCCTCGTGCTCTTCCACTCCCTCCTCCTGGGCAGGGCTGTCCTTGCCTTACCTGGAAGGCGATGCTGCTCCTCCCCAAGGCCTTGGGCCAGGGCACCCTGACGAGGCCTGTGGGCTCCCCTCCCGTCCTCCCATCCCATGTGCGCTCAAGGCTAAACCAGGAATAATGGGGTCAGGGCACCCAGAGGCACGGCAAAAGCCAGACAGAATAAGAGGCCTGTCCTGCATTTGCCTGTGTGTGTAGACATGTGGTAATTCCCAGAGGAATCTGGGAGTAAGCCTATTGCCAGAGGACCGTGTCATCAAATAACTCACATGCTATAGCCATGAAGAGTCCAAAGACATTACTGTTCCCATATTTCTCTCTTCACTCAGGTCTGGACTTCTAAATATTTTATTTTTTTTTGTCCACTGTGACAAGAGCTTTAGACCCTAAAACTAATGAGCTTCATCACAGAAGACACAGCCACACTCCCTCTATTCAGGCAAACCCCCAAATCAAAATGTTACTTGGACTACTCAGACAGCAGACATAGTATAACACATGTCAATCCATCTTTTGATGGGAAAGCTCGAGGGAAGAGAAACTATCACCTGAACCACTTCCCATGGCCTGTAAGTCTGTGCCCAGCCTCCAGTAGTCTCATAGCCATCACAGGGTTGGGACAGCTGGGTAACTGGCTTTGGATACAGCCCAAGGAGGTCTGCAGAGACCTGGACTGGGAATGTCTCAGTTGAACATGATCAGCTATAGCTCAGTCACTCCCAGAGCTTCTGAACTCAAGGACAGGAAGAAGGGGCACAATCCTAAGGCATAGTTCCTGAATTTTGCTCAGACATCAAAACCTTTGCATCTGGAAAATTTACACCAGGAATTACAGAGAAGAGTCTCTTTCTGTGTTTCGTCCTTTTTTCTAGGATACAGTACATCTGAGCCAGCTTGGGACAGGGCTTTCTGGGATGACTAACCCTGGCTGTGAAACTGCCTCGCTGCATCCTCAAAACAAGTATGGAAGAAAGAGGAAGACTCTGAGAAATGAAAGGGCTAAGCCAGCTACCTGAATGGTGCTCCTGATATCTTCTTCTCTGTCGCTTTAGGCCTTTGGCCAGCAGGGCTCCTTTATGCCTTGTGTGAAACGGTGTCACCGTTAGAAGTGTTTTCAAATATCAGATCAAGAAAAAATCCATCTTGCTGCAAATGAAACCCATTTCTTCCTGTCTGACTGGAGTACTTTACACTTAGCTTCTTAAAAGAGTATCTTTTTTTTTTTCTGCTGTATCTCCAAAATCTCAAGATGGTTTTTAAAGTCTTATTCTCTTCTCCACTGCACTAGCAGTTGGTCCTCAAATGGTGCTGTCTGCAAATTTAATTACCCATTTCATCATCCAAGACGTTAAAGAAAATGTTAAATAGTACCAGACCCAGAGAGGCCTCCGTCCAACCCTACTGCATACCTCTGTACAGTCTTTTGGTAAACTATCAGTTACCACCTTCCAGACATGGTTATGCAATGAACTTGGTTAATCATGCCATGTAGCACACTCAGGGTCCCCAGTGGCTTCACCAGTGGTCAGGGGAGGTGACCCAAGAAACCATAAGGACCCACCTCCAACCTTCAGGGTCTTTCACCCTTCCTCACAAACTCCTCATGCTTTTGCTGCTTTCCACATTTCCTCCCATCCATCACATCTCTGATGGAGGCATCACAATGGGAGGATAGTCACTGCCAGTGCCACTCTGAGGAGCAGCTACCAGTGGAGCTACGCACAGAAGACCCTATGGCACTGGACAGGGGACCCCAGGCAAGGTCTCAGTCCTACGTGTTGTCTAGGGAAGAAACTGGAAGTCCTGCAGAAGGGATTAGCAATGGAGAAAGCTTTTATGCTTTCACCCCAGGGATCTTACTCCGAGACTCCGTGGTGAAATGCACAAAAGAAGAACTTAAGCAAAAACAGACTGGAGACTGCAAATGCTGAATGAGGAGGAAATAATTCTGAAATTTTTGCTTGTCCACAAAGCATATTAAAAAGCCACAGAAGCACAGCAGAAATAAGGCCTCTAAAGGCAACACTATAAAACTGTACCCTTTATTTGACCCATGGCTCAGAGGCAGCCTAGGGCTAGAAGTGCATGAAGTTCTTGTCCAAGTTTTAAGTAACCATCATGGTGCATTTGCCGTTTTTCCTATGGCTGACCAAAAAGATCCAATTGAAACTGCCCACATCTTTTTAAAATTGTTTGAAATTCTTTATTAGAATTAATTAGTGAAGCCGAGGTTTTACTCATTGTCCCTCAGCTCAAAAAGGGAAGAACCAGAGGAAAAGCAAACTATAAGTGTATGATCTATGTGGATGGCTGGTCCTCTATGCATTCCCCAAATCTCCTTTACTTGCCTATTATGAATAGTCTTGTTTCTTACAGGAGTAAGACGTATGTTGAGCAAAGGAAACAATGGCCTTAGTGACTCCTTAAGGCAATAGCTGCAATAATCCTCTCAGAAGAGAAAATATATGTACATTTAACTTGATTAATATTCTGCAGGATAATGTATTACTTTTAGAATGACTTCTTACATGAATAGCTGAGCATCTTCTGACATTCAAAGTGTCTTTTTAGTGTTAAAAGCAATGTGCGAGGTGAATAGCATGACCTTGTAGAGCACACTCCAGTTACAGGATGTACTGCTGTGAAGTGCATGCAATATGAACTGTCACTTGAGAAAACCTGTCCCATATGGGTAAAGGTGTACGCATAAGGCATTTGCTGCGTGTAGCCCCAAGCTGGAGCCACTGTGCAAGGCGTTTTATAGCCTGTATTTCCAACAGAATTAATAAGCTTTTCCAAGAATGAAACACTACAAACAATGTGTATTTGCTACCAAACTTGGAGTGACCAAATAATGCTTCTCTGGGCCATATTGTGAGGATAATGGTGTACTGGGAATGCTTTCCCTGAGCAAGAAGTCATTCTGTCTCCTGACCAGGTTACTATTCAGAAACAACTGGTTTTCAGTGACTCCAAGAAACAGGCAATTGCAGCCCTGAAACCTGAACATACTCTTCATGTGTGTTTCTGCGTGCCATGCTACTCTTCAGGCAAAATAATTTTACAATGGGTAAACACATCCAGATTAGCATTAAGCTAGTTAGCATAACAGGCAGTGGCATTTGCAAATGACTGCTATGTGTGCTCAGGCTGCTTGTACTCTAGTTGCTAGCCTATGCTGTTATATCTTATTAAAATTAATGCAGGTAGATCATAGTCAAATCTGTCTTGAGCAAATGTTTATATTCTGTGTAGACATATCCAGTTCAAAAGCCAAAAAAAAAAGTGGAACAAGTGTCTATGAAGAAGCACTTCTCCTAATCTTTTTTCTTTTTTCGTATTAGCAAGATAGGCTTCCTTTGTGGAAGTTCTTACTATAGTCTTAGAATAGATTGGCATGCTAGGGGCTGAGTCATATTGGCTTTGATCTCCCTTACAAGGCAGCAAACCAGGAGTTACTCTGCTGAAGTTCCCTGGAATAAAACTAGGCTAGGTGGGATCAGAATCAGCCTCACAAACTTGTGCAAGGCTTCCTGCCAATGATACATGTATTTTGGAGTTAGCCCTCACCTAATTCATCACTCCTGTGACAATCACAGTTCTTGGAATTGGATAAGAGTCCAAATCCACACAGAAGCATATACGGCAGTATGATCTATAGCCTGGGAAACAGCTTTTGTTTTAGTGTAAGATGTATGAGTCATCCAAACACACTCTCGATACTTGCACTCCATAATGTTAATGGGACTAAAAGCATAATAAGTAAGGGTTACAAGATAATCACAGAATCACAGAATGGCTGAGGTTGGAAGGGACCTCTGGAGATCATCTGGTCCAACCTCCCTGCCAAGCAGGGTCACCTAGAGCATGTTGCACAGTATTGCATCCAGATGGGTTTTGAATATCTCCAGAGAAGGAGACTCCACAACCTCACTGGTCAGCCTGTTCCAGCGCTCTGTCACCCTAACAGCAAAGAACTGTTTTCTCATATTCAGCTGGAACCTCCTGTGTTTCAGTTTATGCCCGTTGCCTCTTGTCCTGTTGCTGGGCACCACTGAAAAGAGTCTGGCCCCATCCTCTTGACACCCTCCCTTCGGATATTTATACACGTTGAAAAGATGCCCTCTCAGTCTTCTCTTCTCCAAGCTAAACAGGCTCAGCTCTCTCAGCCTCTCCTCGTATGACAAATAATCCCTGACAAAGAATCCCTGATTCTACTAATGCCTTACACTCATTTTTTTCTGACACTCCAGGCTGTCACATAACTGGACTTGTGGACTTGTGCAACTGGTGTGCAACTTGTGTGCAACTTGTGTAACTGGAGTACCTGGACTTGTACAAAGAACTGTTCTGCATGATATCCTCATCTCTAAATTGGAAAGACATGGATTTGACATATGGACCACTCAGCGGGTAAGGAATTGGCTGGATGGTCACACTCAGAGTTGCAGTCAACAGCTCAATGTCCTAGTGGAGACCAGTGACGACTGGCATTCCTCAGGGGCCTGTACTGGGACCAGCTCTGTGTAACATCTTTGTTGGTGACATGGACAGAGAGATTGAGTGCACTCTCAGCAAGTTTGCAGATGACACCAGCTGAGTGGTGCAGTTGACACACTGGAGGCAAGGGATGCCATCCAGAAGGACCTTGACAGGCTTGAGAGGTGGGCCTGTACGAACCTCATGAAGTTCAACAAGGCCAAGTGCAAGGTCAGGGTAATCCCAAGCACAAATACAGGCTGGGCAGAGAACAGATTGAGAGCAGCCCTGAGGAGAAGGACTTGGGGTACTAGTGGATGAGAAGCTCAACATGAGCTGGCAATGTGCGCTTGCAGCCCAGAAAGCCAACCGTATCCTGGGCCACATCAGAAGAACCGTGGCCAGCAGGTCGAGGGAGGTGATTCTCCCCCTCTGCTCCACTCTCATGAGGCCCCACCCGCAGTACTGCGTTCAGCTCTGGGGCCACCAGCACAAGAAAAACATGGGTCTGTTGGAGCGAGCCCAGAGGAGGGCCACGAGGATGATCAGAGGGCTGGAGCACCTCTCCTATGGAGACAGGCTGAGAGAGCTGGGGTGGTTCAGCCTGGAGAAGAGGAGGCTCCGGGGAGACCTCATAGCGGCCTTCCAGTACCTAAAGGGGGCCTACAGGAAAGCTGGGGAGGGACTCTTTATCAGGGAGTGTAGTGACAGGACAAGGGGTAACAGCTTCAAACTAAAAGATGGTAGGTTTAGTTTAGATGTTAGGAAGAAATTCATCGCTGTGAGGGTGGTGAGGCACTGGAACAGGTTGCCCAGAGCAGCTGTGGATGCCCCATCCCTGGAGGTGTTCAAGGCCAGGTTGGATGGGGCTTTGAGCAACCTGGTCTAGTGGGTGGCATCCCTGCCCATGGCAGGGCAGTTGGAACTAGGCAATCCTTAAGGGTCCCTTCCAAGCCAAACCATTCTGTGATTCTATGATTCTATGAACTAAGTATTAAAAACTCCTGGGGGATTCTTTGTGATTTAGCTCTAAAAACTGGTTCATGAATCTTGTGATCTGACTAGCTTAAAAGGTCAGTTGCTTCCTGACATGTAAGCAACACTATAACAACATAAACCAGCAAATCATCTCATCTTCAGACAATTCCTGAGAACATATTATTGCTTAATTACTATCAGTTTTGTTGGGAAAGACTGTACCTACTTCTTTTCATGGTATATTCATTTCAAACCATTTTTATTGCAGTCCCTGCTGTTCTTCTTCATTATTTTTATCCTCTATGGGCCATGAATCACTTTGCTGAATCCAATGTCTTTTCTTAAAAGCCAGTTTTCCTTGCTAAGTTGTTAATTTTTTTTGCTGTTGGCTTTGATGTCTTTCTTCAGTTTCCCAGTGCATCTTCAGAACTTCAATTCATTTCAGGCTTTTATTTCTGTTGATGTCTTTTCTTTAATTTACTGCTACATATGCCAGCAATTTACAACTGTCTGATTTCTTTAACAAGCAAGACACTAAGCTGATGTAGTGCTATCAACCTAAGGTGAAAAAAAAAAAAGTGATTGTACCAAACATCATCTTCAGTTGCTTTATGATTCTAACTCTTCATGGCATTTCTGGCCTTCTAATCTAAAGGACAACAATATGCAAATTACAAACAACAACAAAAATAACTCTGAAGGAAAGTCCAGTGTATTTGGGAACATAACTGAGTTTAGCAATGAAGTTAAAATACTCACTTTCTCAAAATGCATTCTAAATTTCAAGCCAAAATGCCCAGGGTCATTTGAAACTCACTTTCAAGAATTGTTTGAAGGAGAACTGCTCTATTGGGGTAAAAACCCCAGAGCAACCATGCAGCACTTGCACACAGCAAAGCCCAGATTGAGCCAAAGCCTTTCCCTCTGCTCACCTCCTGTCACTGTTTTCATTGTCTCAAAGCAAATGTTCCACCCTTCATGGGGGCTACAGAGCAGGGAGAAAGCACAGGGGAGAAGGAGGAGAAAAGGTAAAGAAAAAAGGAAGGAACAAAAACTTACAGAATTTTCCTATGGCTTCTTAGGTCGTTCCCCAGAATATGTTGTGCATCCCACTATTCCCTATTTAGTTCACTACAGGGCGCAAAAGCATCACTTCCCTGTGCTTTGCAGTTCACCTTTAAGACCTCACTCTCCTGAAGTTAAACTCCTGTAAAGTTCTGACATACAGAAATCATTCTGCTTGGATCGCAAGGAACAGACTTATGTTTTATGTAGATGTAATCTATAAAGGCAGTGTTTTCTGTATGTGGTTAAAAAAATGGAGACTATAGCATGCTTAAATTCAAAATGAGAAAACCTGAACATACTTCTGAAGGAAAAAAAATTCGGACACAATTCTCTTTGTCAAATTCATAAAATCATCATTTCTGAATGATTCCTTTTAAGTTCAAAGCACTGGGTTTTTTAGTAAATGAGACAAGGGGGAAATGGTGAAAACAGTTTCCCTGAGGAAAACTATTCCCCAGTTCTTAGAAAAGCTTGAACATATTGAAACCTTAGGGAGATGAAAGCATTTTCCATTACATTTGTGCTTTTCTTCTTCTTCTTTTTTTTTAAATTATTTTTACATAATATAGCACAGTGAGAAAGTAGGAGACCGTTCAGATTCATAACGCAGCTCTTGCTTTGGCTGACACCAGTATCTTCTTTCTCACAACACTTAGAAAGGTTTCCCACCATTTTCAGTGGTATGGTAAGGTACTTCTTGCTGTCTCTACATTGGGCCCTCATTCAGCTTTCAGGGTTTTTTAAGTGTTTTGTATCCGGTGGGACTAAGAAAGAAAATTCAGCACAAAAAAGAGCACAAAAGGGTAGTTTCAGTTATGTCCCAGATTTTTAAAATATATTTCCATCTGAAATACCCTGGAAATCTTTATATATAGCATTGGACTCACAAACAGCAACCAGGAATGGACTGCAATGAAATCCTCTAGTCCATTACACTACCCACAGTAGGATGGACCATACCTATGCTACTTCTCACAGGTGCTTCTCCAGCTTCCTCTTAAAGATCAGCAGAACTTAAAGATCCGCTTCCTAGGACTACTCTAGTGCTTCACTATCCTTACAATTAAACATCTTCACTGATACCCAAAATACATGTTGTACTTGCATTATCCCCCTTAACACATTTTTACTGGTCTTATCCGACATGAACATGGAGGTCAGACTATTTCCTGTCCTGTCTCTGTCAGGCGCTGATGTCTGAAAAAAATGTGTTTGAAGGCTGACATATTGTCACTCCTCTCTTTTCATTTCTGCACACAAAATAACCTCAGTTCCTTCTGCCTTTCCTCAGAGTCTGTGCTCTCACGATTATTTCTTGAGCTTTGATCATTCTTGTTGCTTTCCTCGTGAAATTTTGCCATTAGTCTCCCCCTCTTCTGAAGTGGGATATCCAAAAATGGATCCTGTATGGATGAGAAAAGGAGCCTACCCTTCTCAGACCCTGCCTCTGCAAGTCAGTATGTAATGTCAATATGGAAAAGCTTCATCAGACATAGTAGAAACAAATAGTATTTAAGAATCTGTTAAGCTCAGCGTTCAGGAAATTGCAGTTTGGTCTCATTGTGTTATTTGCAAGCATTAATAGGCATTAAGGCTACTACCATACACAGCAGAATAAGTGAATACACATCCAGAGAGAAGAAAAGTTAGAGGTGCTCTTGGATGCAGACCTGGATTTTCCCTAGCTGCCACGTAAAGACCTCCACCGCAGCATCCCATCCCATTTCTAAAGGTCATTTGCCTTCCACACATATGAAGAAAAGAGATGCAGAAAAACTGAGATGAGAGGGAGAAAGCGCTGACCTGCTGTAACTTGATCAGTGCTGGTACTAAATAATGCTTGGAAAGCAGGATCCTATCTTCATTTTTTCCTTCTTTTCAAAACTCAATCCAGTTCATACTCAATAAGTATAAAGTTTGCTGGAGACTAACTTTCGGAGTTAATCTCCTGTGGGACTGGTCAGTAGATTTAATAACAAGAAACCTGTGCTGCGTAGCTGCCCAGGGCTTCTCTTGTGTAGTATTTAGGATTCCATTCAAAAGCAGTCCTCACTTGGTCTGCTGCCTTCATAAATAATGGATACATCTTGCATTAGAGATTAGCTAAGATTGTTAAGCTTCCTTTTTTTTGCATGTGTAAGATTTGGTAGCTTTTAAAATATTGATATAATTGTGCAAGTTGGTGCACCTATGATATTTTTAAGCAAGAATTTATTTATTTTTTTAGAAAAAAATGCAAAGAGAAGAGGAAAAGGATGGTAGATCTAAAAGGCAGATCTCTGACAGTCAAAAACATCAGAAAATATGATCCTTCCATTTTTATGTCTATGGGAAAATAGTTGCATTACTAACTTATGTAATATTCTTTTAAGAATATTCTACAGACATCACTGTATATTTCAAAGCAATTACAGTAGGTCATGAAAAGCCTTCAGGAAAAGCTGCCAAGGTACTGCCCCATCCAAAAGGAAGAACACAGAGCTGGAAACTTTTCAAATCTGACTGAGAATAGACAAAGGAAGACAAATTTTCAAAGTCCTCTTTACTCATTTCACTGATTTTACTTTTAATGTAATACTTTACAATTATATCTGTTATCTGAAAACATTTTCATGTTAGCGTTGGTATTCCTTTTGGGGGAAAAAAAAAACACATATAATTCACTGCATGTTTTGGTAGCAACCAGTTCTATCAAGACTGGTGACTTCTGCTTTTTCTTTTGTGTGCATGCTACTGATTTTAACTGTCTAAGCAGTGACATTGTGCTTATTATTGTGGTTCTTTGTATGTAATGATGTCCTATTTCCAGCTCTCTGGCCCATCCCTTCTGCATATCCCACAGACATGACTCTTAAATGCAGCTTATTACAGGGACAAGTTAACTGGTAATTTCATTGTGCTCCGTGGCTAGGATCCTGAAGTGCAGGCTGCCTAGCCAAAAAAAGAGTGGACAAAAAAATGAGACACTGCATTAAATAACCATAAAATTTATAGGGTCTGATAATACACAGAGCTACGGCAAAATCATTGCTTTCATGGTGCAGCCAACTTGCCATTATCCAGAGCTATGAAAGAGGAGGAGAGGAATAAAGGCCTGAAATAACCTAGCTAATGGAAAATTGCAGGCAATACGGCACTGAGCAACTTGGTGCCAAGGCATCTGAATGATTTGCTGTGAAGTCAGCCAGGATGGCTGGTGCCACATTAGCGCTAATAAGCCCTTCTGGAGCACGTTGATTCCTTCAGGACCACACAAGCGTGGCCTTTTGTCCACGTTGCACATTGCAGGGATGCTCAGAGCTGGCTGAGGAGCACAGTGCAGATGTAGAAAGGGCTCTGCAGAAGTTAGCTCAGGTCCAGCTGGACTTAATACCTCAAGCTTAGTGCCAGACTTGCTAAACTGAGGCTGGCTTCATGCAAAGCCACCCTGAAGCACGAGGTGCCTGGACACCCAAGGTCCCTCCGTGTGGAGCCAGCTTCAGTCTGGCATGTTGAGGCAGTTCAGTCTTTGGCGTACAGAGGTGGCCGAGCTGCCTCGGAGAAAAACTTACTCGAGATATGGTATAGCTGTCTATGCAATACTGTCTAAATTACCAAGCCTGGCCAGATCCAAATTGACTCTGTATCCATAATACAGTTAAGCCTGAAATCACACAACACTGAGAATGGACGGCTTTAAAGACAAATTATCTGAGACACACAAAAGATAAAACATTTACTCAATCTCATGACAATAAGAAGTCCACAGCTGCTAACCGTCTGAACCATTTCCCAAACTCTAGGTCTTAGTCCAGGCTGCTTTGTGAAAACAAGGCTGGAGTCCATGTCCTTACCTTCCCCAACCGCAGGGAATGGCAGGGTGAGGAATTCCTAACTTCTGAAATGGCAACTACAAAACTGATCGTTCAGCAGATGGAGAACAGAAATAACAGGACTGAGTTAAGGGGAACTGAAAGATTCAGCTTTCATGACCACAGAGGAATACCACAAAAACAGCCAAGAAAAAAAAATATTTGGAATTTGGAAAGCAGGAGACAGGTACTCTGTACCCAAAAGGATTAGCTAAGGCATGACTGACTAGAATTACATGTGACTTTTTAAATTACACATTTGGCAGCACTTAGGGATGTGAAGAGAGCAGGGGAGACAGACCACATTGTTTTCTTTTGACTGAGGCAGACTGTTTGGACTGGAAGTGGATCAGAACTTGCAACAAGCTCTTCACTCTTTAAAGATTCATCAGGTTACACACAACACATCCAAAAAGTGACTTAGCCTCTCCTCAGATCATAAATACGTTATGGAAGGAGAGTCGGCACATGCACAGAAAAATGACAATATTTGGAACTTTTAATTTTCCCCTCAGTGACCTCTATTCATGTTCCTCTATAAGCTGTCATTTGATTCCTCCCTTCCTCCAACTATGCCCATGATGAAATATGAAATATCCCACAGAAATTTTTAAAAATACAGGAACAGGGACACCAAGTCAAACAATGTCAGCACAGCCCAGTACACTGTCTCTAACAGTGGGCAGCAGTAAATGCCTAGAAAGGAATTTAGGAAGAGAGCAAGTGCATGATGAATATCTACTGAGTACACAACAATTCGTGGTTCAGAGAATTCCTGAACCAGACATGGTGATTTTGCATTTAATAGCCTCCAATGGATTCATCTTTCATTAAGTTGTCTAGTCACTTTGGAATCCATGCTAATTTTAATCATCTACAGCATTTTGTGGTGAGGGGTTGACATCAGTATTCCATCTTCCATGTTATTGTTTCAGATTCCTCTTATTAATATTTTAAGGAGATATTTCAGGAGATATTTCAAGAACTGACAAATTAGGGTTGATCTTTGACCTTTACGTAAAGAGAGAAGATGTGATTCTCCTTCAGAACATCAGATAAATGTACCTCAACCTTTAAATGGGGAGAAAAACAAACAAACAAACAAACAACAACAACAACAACAAAAACCAGCACAATACTAACATATGTATTCACATAGTGAAAGTACTTGAGTCTGGTTTCAGCAGCAATCCTTTCATCATGCACAGTTGAATCTGTTAAAAAAGTTCGCAAGAAGTAATATAAAGTTGGCTGCATAGTGGAACTGTGCATATGTTTGTTTGTTTGTTTTTTTATAAATATTGAGCTGAATTTATGCTGCAGTGTGGCTAGACGGACTCAATTCTGTGCAGTTTCATAATCAGCATTTTCTGTTTTCCACCATTCCTTCTTACTAAACACGTGCAGGAGAGTTTCCTGCGCAACTCCTACTAGTGTTCAAAGGAAATCACAACAGAAGTGTGAAGTCTATTGTATACTGAGAAAAAAAAAACAGATCTTTTGTGCCATAAGGTAATGGAGCATATTTAAAATAATACTTCTGAGCATTAAGCTCAGCAAGACATATTTTATACTGTTACCACCAGCTTATTGACAGAAACTGAAACCGAAAAAATTGGCCAAATGTACTTCTGTATTTTCTTCATGCCTGGTTGTTGTATTCAAACAAAGGCCTTCTATTTTTCAGGCAGTATAAATGCTCCTTGTTTGAATCTACAGTTCATAACCTAAGAATTTGTTCCTATGGAAAGTGTTTTATTGTTGTAAGTAGTGCTACTGTGAGAAGAGAAAAGAAAAAAGAAAAAAGAAAAAAGCATTAACAAAGTGTCTAGGATTCCTGGTTGTATTAATACAGACAGAAAGAGGGGAAACACTAAAGCAGTGAGATGACTTTGGTCAGCCTGGCCAGCAATAGCTGCTGCACACTGCTGGTTTGGCCTGATATCAGCTGGGAATTGTCACAGAGAGAGGTGCTGAGATTTGGGAAGAAAGCTCTGGCATAAGGGTGGAAGTCCAAGTTAGCCACATGGGAATGTTGCCTGATTCTGTGGATGTGGATGAGATTATGTTGGGCACAAGGTGGGCAGGGAGAAGAGGACAACAGGGAGAATTGCCCCCAGGACCTGTATGGAAACCTGGAAGAGGGAAAGGAAGAGCTTCAACAGACCTACTGGAAGAGGAGCTGTGAGAGGCAGAAAGAGAAATTAGTGTGATGGGAGACATTCAGTATGATACAACCCAGCACAGGACTAACTAGAAATAGAAAGTGGTTGAAAAGGAATCCAAACACCAACATTACTTCTCTGAAGATGTGGGTCAGGAAGTATAGCAATAAACGAAAGTCTCAAAGACTCACTCTTTGACTCTAATATGTGCAAATATCTTCCCCTATATAAAAGTCTGTCTTCCCCATGTATTGCTATTGCTCTGAACAAATTCTGCTTTTGCAGTTCAGGGAGGGTGAGATCTGCTTTCTGCTTCCCTCTGAGGACACCAAGGGCCCGGAACCAGTGGGATGGTGAACAACTCTGGTGTAAGCAGGAGGGGGAACAGAGTGGCTCCAGCAAGAAAGATTTTGCAGAGGAAGGGAGTGTAATCAGACCACACAGCTGTAGTTTGACTGACTGACTGCCTTCAGTTGCTGCACCCCCGAGCATCCCACCCGGGCTCCTGCACCCTCAGATTGCCTGGCTGAAGGTTTGGCCCTGAAGAACAGACGTAGGTTGTTGTTCAGCCACTGCAGTGTTGTGTGGAGCTGTTTGCTGTAAACTTGCATTCAAAACAGAGCCAAGCTTTTGAACCAGAGGCCCCTGGGGAGGCAGAGCTATGTACCATTACTAAATTTAGAAGCTTCTAAAGTGGAAAATGGTAAAATGTGCAAATAGCAAACCTTTCAGGATGTGGTGCACAAGAGGAGCTCCACACAGCCCGGCTGCTGCAAGCAGATGATTGGAAAGTGGGCAATCATTAATCTCTTTCTTTCTGGTAAGACATATAGATTCCTGAACTGTTCACAGATGACTTCAGATACATCCAGAGAGAAAGGCCTGATTTTTCTTCCCGGCTCCGGTCGCACAGAACGTTTCACACTGACACTTCTGCCTAGGAACCACTGCTCCCTGAGGAGGCATCTGAATCCTCTACAGAAACAGATGAGTCTATGTAAAAGCTGCCGCGTTTCCTCATAATATTTGGGAAGGGTGTTTTCACCCTTTTTTTTTTTTTTTTAATGAGAGGTTTTACAGTTGTCATCAAAACAGATGATCTACTGTGTCAGATAATCATTATATTTATAGTCTTCATCACCTTCAGCTCAGTTCATAGTATTAAATTACACTTCAGGTATAACTCACTTTTCTGTACAGTCTTCAAGGTCTTCTCTGCAACAGCAACAGACAGCCACCTCCTTGAAGAGGTTATTATTTCTTAACTTTGGGATACATAGTGTTAATTAGGATACCTTGCTACTTTGTGTCTAACTGCAGCATATTTACAAAGTTTTCTAAGAAAGTTAGCTTCGGATTTCTTTACTCTTCTGAGGAAGCTCAGCCACTGCGTTGCACTACAACATCTGCTTCATGTCATCTCCTTGAAGTTCACTGGGACACAGCATAAAAAGTAACTACTAGGGATTAGCTTTGCTGGTGGAGGTAAATGAAGGTCCATCTGCGGGATCCTTCTAACAAGCACCAGTCACTGTAAGTGATCCGTGCATTTCCATTGATAGTTAAAACCATAAGTCCCAAGTGGCTCTGTAGCACAGGATCTACAAACTGGAATAGATAAAGAAGAACAGAAAAAGCCCAGAGATATGCTTCCTCCTTTATTTTTTGTTGATTAACAATAGAGAAGCCAGATGCAGTGAAATAAAATGTGTTTACTTAGACAAGAATGCTTTACTGTTTAGTTAACAGGATTATTTAATAACAAGAGGTAAAATCCTATAAAAATTAATATTTTGCCTCTCTGATGTGGAAGATATGCTGCAGACTGGTGATTCAGAATAAAACTAGGATAATGCAGTTGCATGAATTATATAAAGCTCCTCTTTATACTACAAAATGAGACAATAGAATTTAAGAGAGAATATTAGTCTCTTGCAATACCATCTCTTGGTTTAAGTTGCACAACAGGACAAGGGTTTCCTAAGACAAATCTGACAACCGCCATGGAGGTTTTTTCTTTTTTTAGTTGCCTAGTTACCCAGTTTGTAAGCATACACTACAAGGTTAGCCCGTTTGTGAGGTATCCTAAATATGTTAGGCCTAAAACTACAGCTTTGGCAATGTACCAGAGACCCAAAGGTTTCTTACAGGAGACTGGTATGCACCAGTTTACAACAAAACCTACTGATTAAAATCATCTTTGGCATACAAAAAGGTCCAGGTGACACCCAGGGTGACAACGACCCAGTGTTTCTGCATGGGTTAGTCATTAGGCTTCTTCATGATTCAGTCCACTTGGTATCTGTGATATGGAAAACAAAGTGATATTTCCTTCATTTCCATATACAATTTTAAGATCTGCAAATCAAAGAATTGTATAACAGAGCTAAGTGCCATTACACTAATTTTGTTGCTGTCTTAAATTGATTTGTCTGTATTCTGTGAGTCATAGATTTGCTATCTTTTCCATAGTAGTTTATAAAGATACCTTTCAATAAATCT
>VXAL01003775.1:48301-66110 GCA_013399475.1 Chauna torquata
GAAAAGAAAAGAAAAGAAAAGAAAAGAAAAGAAAAGAAAAGAAAAGAATAAAAGAAAAAGAAAAAGAAAAAGAAAGAAAAGGAAAGAGGCTTTTAGTATCACAAATACTTTGAAACTAAAGATGTTAGCTCTTCCATTTGAGGGACTGATGCAAACAATAGGGATCTCATTATGTAGTTAAATCAATCCTAGTTCAAGCCCTTTTTTTGGGACTGGGGAACAGAAAAACTGCGAGGTGCGGTGACAGGCTGTTGTTCAAGCCTCCTCCAGCTGCTCTCCCAGCTGGACTATCCTCAGCACCAACAGCTAACGTAGGCAGTGCTGGTGAGGCCAGCAGCGATTAAGTGCGTTTCCTACACAGATGCGCTGAGGAAGAGTTAGGTGAGAGGAGGAAGGGTCTGAAGTTTCCCCATCGTACGGCAGCTGTGCAATACAAAAGGCATGATTTTCTTTGCAACAGTAAGCTAAATGAAAGCATGAGTTGATTAATGACTACGGCAGAGAAAGAACAAACAGTGAAAGCATTTATAAGCCGCTGTACAACTCCCAGTTCAGGAAAGCATTCCGAAACAAACTACTACATGTAGTGGTTGCTGTTACAGAGAGGCATTCCTGTTGTGTTATTGATTTTGTGTATTAATACACTATAACCAGCAATGTCATGCCAAAGCAGTGGTAGTGGTTTTCCACATCTTCTTGAAATAGCCTATATCTTGACACAGGGTATGTCTCTCTGCCATGTTTCTATACTGCCTACAACATTAATATTGGACCTATTCGGCCTTGTCATAGTAGGAGGAGTAATTATTGTGTAATCCTTGTAAGAACAATATAACTCCTTAAAAGACTTCCTTTTCTCAGTTTAGATGATGCAATAGCACTCAGCTCCACAGCTCTTTTCATAAAACAGGCCTGTTTCTGGCAAAGGGGAAGAACTTTTGGGAAGCAATTTTCTTCTATCTGTCCTTGAATCCAAAGCCAAGTCTCCCTCAGGACCCCCAGCAACCCAGGGTACGGCTGCCGGGAGGACAGAGCGCTTTCCTCCGCACTGCAGCCTGCCTTTGTGAGGGAGAAAAAGGAGCTGAGCCAGCGGACACTTGTTGAATTCTGAACATTCTCCATCACCCACCACGCGCAGCGCAGACAGCTCAGCTGCTGTCTGCAGAAGCAGCAATACAGAAGACTTATTAACAGAATAGACCGTAAGGCATCTTATCAGGTTACACAAACCCTCACACACAAGTACAGACGCACACACACTGAAATAATAGTGGCCAAAGAGAGAGAAAAGCGATTTATAAGGTTTCCACCTCACAGTGCCACAGCAAGTCAAGAGACAGACAACTCCTGAAAACATGGCAAATGGCCATAACTGGAAGTCTTGCTATTAGCAGCCTGTTTCTCTGCTAAATTTGGATTAAAGGGGGAATCACAAAATCTGTTGTTAAAAAGAGCAGAATCCCCTATAAAGCCAGTAATGCTCTAAGCAGGGGAGGTTCGCAGTGAATTGATACAGCTCACACATCAGACAATATGAGGTGCCATTTACAAATAACAAATACTTGGCAGATAACTTTGAGTCTGTTGTTTGAAGCAGAGAAAGCAATCGATATCTGTTGGCAGTATTTACCCACTTACAGTACTGCCAAATGTGAATTTGCAAGAATGTGTCGGCTGTTTTGAATTGATCTTTGACTTTCTCTTTTCACAGGTAAAAGTGGACTGAAACTAGAATAATCCACATTACAGAGAAAGAGATATGGCAGGAATGCACAGGGTCACCCCTATTATTTGCTCTTGCTATAAGAGTCACTGCTGAAAAAATTAGGTCAGATACAATTTCCAGAGGGATTAAGCGAGGTAAATCAGATTGATAACAGAATATGAGTCTGACAAAATTTGCTATGTCAGACCTGTTCATCCTTCTACCTGGAATGAAAACTAGAGTTTTGTTTGGTTTGTTTTTTTTTTTAAATTAGAACATAAATTTTGGATTTAAAAAGAATGAGCCCACATCTGGTACATTACCCATTTCCAGCTCTCTCATTCTCCCTTCCTCGCTCCCTTGAGGCTTTCAGACGTACCCCCTTAGAAATACAGACTGATACACCGATAGTTGCATGACCTGCTGCAAGTAGACAGTAAGGAATAATATGTACAAGATAGAAAAGTATCCTATGGCAATAAAAACTAGGCCATACATGACTTCATCTTATTTAATTTGATTCATGATTGCTGTTACAATCCAAGTGCTATGAAAATTTCACTGAGAAACAGTCGTAATTTCAAATATCAGGTCCTAATTAAAAGCAGCAGCAATGTCCTACTCAGTCAGACTAATAATCCACCTCATCCTGTACTCTGTGTTCAGTACTGGCAGTGGAAGATGTTTATGGAGAGCATGTGAGTCTAGACACTTCCTGCGGTCCACTCTTCTCAGACTCCCAAAAAGCAAAACTGCTGTCTTCAGGATGCTGGACGGTGTGTTCCTGCTTAGTGCTGTTAGCACGCTTATTGACGTTTTGTCAGCAAATTTGTCTCCTCTCTTTTTGGCCTTGCTGACACCATCTGCCTCCTCAGCCTCTCGCATGGTCACCACCACTGGGTGAACACAACAAAGCCTTTCCATGCCTGATCTTCACAAGGAAGACCCAGCTGGCTCAGAGGGACAAACCTTGGGGCATGAACGCCAGCAGGTGGGTCCTTTCCTGGAACATTATCTTCCTCCTTATTCTACCAAGGCCAAGAGATCGTTTGAAACCAAACGGCTGGTTTCTGTGTGAGAGCAAAGGCAGGAAAGTTGGCCATTTGTAAATTACCAGCAGAAATGGGGCTCTCCTATGGTCATACAGAGCTTTAAAAAATTTAAGCAACAAGCATGAGACATGGGATAAATCAAAGGAGAAACTAACTATTGTTCCAGGGCTTTTGCTAGCATTTCTAATTGTAGAAAGAAATGAGAAGGCTGTCAAGTGGAATCTCTTTGATACAACTGTATTAAAGGATAATTTCCGTTCCCTGGCTGCATGACCTAACTCCTAATGAAAGGTGTGTCCTGGAGGACAGAATTTGGCCTTATATGAATCTAATGAACCCAACATCTTTAGCGGGCTTCTCAAATACTCCTTTGTTCTGTAAAGTGCTTTACTGTACTGTTTACATGAAAGAAGCTGTACAAAAAATGAGCCAGATGAAATGCTCTAGGGCCACATTTCATCTGACCTTCCAGTGATACCCGGGTAAAAAAATAAAGGGAGGTCTTGTGCAGAGAGTAGAGACACATTTCTTTTTACTGCACGAAGCATCAGGTCTGCTCCCTCACTGGGGAGGAAGCAAGGACTCAGGTCTAACTTGCCTCTGCAGTGGAGGAGAGACTGAAAAGATGAGACAATCGGCATATTTCCCCAATGTAGCAGAGCTGGGATAGAATAGTGCCCAAAGTCTAACCTTACCTTTCAATAACATCTAGCTTATAAAAGGATTATGGCTTTCCCTAAAACTGTGTCTGCAGGGCAGAGCTGCTTATAGACTGCGGTTTTGAAAAGCATATAAGGAAGATTGATATAACTGCAAAGCTGGAAAAAAAAAATTCAAAATAAAATGAATCTCTTTATCAACAACTAAGCTTGTCCCAAGCAGGTGATGAACTCTGAAAAACTAAGAGCTTCATTTCTCTTACAATGCAGATGTACTCATTTTTCAATTTTCCTGCAGTTGTACTGATATCACCTTATACACCATTTACTTCTTAATGACAAATCTGCTTAGGTCCCTGGAGGATGAAGTTCAATACAAGCAGAATGATAGGCACCAGACCTATAAGGATCTCTAGTTCACACATAGCACTCCAGAAGCACTGCAGCTAGGTGTGAGCTCTGTTCAACAGCAGCGCAAAATAGGTTGGGAGAATGATACTAAGACAGATTTTGGAGGTGCTCTATGATCCTCAGAGAATTAAAAGTATTTCAGAGATGATTTTTAATTTATTGCCAGAACTCTTCAAATGTGCATGGTAGGAAAGGAGTTGTGTTGTCTGCAACTCAGTTAATAAATTAAGGTTCTGATTATGTGGACATTCCTTACAAAGGACTGTCAACCTGTAGATATGGCCATGCTCTACTTAATGGAAAAAGCTGAGGGGGACCAAGGAGCCTCCCTCCTCAGGACCGCTAACAGCCAGCTTCAAAGCAGCTTTAAATGTACTGACTGTATCTCAGCCGTAGAGCAGGAGCAACCATAAGGCCAGGCAGAAGGAAACACTGTTGGTCAGCACACTGCGTTGCCGCTGGCTCTGCGCCGGTTCGGCTGGCTCATGCCCTCGCACCTGGCTCTGGGTGCCCTGGGAGACCCTCTGGAGTGCCTTGCACTTTCCTGGGCACTGAGGAAGGCAATCAGGACAGATGGACCTCCGTGGCCTCATGGCCACCACAGCAATGTCTCTGGACACACATCTGGCACGCTGCATTGCCCTGGTCCTCCCCAGAGAGGTCCTGATATGACCTCTAGCAGGACAGCAGGAGCAAGGCTATATCCAGCCTGATCTCACAGTGAGCACTATCTGCCTAGAAGTGAAGGATGGACATGTGGCACTGAATTTTGGGACTGCTTCAAGAACCAGGTCAGTCTTGGGCCTGATCCAGTGCCTCCTGACTTGTCCACTGAGTCCCAATAATGTTTAAAGGTCCAATAGAGACTACAGTGCCGGATGGGAACCAGTAGATTGCCTCCGACTTTTGGCCAGGCCACTCCCCATAACTCTGTATCTTACATGATGTTTCTGCTGACATCTGTAACAGAAATGCAGGCAGGTACAAATCTATCTCAACTCTCCCCCATGTTAGAAGCCACCACTATTTGTTTACAAACGCTTTCCCACCCCTGTCAGTTGAGAAAACCATATGAGAAGCCACATATGACATCCAGCTTAAACACAAAGGGTCACAGAGCTTCTTTTCTGAGAACTGCTTTGAAAAAATCTTTGTGAACTAAATGCAGTATAACGTAATGAGGTAGACAACAATAAGCTGTTGGCTTTACACGATGGATGTGTGATGTGAAAGGAAACATGAATACAAGAACTAGAAAAGAACACATGCAACATGAAAAAAAACATTCAGGAACTGGAAAGGAGGAAATGTATACGAAGAGGTAGACTGGAAGTCTTGCAGGAACCAAACAGCAAAAGTTAGATGACAAAATGCTACAAATAAGAGACAGAACCAAGGAATGTAAATGGAAAAGCTATAGCACAAGAAGCAAGAGAGAGAAATTGATTTCTTTGTCTTTTCCTACAACTTGTATTCATGCTGATAAAACTGCACCTACTTAGTGCATAGCATTAGTGGCTATTCTTACTCTGAGCTTTCAGGTCTTCTCAGACATGCAGTCAGAGCTCAGCCGAAAAACAGCTGAGCAGCTTCCAACACATCCACAGACAGCAGGTCCATAAATGAGTATCAGAAGAACCAGGTACCCTCCAACAACCCCAGTACAACAGTTCTGGATGCTGGGAGCATGTGCAAAGAAGGAACCACATGAAGTGTCAGGGCTCACTTGCTCTTCTACCTGGACAATGTCTCCTGTCTGTGTCAAAAGGAGAACGCTGGACCAGATGGATTGTTGGTCTGACTCTGCAGGGCATTTCTTACTTGCTCATGCTCTTAAATCCTTTCAGAAATGTTGTATTAGATGATAGTTCACCACCCACCTCACTCCGACATAGTGTCCTATGTTATAAATGTTCTGAGGGCATTCGTGAAAGCTTCTATTACACTAAGGCAAAAGATTTCCAGGATAGCCCCAGTGGGCCACATTTTCAAGTGGTCTTCTGGTGCAGAGGAACCTTTTCAGCAGAACAACATCTCAGATAGATTGTAAGGAAAACCTTGTGGGAACAAGAGAAGAGATGTGGACTGGAGGAACCCAGAAGAAACATTAGATTACTGTGACAGTACACAATATAACAGTAAAAAGTTTCCATTACTTGAAATCCAACAGCCAAGTTCTTGCACCTCTTTTGGCATATCAATATAAATCTGAAAATCCTGCTCTGCTCAGAAGAGTTGCTAGTTAATATATATGCAGTTTTCATATAGGGCTTTTTCCTTAGAATTGCTGAGTATCTTTGGTTCTTGTGTTAATACTTCACCCGGTTTTATGAAAGGAGCAGCACCATTTTATGCTTGGCCCACAGGATCCAGTGTGAGTAAAGAATACTCATCAGCTCCTATCATTGCACCCAGTAATTATCTTTGTGATAATTAACATATGTCTCTTGGAGACCTCCATCAAGATTCCTCTTTCTATTGTGGACTATAACTATTAGGTTGGATCTCTGGCTGGTATGAACTAGTGTAGCACCCTTAATTAACATCCTTTCCTCTCCCTCAGAGCTGGGAGGAAGCCTTAGGAAAAGATGTCGTTAAGAGATGTTCAAGGCAGCTATGAACTGAAGATCTGAATCTCTTAAAACCTGATTATGCATTCCTGGTGCACTCAGAACTCTGAAAGTTTTAGCTTGGTCGTAAATATGAGATCAGACCCTCAATTTGTCTGTATGTAGGAATTCGTGCTACACTGAACGCGGGTATTGTTAAACTGATAAACTTTGCATTGATATAAGCATTTTTTTAAAGACTGAACAGATGATTTTCAGACTTTAAAACCTCACAGCAAATATCTATGATGCAAAAGTGCTTGGTCTGCCATCCTTCTCATTTTAATTAGTATAATTACAATGGATTGCTTCATACCATTTAAACAAGTTCACGTACCATTATCTTGCAACCGAAATACCAGTGGCACTTCGTGGATCTCAGCCTAAGAGCAGCAGGGGTCATTATTTTTCCTCTTTCTCTGCTTGTTGTAAGGATGGTCTGTTTCTTGTTTGCTTCTGAAACACAGCTCAGCCAGTTGTGGCAGCAGACCTGTTTACAACCTGGGGAGCCGGTGGTGGGAGCGGGGCAGTCGTGTCCCCACTTCCTTTTAGTGATAAAAGCCTCAGGATAAAATGTCAGCAAAGCTGAGTGCTTCTGGATGAGCTCCTCAGGCGAATGGGAGCAGGCTGAGACTAAAGTCCAGCTGCTTACCTCTTTCTGCAGCAGATTGAGAGTATTTGCTCTGGGAAAAAGAGAGACTTCAGAAGCTGCTCTCAAACCAAGATGTTAAAGCAGAAGTGTTAACGCCTTTCTGTGGCCACACGTTGCCCCTGTAAAATTACAGTAACTTCTGAACACAAATAAATGTTCATAACACGCACCTCAGAACTTTTGGGGAATCTATTACTAATAACAACAGGGTTTCTGTACCTTGTAAAGTTACTTGTCTTTCACTAAATGAAACAGGAGCACCTGATATTGCCATATAATATCAATGCCTTCTATCTATTTCATTTGGATGCAATTAATCTGGAAATACAGTAAGGTCCTGGGAAACCAATCTTTCCCTAGCTTTATGCAGCAGAAATAAATGTCATTTACTGGAATAGTGGCCTCTCTTATGTGGGACAGTCCTTCCAGCTGGAGTTTCCAAGCACCGCAACACCTCCACTTTGCCAAGCTTCCTGTAGGGAATGTACATATTTACTGTGCCGGCAGTCGTTACGTGAGCTACCAACTCCAGGCGTAGTGACGCTGTGCACAGCCTCTGCACTTGACCAGGGGGAAAACTGCAGGACACTTGCACAAAGATTTGGGTGATACATGTAGGAGGACAAAATGGGGGGGAGGGGGGGGGGGAAGAGGAGAGAATAAAAACATGAGGCTGAGTGGCAAAAAGGGTCATCTTCAAACCACCCTTTGGGATCCTGTCGTGGCTTGTCAACAACACACTGAGAGGAGGACAGCTGCAAGGTCTGCTGCTCCAGCGGCAGTACTGGGTCTGTGTGGTGGCCCTGTGAGCCTTGGAAGCTCCTCGCTCCCGAGGTGTGGTCTCTGTCAGGATTGCAAGCGAGAGGGTGGTGGCTTGTTTCGAGAGGCTGCTTGATCAGGGAGTGAAGAAACCTGCCAGGATGCCTCTGCTGAGCGCTGCATCTTCCTAGTGCCACCCCCAGTGGCAGCTGTTGCTGGCACTAGCCGATGCCTAGGTATCAGTAAACGCTCTTTATCATCTCTGGATGAGGTTTTCAAACACAAAAAGGTAGGTAACACTCCAGCCTACAAAACCTCAAAGAATATTTTGACATTTAACTATTGTGACTTAATCAAGATTTGTAAATACGTTAGAATGAGTAAGCGATACACTCAGTGTCAATTAAAACAAGAGGATGACACTGCACTGAGTTTATGCTAGCCAAAGATATTTCTTGACGATCTGAAAACCACACCTATCTGCTGATGATGCTCGAGGCAAATTATTTCTGTAGGCTCAAACAATTAGAGATATCCTTCTGAATGATGTTTATCTAATGCTGCTTTCTTCACAGTAAAGACTGTTAATGCAGCAGTTGAGCAACTCCAGGAAGGCACAGTTATCCTGAGATAATCAGGAGCCTGAGGGCTCAGAAGCAGTCATCTGTGTTCTGTGCCCCAATTTCATCGGTATTTTAAATTAAAAAAAAAAAAAAAGTGCATGTTAATACATCATGAAGGTCAAATATTTCTTTGCAAAGAAGTGTGGAAATTCAAAAACAGGATTCCCAGAGCAATTCTAACTGTATGTTTACATGTATATAGGTACAGTGGATTTTCCCAAATATTACTACTGTCACTCAGAACCGTGGAGAAATCATTAGGCAATTGATGTCTCAAAAGTTGCTTATTTGTTTATTTGCCTCCATGATGTGCTCATGAAGTGTGGGGATAAGCAGATAACCAATTAGTTCGATTTCATTTTGGACATGCATTTATAAATGTTTTTTATTAATTTTGTAATTTGTGTACTATGCCATTGCATACATGAGAGGACAGAATTATGGTTGACCTGTCCATCTTAAAAAGGCATGGTAAATATTTCCATGTAACTACACTGAATCTATTTTATGTGATAATGGCACCAAACCACAGGACACTGGGTGTATAACACCTTTTTAACTATGCTTTGGAGGAATGACTGGTTCTGCTGGCAAGCTTTTTGCCACCCATATTCACTGAAGGAAAACAGGGTTGGGATTTATTAGCGGTGTTCAGGGTTCCTAATTATGGGCTGAGCCCCCTTGTACTAGGAAATACAGTAACAAACCCGAAATGAGCTGTAACAAGCTGGCGGGCATCTATAAGACAGAACGGTTCGTGGCTCTGTTGTGAATAGGTAGCTTATTACAGAACATTTAAAAAATACACCTCCAGAGTAACTTGGACAAGCACACACACAGCTTTTCAACAGAGGTGTCATGAACGTGGGTGTGCGGCAAGGAGTCATGAGCGACTGTCCTCCCTACACTGCTATCGGAGAGAGACATCTGACTACACCCTGGCTAGATGAGCAGAAATCCCTAGCATGGAAAATGCTGGGAATTGCTGGCCCGGTGAATCAATGACACTCAGTGTTCTCTGTACATTATATAACGTGGGCAGCTCCGCTCACTTTCTAGAGCACATGTGCCCGTATACTGCAGTCCCCACACACATAGCCTTCGTGAACAGCCGAAGCCACGGACAGAATGTTCCTGGGAGCTGGAAGATGGTTTTGTGCCTGGAATAGGGCAGATACAGGCGACCAGGATGTGGGCCAACCTGGGAAAGCCTGAAGTGCCTCAGAACTTAATCTACAAAAGGAAGGATTCCATCCTGAGGGCTTTTCCTCCATTACTGGATGCCCATAGACAGACAAAAAAAATCAGTTAAACATTAAAAAGCTATTCCCAAGAACTGGCAGCAAAACAGCTCTTATCTCCAAGGCACTGCTCTTTCTCTGAATCCATTGTTAGGTACCAAAATTGTTAAATAACATGGTGCTAATCTAAGAGTGTTTTCAGGAAAAAAGCTATAGTCCTCTCTTTTTATGTCCTTGAAGGAGCATAGAGAAATAAATTAAGAGTAAATGCTGATCTCTGAGCATAAGTTTCAGCACTGTAGTGGCAGAAAGGAAATGTAAAGGCTATCTTGAAGCTGATTATATCATAGAACCCCACCTCAAAACTAACTTGAAAACTTTAAACTGCTGCGTTAAATTAAAAAGGGAGACAAGATAAAAGATAAAGAGAAGAAAGGGGGGAGGGGGAAAGCTGCTGTCTTATCAAGTAACGGAATGATATGTAATAAAGCTGAGACTAAATTATATGAGTTAGAGAAAGACTGCATGAAATCCATCACTGCAATTCATTGTGTCCTCACCGGAATCTGAAGCACCCATAATTTGCTCATATTTTAAGGAAAAGGAAGAAGGGAAGGAAAAGGGAAAATGTAGAAAACAACAAGAGTTAGGAAAAGCAGGGAGCAACACTAACAACTCAGATGGTGTCAATGTTTTAAAACCTAGAAGTTTTATTTTATTTTACATCATTAAAATCACGGCCCTGTGTCTTCTTCCACTTGAATTGAATCTGAAATGCCACGCTGCGCATACAAACCAGCCGCACAGCTAGCACAGCCCGTGGAGCATCCCCCTCGCATACGAAACCCAGCGCCAGGGCAACTGCAGTATCACCTTCACACGAGGACACCTAACACCAGGGCAACAGTCTCTGCTCCGTCCCTATCTTTGGATGGGATTCACAGGGCTCCTCTCCACCCTGCCATCTCTGAACATTAAGACACTGTCTAGAGCTCAAATGAGAATAAATTTTATGCTGTTTGAGGTTGTAATAGAAGATTTTGTGTAGCGCAGAGGCACTTAAAAGGCTTGGGACCTTGAAGCAATTCTGAATTTGTTAGAAAGGTTTGGAGAAGACAGCATTTACATTTCAAATGAGTATTCCTATTGATAAAAATTGAAGGACTATAACAAAATAGACATCTCACGGGAATGGGATATTAACAAACCTTAAATTCAAAGTTCAACAGAACCGCATATTATAGCAGTAGTAAAATGAAAGTACTCATAAAATAACTCTATTACACAAATTGCCTATTCAGAACCTCAGGCAGGGTAAGGAACAAAAAGGAATTTGACCCTGAGTCCTTCTGAATGTGACATCAAAAAGTGTCAAACAGGTTGCAGGCCTACGAGCTGATAAACCGCCCTGAAAGAGGGGTGGAAATGAACCAAGAAAGCAGCAAAGAGTACGGAGAGAGGGAACAAGTGGAAGCAGAGAGGGGCACCAGAGTGTCCCTGCACAGTTCTGATTCCAGTGATTATAATAGCACCCATATGACATGAAAAAACGTCAAAACTTCTCCTGACCAGGCTGTGAGCCATGGCCTGTGGCAAATGTAGCAACTTATTTGGAGATGGTCTCAATGTAGAATAGAATAGAATAGAATAGAATAGAATAGAATAGAATAGAATAGAATAGAATAGAATAGAATAGAATAGNGACCACCCTCACGGTAAAGCAATTTTTCCCAATGCCCAGCCTGAACCTCCCCTGGCGCAGCGTTGTGCCCTTCCCTCACGTCCTGTCGTCGGGTACCGGGGAGCAGAGACCGGCACCTCCCTCTCCGCGTCCCCTCCTCAGGGAGTTGCAGAGCAGCGAGGTCGCCTCTCAGCCTCCTTTCCTCCAGACTTGACAACCCAAGTGTCCTCAGCCTCTCCTCACAGGACGTGCCTTCCAGCCCTTTTACCAGCTTCGTTGCTCTCCTCTGGATGCTTGCAAGCACCTTAACATCCTTTTTATATTGTGGAGCCCAGAACTGCACACAATACTCGAGGTGAGGCCATGACCAACACTAGACAGAGCGGGAGAGTCGCTTCTTCTGACCGGCTGGCTGCGCCGTGTTTAGTGCACCCCAAATATACACACTCATCCAAAAACAGCAAGCTTGTCAAGATTTTCCTGTTTTTTTCATTGGTTATTTGGGGGATAAAAAGTTCACTAAAACTTTATTTTCCAACTCAAATAGGCAGTTGGATTATTGGTAAACACATTAATAAAACAGCTGTTTGAGGGGTTAGCCACTTACAGACTTTCTTAGAAAGAGGTAAAAAAAATGAAATTTTTATCAGCTAAAAAAAACCACAATGCATTCTTTTTGCAAAAAGATTCTTGAAAAATTACCCTGCTTTTTGGCTAGCCCTAAATGTATGGAATATGCGTATTCCTTGGTGTAGGCTCTACCAATCCTTATTCAGACCTCCCTCCTGGACTGTAGTTTCAGCTTCCAGGGCCAGAGGAAAGATACGGCAGAACAAGGCCATATCTGCAGAGCAAGCTGAGGAGAAAATGATGTAATGAAGTAATGAAATACATTCTGCTTTCTGTGCTGTACATTTTGTTCTTGTAACCAAACTGAGTACCAAAACTAATGAATTGCCTACGTAACTAATGATTTCAAGAGATTCCTGTGAATGCTTCTGGCCCACTGTGTTAATTAAGGCTTGATTCTGAAGTGGACAGAAATGAAAGGAAGCAAAGAAAAATCATATCTATATTTCAGAGTAAATTGCTGTGTTAATTGGGATATAATTCTGCTGCTGGGGGAAACAGGACAAAAAATACTGAGTATTTTTAGACCTGTCATCATTAAATATACTTGCTCCTGTCTTAATATTGAGGTAAACCAGAACTGAATATATATTTTAAATGCAAGTATTGCTAAATGTTGCATGTCCCTCAAGGGCTGAATTTAAGTCCTGGTATAAAGCTCATTAAAATCAACAGAAACTTTTCCTCTGTTTTCAGTAGAATCTGAATCTGGATATAAATGAGTATTCTAAAAAAGTTACGAGAAAGAAAAAATCAAAGAACAAAAGAAAGGTAACTACAATTAAAATGTTGGTACTGATATTCAGTTATAACCATAACCACTGCTTTCCCAACTTAAAATTCTGTACTTTCATGTTCTGGTAAAACAGGACCAAAAGGACCCACTTCCCATATACCTGCTTGGGACTACCACCATAGTCCAGTCAGTCCTTGCTCAAGCTACTCAGATTTTCTGCTCAATGCATTATTCTAAAAACTCTGTTAATAGGGTGAAGAAGGTGGTTCTCAGCAGGAATGCAGACTTGTAAATGGAGGAAACTAAGTGTCAGTTTAGAACTTTATGCTGCCATGTTATCTAAGGTGTGATTCAATCAGTCATCATCAGTTAATTGTTGTTGCACCCAGTCCTTTTATGGAAGACTTTGAAGAACTATCCTGGTATCACAGGAGGTGGTGATTCAGAAGGCGGCAACCTTCTGTCTGCATCATGTGCTGCTAAAAGTGTCCTCTTGGAAAAGGAGGGAAGTAAAACTTCTGAAGCTTTGAAATTGTTAAAACATGTGTGAGTTTTTTTGTTTTGTTTTTAAGAGAAGTGCTAGCCCATACCCTGGATGCTTTCTGCTCCAGGTAATTACGTTCCCTCTCTAGTTCCAGCTGGATACATTATTCTTCATTGCTTCTTTTAAAATACTTCTGTTGCTGTGACGATCTTGTTTCCCATCTGATCAGCTGGTTGTCCAATGTAATTTGAAAGATCTTTTAAACACAGGATAAAATAAAGCAGGCTTTTCCTTTTACCAAATTAATCCTTATTTTTAAGAGTTTAAATTCCAGAGCTCAGGGCATTTTCTACAATCTCTCTGAAATTCAGAGTAGTGTGCTTTCACAACAGCCATGTTGAGAAACAGCTATTCCATGCTTTATCTGAAGTAACTGCAGTGATATAAAAAGTGTCTCAAAGACAGGAGAAAACAGATTAAAAAAATGACACCCCTTTAAGTAAACGTTGACACTTACAATTTAGATTACAGTAGTGTCCATTGCTTTAGATTGCAGTAGTGTCCCCAGCTTAGAAAAACAAAGGCAGACTTTGGCCCTCAAAGCAGTTATCACAGAAAAAAAAAAATAAGATAAAGGGTGGGCAATATTTTATAAACAAATAGAAGGATTTGGGCCAACAGCACAGAAGAGTTAGCCCAGTAAGAGATACTGGCAGACAAATGGGAAGAGAGTCAAAGAACATCCCTAAGAGATAGGCAACAGCATTAATTTGACGTAAGTTGGAGGAATTTTAGAGTGATTTAGATTTTTTCCTCAACAATGAAGAAAACGTGGAAAGTTAAAAAGATTCGGGAACAAAAATATGGAGTTAAGTTTCAGTCAAGTTTGTGTTTAAACAACTTTGATTACTAAATGGCAATACATTAGGAAAATGCAATGGAGAGAGGTTAGGATGCAGAACTGCATAAATGTTAGAAGTTGTCATGATGTCACGTACATCAGAAGTCAAGATTATGAACTAGTAGAACTGATAATTTATCAATGTAAAAATCTCAAGCTGAATTGATTGAACAGATGAGAAGACAAAGAAATTGCAGAGTTTGCAGGGGAAAACATGTCTCTGAAATGTCTGAAGGAGCTATTCAGGCAGGCAGGGATTCCCAATCTACATTACTACATCTTCTGAGTGTGGGGAAATACTAAACAAAAATAATACTGAAGGATAAAGAATAATAAAGATATCTCACACAGCTATGTCTCAAAGATAATAGACATTTTTCTTTAGTGTTGGAGATGTTGTCTCCTTACTGCTCTCATGATACAAAGCTCATTCTGATCTGGTAAACACTCTCTTGCTGCAGCAACGGAGCCTTCGAGCTAAGAACTGAACCCATTCAATCCATTCACCAGAAAAGACAAGAACTTTGCTTCCTCGCAGAAAGCAAAGCATCCTCCTAGATTAACCAGATGACATTTCTTTCCCTCTAGGACAAATTTCTAGAAAAGTTCACAGTTAATTGGCAGGCAGCCAGGATAACATTCTCTGGCACTGCATGCCCATTAAACTTCAGAGTTTGCTGGCACAAGCACGCTCTGCATTCTGTCCCAGAGACGTCTGCATTTCAGCTGTAATGAAGCTGCAATACACTGAGTGCCACGTTCTTCACTCCAATACCAATGCAGCCCCAGTGAAAACAATGCAGGCAAAGTTAGAAAAACTGCATGGAGGTGACCAAAGGCCATCCTGTCAAAACTTCTACTAAAGCATCATTTAAAAAATAGTCCTTGATTTTACCCAAATAATCTACCACCACCACCATCACCACCCCCGCCAATAATTCCACAGAATTTTTAACAAGATCTGTCAGTATTTTCATCCTTTTCTTCCACCAGAGAGGATCTTCTGTGTTCCGTTATAGCTGTTCCTCCCAACAGCCATGGCATTATCAGACAGCTCACTGTGTTAGTGATGAGCAGGCTGAATGTCCCCTTAGCTTCAACTACACACTGGTCCTTGACACAAGAGGTTTCTGAAGTACAGGCAGGCAACTGGCAAACTGGGGGACAGAAGTTACAGCCCAAAGGACAAGCGGTACAGTGTGTTGGAAAAGTCTACTTGTCATTAAGGCTTATGGGCATAAGCAGGTCTCTTCTGATTTTACATTGCTGTTGCTTGGTGAGTATGCAACCTAGGCATTTGCCATGCTTCTTTTTAAAACTCCAAAATGATGCTGGGCACAGGCAGGCCTGCCAAGAAGGAAAGCTGATGTGGCTGCGCTGTCGCTATCCACTACAACTGCACTTCAGCCTTGTCTCCCCCGTTTCTTCTGCGTTCCTGGTTCTTTGGGGAGTTGCTATGCCATCAGGGCACCTCCACACTGGCACGGCTGCTGGAATAACTGGCAGTGAGTGGCTTGGGCACATCTGAAACACATAACAAGCTGAGCAGAACAAGCTGTGCAGAGTACCAGCTTGTTAAGGGTACCCAATTTGTATTTACCAGTCACGCCGATACCAGTAAAGCTGGTTTAAGAATTGCGCTGAGGATTAACCAAATGATTCATAGGAAACCCCAAACTCAAGGGCCCGATTTACATTCAAAATATGTGGTCGAGAGAGTTGGGAAAAGGGAACACTCGGTCTCTTGCTCAGAATGGATCCTAATTGCCTATTTCTTCTAGTTATAGCGATCGATTTTCAAGCATGTCTATATTAAGTAAACCATATGTGTACATATGTGTACATACACTTCTTCTAAAATATCGAGTTTCAGAGTCCCCTGTGTGAAACTCAAACACCAAGATCTTCTCACCGGAGACTCATTCAAACTCCCAAAGGCTCCTTCCTGTTTTCTTGTTGTATAGCAAGGAGCAGTACTTGCCCCACTGTCTATAAAACACAGGGTAATTAAAAGCACGCTGTAAAATATTATTATGGTAATGACACACATCTGTTCTCTGAACACTGCTTGCTATTTGGGATTAATCTAGGTCACTGATGAAAGTTGTGAGGGCAGAGGATCTTTCTGTTTTTTCTTTTAATCTGTGTAATGATTATTTCAGGGAGCTGATAATAGTATCTATTGACAGAAAAGTCTAAAGAAACAAAGGGTTTTTCTGTTTGGTGAGTAAATATACCAACAAGCTAATAGTTGCAAGAGATGCTTTTATGATTTTTACTTTGGAGACACTATCTATTTTGACATTTCTGACTTATAACTTTTGCCAAACACAGGATGCCCCACTGAGAAAGGACTGGTTTCTGCGTTCTCAGTTTCACACAACCTGAGCGTTCTTGCATTATCTGTCATTTACAGGGATTCATTATCAAAGTACTGCACAAGGGTTTAAACTGTAAAACACCAAGAGATTTGTCTGGACTTTGGAGATTTTATGACGTCTGGGATTTGGAAGTAATGCTCCAAAATACTTTTAAAATGTGTCACTTTCTCCATGCCCTGAGCCGAGATGAAGCTTCTCCCTTCCAAGGGCAGCTCATTTCACTGGTCGTTCTTCGACTGCATTTGCTCTAAACTCTAGCTAATCTCCCACACATCCATTCCAAGCTGTACTGTCTCCAAACGCTTATAGCAAGGAACTCTCCATCATGCAACTGGAAGAAACATAATAATTTTTTTTTCCTTTTTCTATCTCTGTGCTACAAACAGAAAGTCTGCGCTTCCTCCACACCCACTCTCCTTGCCAGAAGCCTCACTGCAACTTCCTGTCAGTTTTACACACTATGCTGTGGACTTCCTCTGAGCAAAAGTTTTATCTGAGCACACCACGTTAACTATTTGCTTACTTTTTCCCAGAAACATAAATGACTATTTTTAACACTTATCAGTTAAACCCTTTCTAACTGGAAAATATTAGTGATGCTCAGGGGAAAAAAAAAAAAAAGGCAACTTATATTATTTAATACTGAAACAAGACAGAAGTGCTGAGGAACTTATTTGCAGATAACGGGCATCCTGCTTTGTATCATCGGGGCTAATGACAGGCTGTTCACATCCGGAGGTATAGGGACCCATTTAAAATAGTTGTATGTTACATTTCTGAAACACCCTTCACCAACAGATCTCAAAAACCTTTTAGAGATGCAAGAAACACTACCCTGCCATTTCTCTTTCCAGCCCTCGGTGTTCTGAACTGGCCTAACGCAACCATTACGTGCCGAGCCTGGCATCTCGACCCACCTTTGAGCCGTACCTCACCTACGGCTCCTACTGTGGTCTGACAACGGGAACTCGGGCACGGAGGGGCCGCTACGCGCTGCTACGAGTACGAGGCGTCTTGGGAAACCTCTGGCATGGCTGGAGACGAGATCACGAGGCCGGTACCGCGGGGCAACCCCGGAGCTCCGGACTCCAGCTTTAACGCTTTTTCGGCCCCCGGCTGCGGGACCAGCCCCACCCCCGCCTAAAATCCCCCCGCCTCAAAGGTGGGGACGAGGGCCCGCGCCTCCCGGCCCGCCACACGCAGGGCGGCCGGCAGGCCTCCCCCGCTCTCTCCCCTCCACAGCCGGCGGCGGGCCCGGGGAAGGCCGCGGAGCCGCACCGCGGGC
>VXAL01003775.1:66831-89127 GCA_013399475.1 Chauna torquata
GGCCCCCCCGTACGGAGGGGCCGGGCGCTCCCGCCGCAGCCCCCCGCCGTGGGCCGGGCCGCCGGTTGGTCGGGGAGTGGGACGGCAGCGTGGTGGCCGGTGAGTTCCGCTCCTCGTAGCGACAACAAAAAGCCTAAAAGGGATGGCAGGGATTAATAGATCCGAAGGCCGGAAGGGACAGCGATGTTCATCTCGTCTGAACTCCGGTGTCGAAGCAAATGGAAGAGCTCGACTGACGCTTCCTGCACCAAGCCCGGCACATGCACAAAAAAACCCCAACCCCTCCCGTCTAAATATATCGGTGGTAGAAGGCAGAGCAAAGTTTGCGGAGGGGTAAAATGAAATCTGAGTGTTTTGTGCTGGCCTCGGATGACAGAAAGAGGATAGTACACCAAGGCTCCTGCGAAAGACATCAATATGCTTTTACTCCCTTTTCCGTTGCAGAGGGATAGCTTGTGCTGTTCGGGGGGGGAAAAGAAAAGTCTTCTTCTATGCCATGGGATATGATAGTGAGGTAGTACGTTTCCAATAAAAAGGATATTTCAGAGATGCCCATCTTGAAAATTGCACAGTTTGTGCATGCATTCTTGCGTTTAGATGTTTTGATTAGTGTAACCTGTTATTTCCAGCATATAACAGCAATGTTTTATCCCAATATGAAGTACGTAGACAGTGAATGACAAAGACTTTTCAGTACTCTTTCGTGGTAAAATGTCCATTGAAGTTACAGTTACAAAAAAAGAAGCCATGAAACACTCTTCTTCTTTTCGTAAATTATAATTAAAAGGCAAAGAAGGAATCACATTGTCTTATATAGTAACCATTCAGAAATAAACATATTTGCCTTTGGAAAGAGATTCTTTTCACCTCTACAGAAAACTTGAAATGAACCCAATGGTCTGCCCTTGGATGACTTGTGTCTGTGCTAAAATATCAAGCTTTTGTAAAACAAAACTTAATTTCTGGTACGGTCAAGTGTTTTCACTTTCTTTATTCATTACTTCATTTTTTTTTTTAACTCTTGTTCAAAGTCTATCCTCTAGACTTCATTCTAGCTAAAAATGAGCTGAGTGAATAGCGAAGGTTGCTTTGGTTCACATCAAAGGCTTTGCAAATAAACTTTCTAGATAATTACATGCAGTGTTCTGTTCGTTGGTACCTGCGTATTTTCAGGGATGTAATGGTATGAGCTACTTCAAGTTTAACTTGCAGCTGTAGTGTAAGGCTTTATGATTATCTGTAGCTAAATAACTGAGTTTTGAGTTACCCCATATACTATAAATGTCACACATCCTTTTTTATTTTTTTAGCAAAGCTGATCGTACTTGGAGCACCTGTCTGCCTGGGGGTGAACTAAAGTGCAAAGCAGAGCTGAAAGATTATAAGTGTAAAAACAGAACTCATATGAAAAAACAAATAGTCTTTTGTACTGTTTGTAGCTGGGCGTCTTGCTTCTATTACTATATAATAGTAATAGAACTAATAGTAGTAGCACCAGATAAGTTTTCTGAATTAAAATTTTGCTGTTTTGTTCTCAAGCTCTGCTGCAGGACAGTTCATCAAAATAAATCTGAAGTGAGCTATGACAGTTTTCTTTGTGCTTTGCCAGTTTTACAGAGTGAAACTGACTGTCTTTTTAATTGAGAGCCTTTCTGGAGCAGAAGCAAACAGATGGGAAACTAGGTGAGAGCCTACAAAAGGAGACAAAATTACTTGTATGGCTGAGGAAGGAAGTGTGCCGAAGATGACTTAGCTTGTGATCTAGCAGTTAGTAAGTGTGGGAACTAAAATAAACAACTGTCCGCCTATCATCTGGAATATGAGAAGTGCAAGAGTCACAGAAGTACTTGGGTACTCGATGCTTACTGCTGTAGCGCCAATCCTGTCATCCATAGAGTTCTGCTGGCTGTTCTGAGTGAGGTACAGAGAGGTGCTCCTAAGGGTAAGAACATCAGATAGATAAAAACAGGCACTCTATTATCCGTGGGTGTACAGTAACAGGATAGTTGGGTCCTTTATGAATTGGCCAGTAATGCTTAGATGACTTTCACATACCTAACTGGCTCTTGAGAGTGCTCTGTAATTTTTCAGGGTATGCTCTGCAATTTCTCTCAAGCTATTGTGAGTTTTAATCAAAATTGCTTTTAGTAAACAGATCACTAAGTATACCCTATGCAACAGAAGTTTATATTTAGCTTGTGGTTGCAACCAGTGCCACTCTTCTGTCTCAGAACAAATACAAAAGCAGACTGAAGTACTCTGTGTAGTATCAGTGTATTGAGTCCTTGCTGAGTTGAGGCAGGCTTCTGCTCTGTTCTGTTGCATCTAGGTCAGGTAGAGGAGTGTTTTAGACAGCCTCCTTCTACAAAGAGATTGAGGGAGTATCTACAGTAACTACACCTTCCTGTTTGAAGGCAGACTTTGTTTTCCTGCTCACATATGGTTGAGAGTCTGTTTCTGTTCTTCTCGCATAAAGCAGGGAAAAAGAAAGGTGTTTTTTGTTATCTGAATGCATTTTATAGGGGACCTGCTTAGTAGTTGACAGAGTTCTCAAAGTTGTTCAGCAGTTGACTGCAGAAGAGTTTGAGTATCTCACTTGAAGCATCTAATGTATCACTTTGTTCTAAGGGCCTGTCAAACATGAGAACTGAGTGGGATAGGCATGGTAGAAGCAACATTCTTGTGAAGCTATGACACTTTGCTTTTTTGCAGTAGGCAAGCAGTATTTGGAGAAAGTCAAACACCTTATCTGGTGGCACAAAGTGTTTCTTGATAGAACGACTGAATGAGACTACCTTGAAAAGTGGTGGTGAGTTCCGGTTTGAAGCCCTCATCTCCCATGGTTTAGAATGCTTCTGGTTATCCAGTGTTTCTTTAGGCAACAAGGCCTTTTTTTTTTTAACTGTGTGTGACTCTTTACACATGCTGTTGTGAACTCCTAACAATCTCCATGGCCTTCTAGCGACAAGGAAAGGGAGGAAGGCTGTACACACCAGGCTGGCAATCTGCCTTTTGAGAAACTTTTGAAATATGAAAAGATTTGTGGGCCCTATAGCTATTCAGGGTGCTCTCTTTTCAAAGGCAATATTTTAAACAGTAATTTTTATTACTGAAGCAGTAGAGTGAAGGTACTATAAGACCCTCCAGGAAAGCGTGTAGCGAAGTTAGAGGAATTGCTTAGAGTTGAACCAGGCAGAAGAGGAGGCATTTGGCAGTATCTAGTGCATTGTCCCGTTCAGCTTTCAAGTTATTAATCTAAGGAGTTGATGTTTGAAGTAAATCCCTGCTATGCAACTATGAAAAGAGACTGCCAATTACAGTACACATGGTTAGTTCATTCTTGGCCAAGGGAGGAAGGCCAGACCATAGTGCAGAAGTGGGAAAGCCTGGCCCTTCTAACGGACTAGTTTGCATCCTGTGGCAGAGAAACAGCATCTCGTGTTTCTCTCCAGCCTGAGATTCTCTTCAGGGAACCCCTAGTTTCTTAGATCATTGTATCATTCCTGCAGCTGTTATAACACAGGAAGGTGTTCTAAATCTTAATTATTTGACCAGTTCTTCTGCAAAAAGGATATTGTGTACCAGTGTTACTAATTCATAAAAAAAATTTTCAATGTAACCCTAATCTTAGAGCTATGAGAAACTTTGTATTGTTAAATTTCTGGACAGTATTGAAGAACTGGAACAGGAGAACAGTTTATTTTCATAACTGAAGACAAACCTTAAGCATCTGTAATTATAATTCCTGTCTTTCCTCATAGAAACTCTGAACAAAATGTGCTCTTTGCATCAAAATTTGTTGACATTGATGTGAATGTTAACCTTACTTGCTTTAATTATAAGTTTTTATTAATCTTGGTTCTGGTAGGTAATGTGGATTAAAGGAAAAGATGTAGATTAACAACATTATTTTCTTTAGTATGGCTTACTTCGTAACTTTGTGAAATTGGTTAGTCAAAGCTTTTTCTTAAATGAATTTGCTATCTATTGCCCAAATAGTATATGTTGGCTATCCTCCTCTTCAGTTAACCTAAAATAACTTCCAAATTACAAATAGTCCCAGCAAGTGTTCCTTTCTGTTGCTCTATTAATTGTCTTAGTTTTTGGAATCTTCTCATATTTTTTTTCGTGCAGACTGCTTCTGCAACCTAGTCAGTTGTGCCTTGATTTTTTTCATGTCTTCAATGAAGGAAAACTTCTTAAAGCATTCTTCATGTATCAAGAAGCAAAAAGGGTACCACCACGTCTTAAAGATGACATGTGTCACAGACACATGTGAGTTGCGTGTGTAGAGCTTGAGAGGGGAGGTACAGGAGGCAGAAGGAGGACCTGAATGGTGCTAGGTGTGACTCTTCTGCACTTCAGCACTACCGAAATCAAAGTGTGTTCGGCAGTTGTGGGGCCAGACCAGCTACTTCCTTTTCTTAAAACTTGATTTCATGTGCAGTCACATTTTTAAGATGAAGCTAATATGCTGAAAACTACTTGGACTGCCTCAGAACCTGGACAGTACTGTTAGCCAAGTTGTACAATTCCTGCTTGCAGTTAAATTTCTGTAACACCTAGTCAGATACTTCCCCCAAAAGTGCTTCACTGGAAGACTAATGGGAAGTTGAAACACATCTTGTTTTTCCTAAATGTGGAGGTGGGCAAACCATGGAATAGAATTAAACTTGGAAGTTATTTAAGAATCTTTATGCACAATACAGTTTTTAGGATTGGATTTATTTATTTATAAGGTGATGTTTACAGCTAAGACAGAGCTGTGGTGCCTGTGTGTCCAGATTATGTGGTTAAGTGCAAGGGCAGCCCAGTGGCATACTGGGCAGGAACCTTGTGCTTATTAATCTTGTGAACGTTAAGTAGGTAAGGTGAATTGTTAAGACGTTGTGAGATGCAGTCAGTAACCCTCCTCCGATCTTTCATTATGAAACTGCTTACAAGATAATGTTCCAAAAGCTCAATGTCCTTAAAAAAGATGACCCATAAAACATAGCCTGCCTAGTTTCTCACGATTGGTTATTGCATACAACATTGTTAAAGGATTTTCTTAGGGTTGGAAAAGTATGTAAATTAATACAGCCTGCAAAATCTTGATTCTTATGCTTCTGCAATTATATAGTTAGTGTGTATGTGTATATAAGGATATATCAGTCTGGCTTTGTCACCCTTCTGGCTTGTTTAAAATGGAGAATTGATGGTGAACATGGTGTTCTTTACCACATTGTGGGAATGGTCCTATTATTTATGCACATTATATGGTGCAAGTGTGTGGAAGTTGCTATGTATTTTCAAGGATTTTATGATAAGCAGCATTGGAAATGTGAGTTCTTTGCAAGTGTGAATTCATCTTTGGAGTTCTTGCCCATTTTATACCAGTCCATAGACGAATTTCCAAAGTAGTTTAACATCAACAGTATCCACTGAATATAAGTACACAATCTGAGTTGCCTTTGACTTGTGTTCTTAGTGTGCTGTGAAATGCTTTGCTAAAAATCCAACTTCTGCTGACATTAGCTACTTGAGAATACACCATGCTTCTAGAAATCCGTGCCAAATTGTCATCTTAGCGCTTGGTGGAACGTAAGAGACTTTGTAGTAGTCCTGTGGCAGCATCAAGTAGGAACACTGGAAGAGGCAAAAAATAGCTGACTGTCATACTGGAAAATCACTCGTCTTTCTCATAAATCTTTTTTGACTTATGCAGCAGATTAGGTGGTATCTCACCAAAGAAGAGGCAAGACACATCCTGTTACTCAATTATACATCATTCTGAACTTTGAGTAAGTTTGGAGGCCAGTAGGGGGAAGCTTGTGATCCTACAATAAATCCAGGCGTTCATAACTTTCACTTTTAACTAGATGCTTGATTTTCAAATGCTGTGATTTTGGGCGTAGAATTTTCTGCTTGCTTTTTATATCTGAGTAGTGGAGAGAAACAAGCGTGTCTGAATCATACCTATTTGTTCATTGCATGCTCTTTCAGTTTATTGTTGCCTTTTCACCTTTCTTTACATTTGAGCATGTTATTGCTTTTTTTTTTTGTGACGCTCTTTCCTTTTCTGATCTCCCTAAACCTTTTATTTCAGGAAACACCACAAGCTATATTGAGGTTCAGCCAGAGATCTTGCATAGAAAACTTAAGTGTAATAGCTGAAGGTTCTGCAAAAACTGAGTAGCTGAAAGCACGGTTTTTACAATAAAGTGCTTTAGGCCACTGTATGTGCTAGTGTTTGGCATCTTTTTGATCTATGTGTTGCTTTTCATCAGATTCCTAAAAGCATCTCAGAAGAGAAATGCTGTATCTATGTGAGTAAGAATTAGAGTGAGGAGATAGAGTACCGCATGTGAAGCCTTCAGTGAAAAGAACAAGTAGGTTGTGTGGTTTTATTCTTGACAAAGATGCAAAGAAGTCCTGAAGCTGCCTTTTCCTTTTCTGCTAGAAATCTGGGTCCTGTCTAGCCAGCAAGTTAATGAAGAAGCAACATTGCATGCACCTTAGTTTGGACTTACTTAACTACAGCAGCCAGTATTTTGAACCAAGTACAGTCTTGCTCAGTGGAAATATATCCTGCTTCTAGCCAGAGGCAAGATCTTAAGATGCAGTTTGTGAATTTTTTTTCAAATTTGTCAAGTTGAAAATATTTGTAATTTCAGGTAATGTAATTCTTCCTTAGTTAACCTTACTGCGGAGTACTTTTTTTAAATGAAATTCTGTGCTGTACGTTTCATAAAGGAAAGCCAAAGCCTCTTTTCCAAGCTGAATGCCAAATCTGCTGTGACAGTAGAAGTGAAGCTAAGGAACCATTCACAGCCTTATCTACAGAAGGTTGAAGTCATAGATCTCGAGAACCAAAAAAGAGGATGCCCTGGCTGTACTGGGAACACCCTGAGTGATGTGGAAATACAAGAGTGTGGTTTTGTGAAGGATAAACTTGCTTTGCTGGATCACAAGGTGGACTGAAAAGTTGTTCTCTTACTCAGGCTTTGCCCAAAATATAGATTGTTTTGAGATGCGTATACTTAATTTGCTGGAAGTAAAACTCTCTCAGTAAAAGGTTTAGGATGTAGTAGTAACACTTGTTCAAATAGTGTGGTGATTGTCACAGTCTGAATAAGAGACAATTCTTAAATAACCAGGCGTGCTGGTTTGTGTATCGAAAGGTCTTCCCATCCAGACCTCTGGAGGTGACTGTAAATTTCAGTATGCTTTGGACATCTTCTGCTACCCTATGAGAGTACAGGTTTGATTTAACTTAACAGCAAAGAGAGTCTTAAGGTACTACAGGTTCCTCCAGTAAATGACAAGCTTTGAGGATGCAGAGGAACCAAAAAGTGTGGTCTAAACAAGAACTAGGCTGATCTTAAGATTCAAATGGACTCTTGTGGAGACTTGAGTAAACAAGTTTAACCCATACTAATTTGGTAACTCACTAAAGATCTAGTCCGTGTAATAGTGGTGTGGGGATGAGTGCGATTCAAATTCATTTGGTTAAAATTATTCATCTTTGTGTCTGTGAGCTCAGGCTTACAAACATGAATTGCTTACCTTTGTGCTCCTGCTCGGAACTGTCAGATTTTTTCCCTCTCTTGGAAATTTCTGACCCATTAAATAAGACTTTTTTGGGAGGTGGCTCTCTGAGATGCATCAGCTGCTCACAGAGCAGATGTAGAACTACTGCAGACCACGGCTTGGCATGTGAAGATAAGCTAGCATTTATTTTACTGATTTTTTTTTTTTTAAACACTCTTGCATAAAGCTTGCAACAACATACCAGTTGCCTCAGAAACAACCAAGTTGTCCCTGCATCTACACTTGGGCAGAGCTGTGGGAGTTAACTTCTGCAGTTGTCTTCAGTTGAGGTATGTTTGAGAGTCAGACATTGCCTGAGGAGCTACCATCCCTGGGTTCAAGATGTTACTGCCTTGCTGCCAGTAACAGAACAGGATGTTCAACGGAATAATTGAGTTGGAAGGGGCCTTCAGAGATCATCTAGTCCAACTGCCTGACCACTTCAGGGCTAACCAGAAGTTAAAGCACGCTATTCAGGGCATTGTCCAAATGCTTCTTGAACGCTGACAGGCGTGGGGCATCAACTACCTCTCTAGGAAGCCTGTTCCAGTGTCTGACCACCCTCACGGTAAAGCAATTCTTCCCAATGCCCAGCCTGAACCTCCCCTGGCGCCGCGTTGTGCCGTTCCCTCACGCCCTGTCGTCGGGTACCGGGGAGCAGAGACCGGCACCTCCCTCTCCGCGTCCCCTCCTCAGGGAGTTGCAGAGCAGCGAGGTCGCCTCTCAGCCTCCTTTCCTCCAGACTTGACAACCCAAGTGTCCTCAGCCTCTCCTCATAGGTATGTGCCTTCTGCCCAAGTTTCAACCACTTCCATTAAGTGTTTGGATCTTGCACAAACTCACCATCAGTGGATTCAGCTAATAAAGTTAACTGTTAAAAGAAGCAATTAAGTCACACATACATTATTGCAGAGGTAGAATAACCATGTGGCAGAAGATGGTAGTTACTGCTGGGTGTTGATGTATGCTTTTGTTTTTTGCCCAACTTAACCCTCAGGACAGAAGTCTTGAGCTTTTTTAAAAAGAAAAAAAAACTCTGAAATTATGTATAACTTGAGCAACTGTGAGTGACATTTGCTTATATTAAAATACCATGCTTCTATTAAGGAAGCGTTGATTGAGAGGTCAAAACAGACATGAGACTTATCTGTTATGGTTCATTTATCATAGAAGAACTAATTTTGTTCCTGTTAATGATTGCTAGAACCTACTATTCTCAATTTGCGTAGGATCAGTGTCCTTTCAACAGATAAAGCTTCTAATCTTAATTAAAATGACGTATGAGAATTGGTGAGACTGATCTCAGGCTACTATCCTCATTTGTAATAGAGTGACTGTAAATCATACTGTGGAAGGATATTTTTGTAAGTTGCACTTTGGAAGACATGATTTTTCCAGTATCTCATGACATTGTTAGCTTCTCAATGGGTTATGACATTTACAGGTGGTGGTTGAAGAACTGTATATAAAGGAGCTGTGCCAGCCAGTCTTAAGTGGCCAGTAACAAAAGATGATGTAATGATGAACGAAATACATCATTTGTGCCTTGATGATGTGTTAGTAATCTAAACAAATTAGATCTGAAATCAAACTTTTAATATTGAAGACAGTGCAAGTAGTGATACATCGGCATGCAAGCTCAGGCATTGCCAGGCGTGTATGTGATATGTAGATTACAGAGGGAAAATTGACAGGAGGGACAAGGATTCAGAAAGTATTGGAATTGCAGCTGGACTGAGCGTTGCCGTATGTTTAAAGATAGAAACCTGATACGAGGCTTTATGGGTCCAGCAGCCAGTGTCATGATCTGAGTAGAGCTAGGGTTGCCAGATGTTATGCAGATATCTCATGGAATTTGAGGGTAGGTCTTGTTTCTGCAACAGAAGTTAAGCTGCCTTTTTCCATACAGGAGTATCTTAAGCCAACTGGCAAGTTTATTTTTGAAGTAACTTTCAAACTGCAGAAGTGCATTTTTGCAGGGGAATTATCTTGACTCTGAAAACTTGCGTCCTTACTTGTAGTCCTGCTACTTTTATCTGTATTTGTAACTTGAATGATAAAATTTACTGGAACGGTTGTGAGGAGAAATAAATGATTGCATCTGCTGTTAATCAGAAGGAGACACTGGGAGGTGTATCAGGTGAAACATGTCAGGTAAACCAGGATGTGGCAGTCCATTAATTGAGAAGTTTTAGAGCTAAATGCCGATCCTTCTCTGTAACAACACTAGAGCCAAACTGACAGCTGTAAATTGCTGTCTCAGTTCTCAAAACTTGCTGCATAGATGAATACTTAGCTTACGCCTAGCGAGGTACTATAATGTGGTAATGCATTCTTGGAATTTAATATACTTGTAGTATTTTTTAAAATCTGAGTGTTCTTTCTACTTACTGTCTGCCTGGATTTTTCTTTGCAAGCATCAAAAACATTTGCAATTCAGTTTCTTCAGGAATTCTGAGATCATCGTTTTAGCTGGAAGTCAGGCTGGTAGAACATGCATAAACAACTTCTGTGGGGGATGGTGACTGTTTTACAGAAATTGGAAGACAACACATGGCGAACAGTTACCAAAAATAAGAATAAATCTGATAAATGTTGCAAACTCCAACGGAGGCTTAAATAGACCTAATACAACTCAGGTTTTATAAGAGACTCAACTTCATTGACATACTTGAGTTTTTGCACAAAGCTGAACCTTCAGCTCAGTGTTGGAGCATAGCATAATTTTTAGTAGCTTAAGAATGTTTATTGCATCACTCATTTTGAAACAAGCTTTCTTTTTACACTGTATGAAACTACTGCAAGTTGCACATGCTTGTTAGTCTCACACTTGGAAGCTTTCATCCTGAGATATCAGTGGCTTCAAGTATGCTGGTTTTCATCCTTAGAACATGCATCAAGTTTGTGTTTAGATTTAAGAGTTGGGAGTTAACTGACTTTGGGACAGGGAGGGGGGGAATTATTCAGTTATACTGATTATAGACTGTGCAACTACCCAAAGGTAAGCTCATGTGTGACATTTAGCATGCTAGCTGCTTTGCAGAAATTCTCCATGTATGCAGTATTAATCAAGGTAGTTCCCTTCAATGATAGGAGGGAAACTTGATTAAGCTGTGTCTGTAGAATAAGTATTCCCATGGGCTGTTCAAGGAATAACTTAAACCTCTGTGCCCTGTTTGTACTGTAGTAACTTGTTCTCATGTCTCAGCCTTTCTCTCAGGTGGTTAGTATGACTTCATGTCACTGGATAAGCTTAATCATCCAGGCAGCTTTTTGAAAATTCTCTGAAGATTCTATGACATCAGCTAAAATACTTGAAGATAATTGAAGAAATATTTTTGTCCAAAAAAAAAAATTGCTGTGTTAGGGCCCAGAAGAACTAGCTATCTACCCGACAAATCCTTTTCTTTCTGAAATACTGTTTGTCAAGACAAGAACCTATAAAAATCGGGTAAACACTAGAAATAAAAGGTTCTAGCTTTGTTTACTGAACAGTTGACTTGCTTCCAGAGAGTCTACATTAGTAGTGGAAGAGCTATACTTGCCAGAGTCTTGAGTATAAATGTCTTTAATTAGACCCTATCAGCTTTTCGTTCCATCTTGTCTTCAGAAAGAATTGATTTCAGAATAATGTTTTCTGTAAATAAGTGTGAAAGTCAATTCTGGAGTATTTTAATTCAACTCGTAAAGAGATATCACCCTGTTGAGCAAGGATTATCTGAGTGGCTTTAATTCCAACAACATCTAAAAGTTGGTGGAAATGAATGGGTTTCCATTTTGGATGCTGTTGTCAGGGTGCTGCTTATGCACTGAAATTATTCTGGAAAAAACTCTCCTTGGCTTGGAGTTAGGGCTAAGAATTTAGGACTTCCCCTCATGTGTAAATATTTGGGGAATGTTAAGAACAGCATACGTTCTGTCTAACCAGCTGTTTCCGTGAAGAAGGGGCTCTAAACCAAGAGACTCAAAACTTAATGGAATCTGGATAGTCCAGGCAATTAGATTTAGGTTTGGCCAGCACCAGAGGTGAGAAGCATCTTCTCTTGGAAGGTAAAATCCACTAAACTTGGTCAGTGATCTAGTCCTGCGAGGGAGCTAGAGCTATTGTTCTAAATGTCTGACCACTGTCTTGTCATTCCATCTCAGGGCTAATATTCCCTCTCTGAGAAGTAGGATTTTTTTTCCTTGGTGAATTTCTCCACTGGCAAGCAGGTAAACCAGTCAGTTAATGTGCTTGATCTGCCATTCTAATGTTTGAAGCTTTTTACTCACAGAAACAATTGAGAGGAATTTAAGAGTGCTGTTCCCAAGGTTGTTCTAACAAAACACTTCTTCTGAAGAAGTGAATATGCAGAGGCAGAAGCATTATGAAAATTTTGGTGAATGCACTGCAGCTTCACAATACAACCAGAATGTCAAGATCTGAACAAGAGTCATGGTGTCTATAAAGTTCTGAAAATGATAATGCTTCTGGGAAGGACTATTTGCTTAATTCCATACCTGAACAACTAGTTCACATAAGCAAGTCTCAGGGATATCTTCAAGGAGTGACTGCATTTAGTTCCTGTTTTGGCCTGGAGCTGAGCTCCAGTTACAGCTTCATTTGGTTTAATATCACTTGGAAAGATTGAATGATGAGCTTTCCCATTCCTCAGACAGGTAACAAAGTTGAATCAAATACCAAAATTTGAGGCTGAAGGAGTTGAAAGAAAACTAGCAAACTAAATTCTACCCGCCAAAAAAACCTGCTTTCATAAGTATCAATCAAGCCCAGTTCCTTTAAGATGACTCAAACGGTATTTGAACTTGCCTGAATTCTTAGAGTTCTTCATTGTGTGGTTGCTTTATAGGAAAGCTTTACAGGCAGTAAGTGTGCAGCTTCTTCATTCATCACTGAAGTGCGTTTCTTATTCCTCGACTTCCTTAGGATCATCATTTTGGTTTGCCTCTGGAGACATACTTCAAGAAATTGCTCAAGAAAATGTCCAACAGGCACTTTTTCCCGCTTTATCTGATCAGGGCAGAAGTTGAAAGCATGTTCCATGTTGAGGGGCCTTGAAAGATGTGAGCCTTTTAAAATACTTTCTTTCCAGTGGATTGTCTTGCTTAAACTTCCTTCTGTTCAAATGGAGTTTATTCAAATCGCTGCTCATTCTTCAGAGAGCGTCTGTGTTGGATAAAGTGTCCATCCATGTGCAGAAACTAGAGGAGCAAGAGCTTTTATTTTATCGAGTACTTTGATTTTAAGAAGTGTGCCATTCAGAAGCAGAATTAAGCAGGCAGTCATCCTGCTTCAGGAAGAATTCACCTCTAAAGAAGTCCCTTGTTTACTCTCAATTATATGCTTCTTTAGTTACCATCTTTGAGTTAGTTATCACCTTTTAGTAATCTCTATTCAAACTAGGGTGGCCAAAAAAAGGAATGTCTGCTATCTCTATATTCGAAAGGATGATACAAGTGAGGATGAGACTGGAATAATCCCCCTTTCCCTCGACGATATAAGAGATGGTAGCGAAAATGAGAAGAATGAGCATTGTTCTTTTTAACGTATTAATACATGTATTAATGTAATACATTAGCTACAGTAAACTACTGTATATTAATATGTAGTGTAGTAACACTACTGCATTAATATATGCATTAATTAGAAAACATACTGACAAATGAGAGGCCGCACAGCCTTGGTGGCTTTATGGACTGTTACATTTCAGGAAGTGTGCAAGGCAGTTACTGAAGTCACATTGCCTCCATTAACTGTGAGTGCCAGTGACCTCTGTACTTCTGAGAGATTGTGTTATTTGAGGCAGCGTTGGAGTCCAGTTTGTGAAAATGCTATTTCTTGAAAAGTAAGTTCCCTCGTTTTTCTTTCTAGCTAAATCTTGCATTAGACATCTCCAGAATTCAGTTATGCTGAGTATCTTTGCATATAAATACTTGTCTCAGTTGTTCAAAGCCAGTACCTGCTCCAATTTGGGGGGGGCAGGGGCGGGCGGTCCTTTTTCCATGCTTCCTGTTCTTTAGTGCTTGCACAGAGACCACGGTTGACAGCATTTTTTTGCCTGAAGTTAGAGGAGTAGAAAAATGAAAGAGCAAAGGAAGCTGGCGTTGCTCTCATTCCTTGAAGGGCTGTCACCTTAGAAGTAGCCAGCCTTCAAAGCAGTGTACATTTCTGTTAAAATACTCTACTAAAAGAAGAGGGAAGGTAGGGATTCAAACAAGTTGCTCAGTTTATTTTGGTTGGAATAAGTTTGAAATTGTTTGTACCTAATTGTTGGGCAATTCTATGGATACTTATCAACCACTGTCCAATAAATCTCTTTTTTTGGCTTCTCTATTAAGATAGTGTCATACACGCACAGTATACTATTTTTCTTTCTGTTGTACCCTTCTGAGTATATCGATTTCTCAGTCCTTCTGAGACTGGATGATCTGGGGAGTACAAACAGACATGGTTGTTGGACTTGACGCTATCTTCTTGATATGACCGTGCTGTGATACATCTGTGGCTTTAGAATGCTAAATTTTAGGTGGGAAACGTGCACCTACCTACCTCCTGATTTGAATGAGACCTAGTCCTTCAATCTAACTAACGATCCTTTCTCTTTTTCCAGTTAAGTAATACAATTGCCTTCTGATAGCTTTAGAATGAGAGGGTATCGCTGGTCTGGTTAGTGTGAACTGTTGAAAACTATTCTTAAGGTGCTATTCTGAGTTCTTGTCTTGATAGTACAAGTGTCTTCATAATTACATACTCTTCCAGAGTTCTTCCGGTAACAACTTTTTTTTTCCTGTTGGGATGGTGGGAGGGAGAAGGGCAGGAGAACGTGAAATGCAAGGGAAAGACTTTATAAGGAGAGGTTGCATACAGTTAGTACCTATTTTAGAACAGCTAGAGAAATACTTTTTTTTCAGGCAGAGAAGGCAGTCCACCAGAAGGTTGAGCTTCCATCTTGGTTGGTATAGTGTGCATAGCTTTCAACAGTTGAACTCTTTACATTAATGTCTTGCTTGAAGCTTAATGGCTTCTGTTGTTTCAAATGCCATCAGGTAACTGAAAGATTGGGTGCTTTATGGCTTAAACCTCTTCTTTTATACTTCAGTCTTCCTCCTCTGCTCCCACCATTTGTCATAAATGAGTTAACAAGAAATTGTCAGCTCTGGATGGAGCTGAATACGGTACTAGTTCCAGAATCACGCATTGTATCAATCTGAAAAGCAAAGTAAGAGTAAGAACAGGGTTTAGGATGCAAGCAGTCTGTACAACATGCAATACTGACGGATGGGTTTGAGCTGGAGCAGGGTCAGGTCAAGTTAGTCAGGAATCGCTGGAAAGTCAAGTTCAGGCAGGATCAGAGTCCTAACTCAGGCTGGGCACGCTTGTAGCCAACAGGTATACTGGTCAGTGGAAAAAGAAGTGCTAGGATTTTCTTACACCAAGTAGCAGAGCAGACCAGCAGCTCCTAGCTTTGTAGTCTAGTGGTTTCTTTGTTGAGAAGCAGACAAAGACCTGTAACCGGGAAAATTTTCTTTCCTTAGGAAAGTTCTCCTAGCCATGAAGGGACTTTTTCTTTTCTGTTAGAAAGCAGTAACAGAAAGGTGAAGTGACATTGGGTCTGCTATTCAGAGCCCATGGGGTGGTAGATTGAAGTGGGAGCAGATGGTAGATGCAGCTTCTGCTGCATGCGGTGTTCCAGAGATGTCCAAGTTAGCTTTAAGAAAGCATTTTGGAAAACAGGTTGTTTTGTGTTTTCATTCCAAGATGTCACGGCCAGACTGACAACAGAACAGTGCAGAGATGCCAAGCTCCCTCTGTGCTGTATTAGCATGTGCATGTATCTAAAGGATTACCGTGTGCTCTCAGTTAGAGTAGCTGTGCAAATGACAAAAGGGTTGTCGTGGGGAAGAAGTTAGTACTTCCGTCACTCATTGCCCAAATTTGGAGAACAGGTCAGAGAACACTTGTTGAGCATAGTGCAGTCTCTTGTCACGTGTTCAAAGGTGTTAAAAAACCCCTTTTGCTTAGGCATTTCATAGATAAGAAGATTGGCTGACCAAGCTGTGATAGTATATATGTGCATCAATTATGTACCACAACTGAAAGCAGTGAAACCAGCTCCAGAGCATTGTAAAGCAATTGAATATTTAGGGCTGAACTTGCAAACCTAGATGCCAAGAGAAGCCTTGGCTTGCGTTAAACTCTTCTAAAAGTCACAAATGACTCAATCCACTGGGTAAAACAGGTATTTGGTAGTTGGTGCTTAAGTTCTATTAGTTCTAAATTACTGTCAGCCTTCATTACTGACATCTCCATATTTACTTGCTAACTTCAGACTAAATACCGAAGAACTCTGCTCAAACTGTTCTTTACAAGACAGTGGAATTGCTGCACTTCGCCCAGGTTACTGCACTGGGAGCACTGGGATTTCCCATATGCTAACTAAGTTTATGTCATTCTAGTGACACCTTTCCAAAAATAAAGGCATGACTGAATGTTTGTTTTAAAGAAATGACAGGCAAAGTAATTACAGGCTTAACTTGTCCTGAGTTTGAAAGGTTCATTTCGGTACAGTTAGAGACTATCCTTTTTCCTGTTGTTTGTAGAAAGGATGACGTAGTTTCACGGGTCTAATTGAACGCTTGTGATGGTGCGAAATATGTTGAACACAGTATGAATGGTTCTGGTGGAAGAAAAGTGTTTTTAAAGGCAGGAGTGAAGTCATTCTATTAGATGTGAAATTCACTGAAGAGTCCCAACATCTCTTGATAAGAGAAGTCTCTGGAGAGACCTGCGTTGCTGGACACCAGGTCAACATTACTTCCTTGCTGCTTTCTCCTTGCACTCCTGTTGCTTGCTTAAGGTGCAGGACATAGCTTAGGTAAATAAGATTGCTTGTAATGTGTTTGCAAGAAGAAAACAAAATAAGGCCTGGCTTCTTGATTTCTTAGTCTTTAGATAGTGTGAGGTTAATCAATGATGGCATAGATGGGCACTAACATGGAGGTGCTCTAACTTCTGTGTAAATCGTCTTTGTGGCGCAAACGAAACAGATGGCGTGACTCCTACAGATGCTGTGAGATTACTGGTGCTGAGAGGGGTCTGTCCTACCTTGCTTCTGCTGTTTACTTGTACAAGTGCCTGCGTGGGATTCTCTGCACTTCCCCTTCTCCCCACCCCACCTCCCGCCCCCAGTTATTCTTCAGGAGGCGGGGAGGGCACATGAAAACAGGTAACTCATCTTGTAAGTGCTGGAGCCAGTGCAGGGAAGGAACTGAGACGTTCCTGCCATGATAGTAAAAGCAGTTCTCTTAATGGAGTTGCTAGCAGGACTGTAAGAGGTACATCTTCTTCAGCAGTATGACCCAAAGACGTGCCCCAACGTCTGTGGCCCTGTTTTGGTTTTGCCAGGTTAGTTTTCAATGAAGATGAGCAAGCAGATCTAGCAGACAGCTGTAGGTAGGCATACTAGCTAGTGTAGAACTCCTAGGTTGTTGGAGAGGAACGGTCTCAAAATAGTATTTTGGTCACCTCAAGTTACTTGTTAAAACCGTCGTCATTAGAACTGCATTTAGGTATCTAGCAGAACATTAATCAGTTTTCAGATTTAAGCAGGGCTTTCTTCTTATTTATTTATTTTTTGAAAACTTAACTTCTGGGATGCTATTGTTCTTTTTGAAAAATGTTTGCTTGCTGGGAGGAGGTTGGTTTAATTTTCTTATAGAAGTCTCCCTGATTCTTCATTTAGCGTTTAAGTGTTTCAGAATGAGAAAATACATGCTATCTCCTCTTGGATAATTATTTCTTATTAATAGAAACTGTACTACTTTACTATAGTAGGGTTTATTCAATATTTCTTTTAGGGCAGAACACTAAAGTGATAGAGAAAACACTATTTATCTGATGGCTTGCGGCATTTTATTGTAGCTTCATTAAGAGTTGGTGGTTTGAAAAATGGCCGCTGTATTTTAAAAAAATGAAATCATCAAGCCTTTTTATCAAACCCTGCTTAGTGAACTGGGTTGTGGTGTCATGATTGTGCTTTTTGGATATAGATCAAACTTTGAGTCAGCAGATGCAACCTTTGGCTGATATTTCACATAAATGATAGTACAAATAGAGATGCTTTTCACTAAAGAAGTTTCCCATCCAGTTTTTTTAGTCAGCATTGATGTTCTCAGTGGTGTGGTGCGGTTTTTCAGAGGAAACTGGAGACATTTCATGCATGTCAGCATATATGAGCAAAATCACTTACGTGTATGTATATCATTGCACAAGTTTTTATAATTTCAGACAAGTTTGAGGGATGGGTGAGGAAGGGATGTAGTAGCTGTGAAATTTAAGAAATGTTTTTAGAATTGCTGCATCAATACCGTAGGTAATGGGCACTAGCTGTTTACCTGATAAACCTATTCAATACTGAGAATGCAGTTGTAAAACGGGGAGCTTTTTAGGCATCTGAGGGACTCTTGGGGATAATGATTTTGGTGTGTTGTTGCAAGATACATAGTGCAAGCAGCTTCTTGTGAGTGAAAGAAAGATCTTGAGAAACCTGTGAGAAACCTTAATGATTGCTGTGACTATTGCAGGGAGGTCCTAGTCTTGTTTCCCTGACTAAAAGAGCTTGTGTAGGTTTTTGTGATGAACACACATCACTGAATGGTGTGCCGTGATACAAGTAATTTACCTATGAATGGGAGTAAATTAACTTCTGTGCCTAATTTCTCCTTGCTGTAAGTAAAGGATACAACTCCATCCAGAGGCCTCTGAGGAAGCATGTAGGTGTGAGCAGTTCTGCCAGATAGTTGTGCACTTTCTTCAAAATGCCTGTGATATTTTGGCAAGATCATGATACTGAGCTCTTCATTACAGAGTCTTAATCTGTTCTTGCCTTTTCCTCCAAATTACTGTTTCATGGGATATAAAAATCTCCATTTGAAAAATTTTTCCAAGTCTGTACCATTTTGACTGTGAAATTATACTTGATAACACATGAATAACAGTTCTTTGTGAAGTCTTAAAATCCTGTTAAAAAGAAACACTTGGAGGCACTTCACTTGCACTAGGTGTAAAAGTATCATTGATCATCATTATTGTCTTGAACAAGTATCCATAGTTTCCATACTGTGTAATAACTGAAGTGATATCCTGCTTAGATTATGCCTGCTTATAATGGTATCTGTCCTGCATTTATCAGTTTATATCAATATTAACTTTTCATGTTGTTATACACGCAAGCTAACAGTGCCTGTAGTAATGCTAAAATAGTAATCCTGTTAAACAAAACTGCTGAATAATTTATTGTGTTTTAGGTATTGAGGGTGATTTATCTCTTGCATCATGCGTGAATACAAGCTAGTGGTTCTTGGTTCTGGAGGTGTTGGAAAGTCTGCTCTGGTAAGTACTATGAGGCAGTTAAAGTTTGTTTTCTTAGACTTCTTGTGTCTTGCTTTTACTGTAATACTCTCTACTAACCCATATTTTTTTAATGTGAGTGTGCACAAATAAATGTAAATGTAAGTAATCACTGCTGAGGGTTCCTGGCTAGAATGGGTACACCCTTTGCTGTGTGCATCTGTCAATATTTTCTGGGTGTATCTGCATCTCTTTGTGCACTCTCACAGGCTTGTATTTTTGGATGGGGTTGCTTGATGGTGCTTGGTCAGATCGTTGCTTGTCCTACACAATGAAACGAACAGCCAAAGCATTGTGAAGGGCTCCGACTTCACTGGATAACCTGGAAATACATAGGTCTGTGGGAAATCAAGCTGCTTTGGGAAACCAACATGATGAACTGGCTTGCCTGTGGCTGGCCTTGGTAACTTCTGTCTCTAGAAAGTTCTGTGGTGGGTTGTTTGCTCAATGTGCAATAGCAGTCTCCAAAGCACTATTTTTTTAAATGCGGATACTTCTATTCATTTGTATATTTGTGGGAAGTTTGGTGTGTTTTCTATATATTTGCCTGCAAGTGGGTGAATAGCTGCAGCAGGTAGATGACCGTACACCAAAGAGCTTGTGCATTTTAGTTTAACAGTTACAGAAAAGTTACAGTAAGACTGACCTAGACTAGCACTAAAAACGTTGACAGAATAGGATGTTCTCAGTTGAACTGAGAACTTTGTATCTTTCAGTTTAATTGTGCACCTTACCATAAAGTAAGATCTACAGGTCGTCTGTATCAGGTAGGAACTATTCCCTTACAAAGCAGCTCCTAAAGGAAGACCTATTTGACAAATCATCTTAGGTTATGAAAGAACTTTTTCCTTCACCTCTGAATTCTTATCTTACTGCAGCATTTCTGGATTTGCACCTGTCTGCACTGACTTGGCCATTGAGTTTTAAAGTTCCACTTGCGCTAAAAACATCCTACATGCTAGGTATACAGGAATGTCTTATTGAGTTTAGTTGAGACTAGTAAATGCTGGCAGTTGTTTTTTGACTAATTCCTGTGCTGGCAGATAAGTAGTGAAAGATGCAGTAGTTCTAAATACAAATGTAAAAGCCATGCAGCTGTACGGTATCTTATTCAACTAAAAACTAATAGTGATTCCAACAGTTAGACAAACATTAAATCAATACGTGCTTTAATTCTTATGCTCTGAGTGAGAGTGGCTAAAAGAAAGTGTAGCATAACTTCATCTAACAACACTTAGCCAGATAGGCATATGCCTCTAACTGCCTGTCATTCACTTAATATATAGCTGTCAATCATTAGTTTGCCTTCAGAACTATGATGGATAACTGAATATACACCTAGAACAGTAACTCGTGACATTTTGTAAACATTGTACACTTTACAAGAAGGATCTTACAAGAACTTTTGTGTTGCAGACTGTACAGTTTGTTCAAGGAATATTTGTTGAAAAATACGATCCTACGATAGAAGATTCCTACAGAAAGGTAAGTGCAAAGACTCTCTTGTATTACAGAAACTTAAGTTCTTGGTTCAAGCTGCAGTAGATGTCAAATATTTGAGTTTTTGCTTTAAAAAGGGTATGCCTGGTAATGTCACGTAGTACCTGGTAACTTAAGTTTGAAATGTGAGGGTGCTTTTGAAGTGTGTCTAAAAGGAGTAATTGAAGATTAGCTGTTTAGTGTTTAGGCATAATACCTTACTAACTTGTCAGTAAAAAGTGGTAACTTCACTGTCAGAATTGGGAACACTGAAATATTTTTTATTATATAAATATATACACATATATAATTTTATACTTATGTGGTAGTGTATATGTGTATTTTTTCATTATTTATATTTTCATATTGAGATGTATAGATACATGTGCAGATGCATACGTACACACAGCTGTATATTGAGTTAGTATCTGCAGGTAGATTTGGACCTGTATTCCAGAGGTTCTAAGCTTCTTTGCTACTAAGAAAATATACTGAAAAGAAAGTCAGGCTCACCTTCAGAATACAAGAGGCAACATGCTATATTCCTAACAATTTCACTGATAGCTTGATATGCTTCCATTACACGGACTGTTGTTTTATTAATAAGTTGACACAAACCTATCATAAATGAACAAACACTTATTGGCCTGTTAGTTTCTCTCTTCTCATCTTCAGCATGACAGACTGAAAGGTCTGGCTGTTTGCATTATCTTGAAATCTCCATATTGCTCACTTTTCAGTTTCGGCAGAGACCATGATTAACATTCCAGGCTAAGATGGCTTACATCTGGACTACTATCAAAAGAGTTAACCGTTTGGTGAAGCAGATCAGTGTCAGTTTCTTAATCTCTTTTTCATTTTTTTAGCTGAATTACTTTTCAAACATACTGAATCTCTCATGTGGCTCACTATGAGGTCAAAAAAATACCAGTGTATATGCAAGGGAAGCAAGATGCACAAACCCTAGCTTGGGATGGGCCGAGACTGCAGGACCTCCTCTTTCAGCAGTGGGGCTACATTTATATTGGAATAAAGAGGCTCATTAACAGCTGTTGCAGTCTGTAGTTATCAGAAGCTCTTCTGAACAGAAGAGGAATTACAGCAAAACAATTTCACATTTTTCTTTGACCTCATAGAAATCTGTATGCTGGAAAAACTGTAGTCTTACTTGAGCCTATGGGCTTTCAGACAGAGCTAGAACTCTTATTAAAGACACAATGGTAGAAAAAAAAAAAAAAGCAACTCTTTAATGTTAGAGGAGCAGGAATTTTGAAATAGAGATATTCAGTGGGCATAATGCAGCAAAGGCCTGCAATAAATGACTCAAAATACTCACAAGCTGTACTAAAGTGAAATTTTTCCTTTGTTATATATTTACGTTCTTCAGGTCACATTAGATTTGTGGTGTTTGCTGAATGTTTTTTTTTTCCAGAAAATGTTTCCATGGAGCCCAAAAAAGTAAAGCCATCTCAAGAAATTTTGCCTTTTGTTAATTCATTTTTTTTAGCAGAGATTTTAACAATGTTCGTTTCAGTTTTGGTCCTGAAACAACTAGGAATATCTCTTTCTGCACTTCTTTTCAAATCAGCCACGTTGTTAAGTCTTCCATAAGTCTGGATGACTCTTCATGCTGTTTTCTTCTTCACTCTAGTTAGTGTTCTAACCTGCTTCTTGACTTGAATGGCTTTAAAATGCATTGGTCTGGCAGCTGAAATTCTATGCTGTTAATGTTAAATCTAATTTTAAAGTATTTGAAGTTGAGAGGATGTGGCTTAAAATATTTTGTTTGTCTGGAACTAAATTTTAAAACCAAGTAGAATAATTGAGCATAAAGT
>VXAL01003778.1:1526-53350 GCA_013399475.1 Chauna torquata
TGCCAGCTAGTTTAGTAATAAGCAATTTCCTGCTTTTGAATAAATGTTGCAGCGGCAGGGCTGGGAGAGGGACTGGAGCTAGGTAATTCCCACTGAGGGACCAGGGCTTCCCCCACCCCGAGCTGCCCCCCTTCCCTGCCACCCACACCCCGAAACCCAGCCCGAAGCCCGACCACTAGCTCCCGGCAGCCCAAATACTGCAGCTCCCACCGAGATTTTGAGCAATGAAAAAGGCATTTGTTAAGATTATTTCCCCTATCACTGATGAGGTCTCGTGTGTGTGTGTGTGTGTGTGTGTGTGTGTGTGTGTGTGTGTGTGTGTGTGTTAAGGGAAATTACATAGATTATAACTTGTACATGTATTGGAATCTTAAATGAGCTTTATACACAAATTAAGAAAACACGCTCATGTGTAACGCAATTTGCATATTAGCTTTTTATCACTGCTGTCTATTTGCTGAGGACTGACAGTGCATTTTGTACCACCCATGACACAGATGAAGATGTGGCCTTTGCACCAATAGAATCAGTAGAAATCTGAAGTTTTGTTTTGTAGGTTTTTTTTTTTAGTTAGTTTACCTATTGGAAGTATATAGAGGGGAAAAGTTACTTGTATTTTGCATCCCTGGTCCTGCAAAGACTTTTATGCACACTTAACTTTAAGCACATTGGTTGTCACACTGAGCAAGCAGGGGCTATTCAGATGCTTACACTTAGCATGTGCACAGCTTGCCAGCTCAAGCTGCTATTTTGTAAAATGTTAAGTGAACTGATATCATTTTAATTTTACTGACCATTGCCACGAAGTACACCTGTGCAGAAATCTGAATTGTACCTTTGTTCTACTTCTCTCTTTCAATGTTATAAAGACAGTAGCTAGTTAATCTGTAATAACAGAAGCAATGCATATAAACATTTTTATAGTAATTATGCACAAGAGTTCTTCCACTGTCCCGTGTAAGAGTCACTGTATTAGCTACAAGTGTGAGATGACATTCTCTTTTCTTCTGTGCCGTCAGTGCAACGCATAACCAAACTCTCTGTAGCCCGAGCAAGGTGATTCATTAGTGAAGCTGAGCCTACCATTTAACACATCTCTAAGAATTCCCTAATAGCTTCAACACCAGCGACTCTCGGCCACTTCCTGTGTAGATCTCTGCAGCTTGCGTACACTTCAGCTGTATCCCAGCTGCAGCCTAAGCTCTCCTTCTCCGATAATAAAGATATTTTCTAGTTGCTCATCCAGAGTTCAAAGTGTTTTTGCAGGAGATGGTTTCTTCAGCCCTACCAAAGTGGCTCGAGGAGCAAATAAAGATAAGACAGATCACAACAGCGGTATCAGAAAGGTCTGGACTGGTGGTTTGTTCACAGTACACCCAATAAAGAGCAGAACACTTTAACCGTGGTGAGAACAGCAAACCTGACTGTCAGCACAAGACCCAGTGAAGTAGATAAGGATCAATTCAAGACTCCTCCCCCACCGGGAGAGTTAATTTAAGATTGGTGGTGCTGCTCCTAGCTGTGTTTTAAAGCTAAGTGGCCTTGCAAATAGCCAGGGAGGTGTAGGTAGCCATTTGCTTCATGCTGTGCGAGAGGAATTGGTAGGCAAGTACACAGAAGTCCTTGTGCCATGTTATCTAAACAGGGAAAAAATGCATCCTTGAGTTACTTCAGGCAGGTTTTAGACAGTTGGGTTTAGAAAGACCCGCTTCTGTGAATCCGTGTGTCATTCCAAGACCTCAGCAATGCCACTGCCTGCCCTCAATCTTCCTTCCTTACACGGAAGCTTACCACCCCAGAAACAGAGTCAGCAGAATAAGTCTGTGTGGCCCTGCCAGTTCACAGACCCACATCTAAGTTCAAACCCACTTTCATCAGACATTTGAACAAAGGTGCCAGGCTTTGCGCAGGAATGGCTTGAGGCACAAGCATTTCAGTCTGTCTGCCAACTTCGGTATGCAAAGGATAACCTCTGGAAGTGAACAGAGTGAAGAAGGTTGGGAAGAAGAGGAGAAACATCCTAAAATCCCACCACAAGATTTGCCAGAGCTGGTGTGCAAAAAGCTTTACTTGTATTTGAATCGTTTCTAGGTTTGGGGACAAACAATTCCAAGCATCCCTGAGGAAATGGAGAATTAGACACATTTTCAGTGAAGACAAAAAAAGACAGAAATTAGGTGTCTGGCACCTGGAAATGATATGGTAGGATGCAACACTGCATTCAGCTTCGTATATACATGATAATTATAAGGTTGAAAAAGAATTAATGAGAAAGCTAGACCTGGCGCTGTCACTAGAACCATGGACATCTGTGGAGAATCTGATGAGCCAAGTAGAAGTATGACCGCACCTACCTGGAAAACATCTACAGGCATGCAAGGGAGATACCATGATACCTATATGATACCTATAACGTCTCCAAGCAGCCTCAGCCAGGGAACTTGCCATCCAAACAGAGGGTACACCCTCAAGTTCCAAGAAATCACACCCACTGTGGGCATGCCTAGCGCTGGGTGAAACCTGTGTCCATGTACACGAAAGCAAACGCGCTACTGAGGCGCGGAGAACAGCCTTCTCAGGTGAAAGACCAGACTAGAAAGGCAGTAGTGGCACGCTGTTTACAGACACGGTGGCACAATAAGCATATCCAGAAGGATGTTTTGAGCTCATGGATACTTTGAAGAAAGAGGCACTTCTGGTTCCAGCTGGATACTTGTGCTTAACTTTGTTTCCAAATTTGGCTTGATTGTGTTTTTTTTTTTAACATTAATTTTGAAAAGAGCGCAGTCAGGATGCAGTAGTGGATTGTGCTGGGTGCTCTGCAGATATGAATAAAAGCTTTAACTTCCTCCCCAGTGTGTTGATGAATATGTTGAATACTATGTGCCCCGTGGTAGCTATGAAGAAAATATTTTTGTCCTAACAGCATGCAATGAATTCAGAACAGAATTCGAAGAACAAGGAAATTTCATGCCATCCTTGTGTATTAGCCCTCAGTATCTATTCACAAGTAGCTTTGCAATGCTGCTTTCAGGCAGAAAAGTTTAATTAATATTACCCCCCACCCCACTCCCAGTTATTGTTGTCGGAATACTTGGACTCAGATCAAGTCAGTGGCGGAAACCCAGAGGAATTTCAGGGCTTCAGTTTGTTTTTAATCATTTTTGACCAACTGATGGATTCAGAAGCACCTCCAGTCCTTTGCAGCTGTGCTAATAGCAACTTTATACTCATCATAAAACAGGAAGAGGACATGGGTAGAATTGTTATAGTGGCAAGTCAGTGCTGTGGATGAGGAATGAAGTAATCTGAGCAAAGAAAATGCCATTGCAGAAAGTAAATAGAGTAACGACCAAAGGGTGGCCATGTGCCCTTACAGCTCTTCAGTGCCACCTGCCTTCAGTCCCGACGCTAGTGGATGTCCAGTGCCATCTAGCAGGCAAAACAGTTGTTTACAGTAGTAAACTGATGGGTAAAGCTGGGTGGAAAAGTTGAAGCGAAAAGGAAAAAACGGGGATTCGAGAAACTTAGCAAAACACAGAGGGCAGAGAATTGCAACCTAGCGTGTATGTCTGCAAGCAAAGTGGAGGCAAGGGCTAACCAGGCTGCTCCTCAAGAATAAAAAAGGATTAAGCTCTAATAATAAAAAAAGTTTCTTAGCAGTGGTTTGCGGTTACTGCCTCTGCAGTGGGGCAGTCCTAACAGTGCCTAAAAATGCTGGGGACCAGACCATCAGATAGGAGCCAAAACAGGCATCCTTGGAGGCATTTCAGTCACCTGGGAGAAGTTTTTGAGTTCTGCTTGAATGGTAACAGAACAGTTAGTGACTGCTCATGAAATAAAGTTAGTTTACTGTCTCCTCAATAGAAATCTGTCTTTACAGTCAGACATACGTGTCTGGAAGGTCTTTTCCAACAGTCTCCGAAGTGTCCATGGAGGAGACTAATTTCATGCTAAGATGTCTTTTGAAAATCTTTCGTCTCTTAGCTGCAAATGCTTCTGTGTATGAATATACTATGCTTGGTAAAGCCCCTCTATAGTTAGCTGGACTAGCTGGTTCCCCCACTGCTTTCTGTGGTCTTTTGACTGCAGTTGGTGGATGGACACAGAGAACATCACATTTTGACCTTTCTACAATGATACCTTAATTTCTCTTGTCTGTTCCTATTGTTACTAATTCAAAACTTGATAGCACACAAATGCTGCAATGAATTTTTCCGCAGGTTTATTCTAATGCAGCTGAAAAGCAAACTACGGTCTTTTAGGAAACTTACAGGTAATAAAGAAAAATTAAAATCTATAAATGTAATCTGAAACCTTAGTATCAAAAATAACCACAAAGATCCCCAATTCAGAGCTAGTTTTATGCTGCAACTAGTCACAGATTCACTCAGCTCTGCATTGGTTTGCATTTTAAGGGTTGTTTTCAAAATCATGGGGTTAGAAACACAATTAAAAAAAAAAAACAGAAGGTAACATTTTGAAAAATGAGGCTGGTCATCTAATGCTTGTACAAAGTACCATTTTGTACACTTCTGCTTCTGTTGTATTCTTAGTGATAGAAAGTTTTAATTTCCTTGGAAGAGAAGGAACATACAGTATTTTTATTGCTACAAGCTGAAGCTTTTTGCTAGGCAGTCTGGCATACACAGGGCTGATGCAAGGTTTTTTGCTACTCTAATCAGATAAAAACATTGCTTCCATTATAACAAGATCTTCGATTTCTGTTGGCTCGTGAATTTCATTGCTAATATGCTCACTCTGTACCTATCTACAAAACATCTGTATTTAACTGTGTCTACCCTGTTAGTTAATAAGGTCTGTGCAATGACATAATTTCACTAGACTATGGGAGAGCAGTAAAAAATAAGGAAAACAACTGATGAACAAAAACGCTACCTATATGTGTTAAGAATAAAGCAAGATTTACCGAAAATAACACTGAAGTAGATGTCAAAAGGAAATTAAAAGAAAAAGGAAACATTTATTCAGCCGTGTAAATAAACAGGCAACAAAAAAAGAACTGGTGCTACTATGAAGTGTGTGGACAAAGGAAAGACTAGAGATAACTTTTGCACACAAAATCTCAATGAAAGCTTTGCCATAGCTTTTAAGAGGAAGAATGGACTTGAAGAAAAGAGCAAAACCAGCATGATTAATTGGAATGAGGGGATGAAAATGGAAATTATCACAATAAACGTGAAAGTAAATCTAAAAGAGCTCAACATTTTCTGGTGAGGGAGACCAGGTAATTTCCATCCCAGAATTCCAAAGAAACAAGTACCAGATTGACAGCAACGTTTTAAAATATGTTTTTGATTGGGAGTGGGATTTTGCATGTTTTGAAAATAGAATGCTTTTATTTATAAAAATAATAAAAAATTACTTAAGTAGCCACTGAACTCATTAGCTTGACTTTGAGACCATTTCACACTTTCAGAAGAGTTTTGAAGGAAAATGCAATTAACCAAAAAAAAAAAAGAAAGAGAGCAAAAGAGAAGATAAATAGGATAAAATGCAACCACAAAGCTGATTTTGCTAGAGTATCCTGAACTATTGCTTTGCTGAGATAACTGATGTTCTAAGCAAGAAGAAATGTAGTAGATCTAATCTACATGGATTTTAGTCAAGCATTTGATACGGTGCCACATGGGAAGTTATTAATTAAGATGGAGAAGATGGGGATTAGTAAAAGAACAGTAAAATGCAAAAGGAATTGTCTGAGGGAGAGGTGCCAATAGATTACTATTGGGATAGAGAGGTTACTAGTGAGTCAAGACTGAACTTGTTTAATATTTACTATAATGATCTATTGTCATTTAAGCTGGAGTATGCTAAAGAAATTTTCTGATGCCATGAAGTCAAGAGGCACTGCCATTAAAAGGATCATAATATCATGGATGGTGAGCTGGAAGACGCTAAAAGCAATGAGTGGTAGAAATTGGATGCAATTCCATGCAAAAACAAGCATACATTTGGGATGTGCTTCACCTTTAGCCATCAAAAATTAGGCATCTTCTTCAAGCTGGTCATCAGGCTTCTTCTGCACAGTGAAGAGAGGAAGATACCTCAGGAATGGTGGTCTATCCCACCTCTTCTGGGTTCCTAATTTAAGATAAGAGGAACTGTTTTGTGGATGTGCCAGTCTCTCTGTTAGCTACAAAAGATCCTATGCAGAAGGATGAAGAAAAATAAATTCTCTTCAAGGAAGAAAACTAACTTCAGCAAAAAAAAAAAAAAAAGAGGAAACAGCTGACTGCATTAGTTTGTCAGTGGATGACTGTGAACCGTCAGGACATGAGGCAGTAATAGAAGTGACAAATGTGGTCCTAGATGAAGCTCTTCCAGTAGCAATAGAAAGGCGCCGCTGCCATTACACAAGGCGCTGCCGGACCTTCATGTCTGTTGTTGTGTAGGATCTTATCGCGGCAATTAAGACAGGTATTAGTCTGTCAGGATGCCCAGGGTAATAATAAGAGATGTTAGCTTTCTAACGAGCAGAGAGAGCTGAAAACTACAACTGCTTTATAGACAAATGCTGATCCATGGGTGTGAGAGAAGTACAGTATGTTGCTGGTAGTGGCTGGGAATTTCTGAGGTGCCAGGATCTTTTCCAGTCTTATGTTTCTAATGTTACAGATAGAAAAGCGTTTGTCATCAAAAGCACGCGTATATTTAGACTAGCTTTGGTCCTGCTTTTGTTTTTTGAGTTTACATGTAAGTATATATGTGAGTATGTACACGCACAAGTACACACACTTTCATAATTACCTATTTAAGTGAAGTTTTGATTGTCTTTCTAATTGGGTAGCAAAGAGATACTAAGCTATATTTTGCATTGTTTGTAATAACCCACAGAGCCAGCCAGTGTTTGTTAAAATGCTATATTTCTGAGTATTTGTGGTGCTGACTTTCAAGCTACAAGTAGCATAAAAATCTCTTGTCCTCACATTAGATACACATGAGAGGGAAAAAAAAAAAAAAAACAGCGAATTCAGCTGTGCAAAAAATCTTTTTGCTTTCTTTGTGTATGTTTACTTTGAATGGCATTGTGTACAGTATGCATCAGTAATTAATGTTGCAGGTTGGAAGAATGGCTTATTGTCAGATGGAGGTAAAGCACACAATATGGTCAAGTCAGCAGTTCCAATAATAGCTGTGCTTATAGAAGCAGAATGTAATAGAGGGCAAACTCTACAGGTTGCCAGATTGGTGTCGAAGAGGAGCTTTGTTGCCAGTTGGTGACCAGGGGACAGCAGAAGGATTGGTTGTAGCTGAATGCTTTTGAGCTTACATGTTTACCACGTTTAATGAGATGATTGCTTCTCAAGCAGTGACACTTAAGCAAAGGGCATAGGCAGTTTTAGCTTAATTTAGTTGGTGGAGGTCTAAAAGCCACCTTTTCCTCCCTTCCCAACTTGTCCTTTTCTCAGTGAGTTGCACCCAGGTGAACTGTCACCACTGGGACTTTACATGGGAGTAGCAAGCTCAGGACAACATGTGCCTCTCCAGCTGGGAACTTAGCTGGAAGAAATGGAATTGCCTTGGAGCAGTTGGACAATGCAAACTCCCCAAAGCTAGCACTGCCCTGTGTAAAATATAAATCCAGGAAGCACTCCAGGTTTGGTCAGTTCACAGCAGTGTTTTTAATTAATGTGGTAGAGAAGATAATCACAAGATACAAGGACAACAAAAAGGCTCATTTCCATATAAAGTGGAGACCAGAATATTAGGACGTGTTGCAGCCCAGCTGAGGACCGTTCCTTAAAGCCAATGGACGTGCAACTATCGTTTTTTATATTATACAGTAACAATTACATATAAGAGACAAAGGAAGTGCTACTTATGTCTGTCAATTATAGATTTGTGTAGTCCCCATGATTACATGCACACACAAGGGTGTGTATAAACCGAGTATCGGTGGCCCCAGAATCCGTGTCACACACGCAGGCACATACATACTGTACACGCACACACACGTACAGTCGGGCACAGTCCCTGCAGGGCGCTGCTGCCTGCCCTACTTACCTCTTCACAAATAGAGAAAGACTGGCATGGAAGAGCCCATGGGCAGCTTGGCAGCCCGCTGTAGTTGCTGGTATCAAAGGTCACTGAATGCTACAAAAATAAATATGTTCCAGTGCCAGCAGGGCACTGGTGATCAAAGATAAAAGTTTCTCTACCACCAGAAAGACATTTTCTAGTTTGGTACCAATGTGGACTGTATTCAATGTGATTTTTCAAGTGCTAGTGAAAAGATATGCGTGAAATATATTTTGCTTTATGCTGGCAGGGGATCTGCTTCAGAGGCCAGTCTTACTTTAGGATATGCTATACTGTTTTCACAGAAAGCGGTTCTTTTTGTGCACCTGAGCTGCAAAGAAAAGAAGTTCACTGTGTGCTGGTACTTCTTAGTCTTTTTATATTTCAAAAGTGTTGTTGGATTTTTCCTTCCTAAAAGTGGCTTTCTGTTTGAGTCTGACTTCACTGGTGCCAGTGTAAACCAGGAATAACTACACTGGAGCCACTGGAATGATATGGGTAAAAGGAAGAGGAGAATCCAGCCCAGTGCCTGACATTGTTAAACAAGCTTGTAAACACCGTTGGTCAGTTCCTATTCATCTTCTGTGATTAACGCTGATGACAATGGGAAGCCTGGCTAGTCATTTCATGCCGTGTAACGCAAGGTGACTATAGTTCAGAGGACAAAGAACAACAGACTGTTTTTTTGTTTGTTTGTTTTGTTTTGTTTTGTTTTTTCAGGAGCAGACAGAAAACTGGTTGTGAATGTTTGGGGCAATTTAGTTTCATTGATATCTGTATCAACACCGATGGCTGAGCAGGCTTTCTTGTGGATTTCTAGATATACGGCCAGTTTAGGGATTGTACATGGGAATGCAGACCCTCTGCTTCTCCTTCCTTTTTTGACACTTGTATTCTTTTTTTTTTGCATTTTTTTCTCTGAAGGGACATTTTCTCTGGCAATGTTCTCACACTGTTTTAGCTTAAGGACAATGCATGTAAAAAGCAACATAGTACAAACCCAGATAAAAATGGAGTTGCAGGTGCTATTTTATTGCCTCTGGGCCAGACTGTCATTTACAGCATCTTTTAGCCTGCCCCAACCAATGATGGGTGACAGGATGGTGCTGGGACAGGGAACCACGAATATCATTGTCTGGGAAAACCAAGGACACTGCAGTGGCCACCTAGCACCGCCACCAGGCCATTAACAGGCCAAGGAGATCCCCAGCAGAGCTCTGGACTGAATAACAGCAAAATATTTTCAACTTTCGCTTAACTTCTGGTGATGAATTCGGTGTTCTAAATTGTGCTGCTGGCTCACTTCCTTGGTGTAACATTTGCAAACCGTGTGACACGTTGCCTGGTAATAGTCTACTTATCCCAAAAGTCTGCTGAAGGTTGAACTTGATGTGGAGAGCAAAACAATAAACAGCAACATTATTTGCTGAAAAGTATCTTTAGATTGTTAGTAAAAAATGCAGCATTTAGGACATTACATTTTTCAGTGGCTTTACGAACACTAGAGAAGGATACAGAGCAAGAAATTTTACATTCATAATTGTACAATTAGAGAAACAAAGTGGCAAATCTTTCTTCCGAGTGCTTGGGCAAACAAGGGCCAAAAGAAAATTCTGGAGTAGTGAAGGGCCAGAGGAAGTATGTGGTTGCGAAACAGATGAACAACAACGCTGCCCTTTTCATCCAGCAGAACAGATACGCTGCGCTTGCTCTCCCAGGGGCAGGAGACAAAGGATGGCTCCTGAAGAAAATCATTGCACCTTGCTGCGTACCAAGCGACTCAGCAGGATGCCCTGCTGGGGCTGGATGAGGGGAGGGCTGCATGCGTAGAGGGAAGGGGAGCTGGAGTGGAACAGCTGGGCTGTTCTGCAGGCTCCCCCCGTTCTCCTGAAACCTCTAACAGCACGTCTGAAAATGCTTGGGATTTGCTTTAGGAATTGAGAACTTGCCCAGAGGCTGAGAAACAGCATGACATGCCTTGGGCCGCAGGAGTCCATGTCAGAAACTGGTTGGAGCACAGGCATTTCTGCATCCCACTCCTCTGCTTAGATGAGCAACCCACGCCTCTGTAAATCACCCAGAAGGCGCTCCTGTTACTCAGGCTTTATGTGCATGCAGTAAATCACAGAGGCCGTAGTGCAGGAGGACCCATCTGCCTGCTGGCTGCTGGGGCACTGGGGCAGTGCTGACTCTGGCAGTGGCGATTGACAGGATCTTTTTTTTTAAGGATGGCACGGAGTCTTCTGGTGCAAAAAAGGCTTGCTTCTTCCTTGTCGATTCTTATACATGCATTCTAGCTATCATTCAATCTGTTATGAAATACCCGTCTTAGGATAAGATCGCCGAAGAAGCTGTGGCAAGACAACCCTGATGGTTTCTGGATGCTGCAGATTTCCTTGGCACTTATCTCTTTGATTACAGTCCTGAATATGCAATTGAAACTACATTTTCCCACTCCTCTATAGTTACTGCAGCTTCCCTTTTGAGTGTTCCCAGCCTGTGAAACTTCTGTCTCCTTCATTATCAAACTTACTCCAAAGTGCTGCTTTCTTTATTGCGAAGAGCTGCTCTGTTCTTTATCCCCTGTGTTCCAGTATCTTTGCAGGGCCAAGGTGGGACTGTATCAAGAAACAGGTTACTGTTGCTGTACAAGATGCTGCAAAGCTTCTTGATCCCCTTGGCTCTCTACAGGGCAGTCAGGTGAGACCCGACTTGTGGTGGCTTCAGTAAGGGATGAGACTCTTCTGGTGGTACTGCTGCTTGTGCGAATCACGCCAAACTGTTTCCTGAGTGAAGCATCTCACAACGAATTGATTCTGCTAAATGTCTTCCCACCTGCATTGGAACAGATTATGTTGGCTTTGTTCTTTGTAACCACAAATGCTTTGAGACTTGACTAATTGAGACGCTGTATCCCTTCTGCAGGGATTTCAGCAACAGAAATCAAGAGAGGCAATCATGACTTAAAAAAGCAGATTGTTTTCTCTCCGCTTTGGAAATTGCTTTGTCCAAAAGTGCAGAGATTTGGTTGGTTCTCAGAACATGTAACGGTGAGCACTAAGAGAGGTCTAGGTGATAGAATGAGGAATTTGCTTATTTTGTTACTGTGATTGTGCGGCTGAATTTTTATTAATCTCAATGGCTTTCCTGGCTCTGCGTAGAACAAAATGTGACTGGTATGGGGCAAGAGTGCTTCCGGGGCAACGGATAGCCACTTTTATGTCCATCTTAAAATTATAATAAGCATAAATACTTCATCAATTATTTTTATTTTTCTGCTAAAAAAGCAAGAATGGTATAAAATATTAAAGCAGAAAAAGTAATTTTTTAAATGGTCTGATAGCTTGTTAAAAATGTATGTATATATTGCTGTTTCTGCTTTTGCTGCTGTAAACAAATGGCTATATTTTGTTCTTAATTAAGAACTAAAGGGTTTGTATGCACATGTCTACAGTGGAGACCCCCAAGTGATTCTGAGATGAGGGTAAACTGGGATTTTTTCAGCTAGTTGATTGAAATTACTTACCACTTGAATAGCATCTGCAACAGCGTAAGGCACGGAAGCAATTTTTCTTTTGTAAGAAGATGAAAAAGAAATAAAAAAGGAGTCAAAGAGTAAGCAAGCTGAATGGGCCATTAGCACCAAACTCTAAAGATGTAGAAGTCAAATAGGATAGAAAGGCCCCATAAATTTTTACAACTCCTCAGAGAAAAACACTGTGATTATTAAAACATGAAACCTTGCTTTTCTAAAATGCTTAAAAGATTAATATAGAAATGTCATACTGTGGCTGCTGGAGGGATTATCCTTAATGGGAATGTTAGAAGTTATTTTAATGTAAAGCAAACATAGCCACTGAAGAAAGATCAAAAGTGGAACAAATTCAAGGCTCTTAGTTTCAGGAAAATGAAGTTTGTCAAGAAACTATTTCTACTTCGTTAATTAGAATGAGCAAATTCTCCATAAATACTGTGTATACATGACATAGAAAGTGATGACCTCATCTAATTAGTCATTACCTAATCCAATCACTGGCGCAAGAGCAAGGCTTAGGTCTCTTTTATGAAAAATTTTGTTCCCTTTCTGGCTTGAGAAAAAGTATACTTTTGCTAGTGCACATTTTTGTGAGGTCATGTGTGTGTGTCCAAATAGTTTTGACGGTAATCCGCCATAGAGAGGCAGGGTAAGGTCGGTCACATGATCCAGTGGCAAATGCTCAGAGTTTGTGGTCTTTTCGATGCAAGAGCAAATTCAGTGGCTTTTTGTTTTCTTTTCAATCCAGCATTGTTACTTTTTGATGTAAACTCACCACAGAGCAACATACTGCTTTGGCCTCTATGTAAGCGTTTGAAGTCTAAATGAAAACTTCAGTGTTGCTAATTTAGAGCAAGAAATATAATATTTCCTTTGTTGTTCAGGATAGCACTTAATTTGCTGCCTGTCCTTGTCTGGTCATTGCTGCAGTCAAGCACCTGATTCTGTTAGACCCCCAGTTAGCAGCATGAGACTATCAATTCCAGAAGCAGTAATTGGTTTACAAATTGTGCTGCCGTCGACTTGTTTTTTCCGCCAACATGAGGCACAAAACCACACTACACCATGCAGCAGTCCTAACACATTGCTGTCCTTGTTTCCCTGTGAAAGGGTTGGGCTTACAGAACACAGGTTCTTTTAACATTTATTTCTAAAAAGATCTGTCATGCTAGTACTCAGCCTGAGTCTGGGAGTTTTGCAAAAGAAAAATTCTCAGAAAGTAAAAAAGTGCTAAATCATTCTGATCAGTGCAAAAGTCCACTTATTCAAATGTTTAGTATCGTAGATGAATCAAGATATTGCTGGATGATAAGAATATTTTTCTTGAAAATAATTGAAAATATTTATAGGGAAGTTTCGTTCAGCTGCCCAAATCTGCTGCCTCTTTTGCTTGTCTTATTCTGGACATAGAGATACACGCAGCTGAAATTAATACAATTTTTTCCCTGCTCGCAACCCTGCAAGTGGTCAGCCCTCAGTTTTCAGTTCAGACAGGATAACACCACCGTGTAGTTACTAGTGACCAGAAATTTTGCTTCAAGCTGGAAGTCAGTTTTTAAGAGCTCTGCAAGCCAAAGACAGTCCTGATACAAGGTACTACAATGCCTGAGATGTGCAGCTTAGTCTGCTGAGGACTCAGCTCAGTGGAAGAAAGGTCTTACTTGAAACAGAGGAAGTTAGTTAATTGTCAGGATTATTAAGATTTAACCTTTCTTCCTTGACTCAGTACCAGATTATAAGTTTACAAAACTCCAAGCAATTTCTCTTGGAAGAAACTAAAATGTATCACAGAATGTCAAGTGCAGACCTAAAGAAGAGTGCTAGTATCTAGCAGTGTTGATATCTAGCAGCTTTTCTCCATACAGTTCTGGGAAATAAGCTGTTGAGATAAAATGAAAGTGCCATAATTTGCTGATGCACACCAACTCCAGAATGCCAAATACATTAGTATTTTCATCACCAGTCTGGTATCACAATGACAAAACTAATGCCGTACAGTTTTTGTTAACTGAGCTTGGTCTACATAGCAATTGCACAAATGAAGTGGCTATGACAGAACAGTCAGACTCTACATTAAGCAAGTGTGCGCCATCCCTAAAAGAGTCAGAGGGCTGTAATTCTTGCTTCCTTTAATTTGCAGTGGTAGGAATAACACAAGAAAAATAGTCTGCGAGCTCTATTCCCTCACTAAAATATGATTATTCAGTTACGGTAACAAATGCAGGATTTGGTAAATACCATAAATTTTACAGCCTTGTCCTGCAGACCTTGTACATTTTTACACATCAGTGCTCAATTCAGAATTCACAGTTGCAGTAGCAAGTTGAACATGAAACTTGACTTACAGGGTTGTAGGATCATACCCATAAACATCCTCGTTCCCCACTTAAATTCAGCACTCGTCACTCATTAACTTCCTGCCTTCTCTCATCCTTGCACCAAATGCGTTGTGTGGCTGAAAGCGGAGGAAGAGACCGTAACTTTTCTATTTCCAAAATAACTCATTTTCATAGTTGGCTTGCTAGTCAGTTGCTTGTTTAACAGAGCTGAAAACAAATTTTCTAGTTACAAGGTGCCAAATGCAGAGTGACAATGCAAGCATCCCATGCTGCTCCACTAATGAGCTTCAGGCCTGACAGAGAGGATGAGCGTGTAGGGGACAGGACAGGACAGTTTCTGTGTTCAGAGAGAATAGTAATGCTGTTGAAATCAGTTTTAGCAGCAGAGCTCTATAAGTGTCAGCTATGGGGCCTGCATTTCACCCTTCTTACCTGCTTAATTCTTATTCAACCTGCTGATAATGCCAGAAAGATAAGGTACCACCTGTGCTTGTTTTTTGTTTTTTTTTTGATATGAACATAAACTTGGTGGTTTTCATGTCATTTCACATAGCAAGTCAAAATCTGTGGAATGAAAATTTCAAGTCACTACCAATCTGAATGTTGCAGTGTTCGATGCATGACAATATCCTGTATGCCAGTACCTGTGCTTTGCATTCGAGTTATCTAACATCCACTTCTGCGTGCCACCTCAATATCCATGGCAATGACTCTTCTTGGATCTGGAGCAAGACAAGCTGGTCTTTGTGTTATATTTCTTGATGTTGCTTTGGCAAATGAGCTCTCGCCCTAAAAATGTTAATACTCTTCATTTTTCTCTAGTGTCTTCTGATTTTCTTAGGTCTTAGCAGATGCCACTTAATGTCAAATGAGAGGCCTCATTGTGTCTGCCAAGCATCCAGAAGCTGAGGGACTTGGATACACTCAAGATCATGAACAGGATGGGGTACCCTCTGGACTATATCTAATCTTAGCAGCCAGGAGACTCAGAAAGCTATTTTTCATATTTTAATAGCAGTATCAGACAATTACAGTGTTTTCTAAATGCTCTTTTCACAACACCTTGAAAAAGTAACCCCAGAAGAGGTATTTGTGTTTGCATGACACAGGTGATGCAACGTAGAAGGAACAGTCAATCTCTTGCTGCACAGACTTCTGAGCAGAACAACTGGTTTCATGAAAGATGGAAATAAACAGCACATCTGGTTTTACAGCAATTTCTGGGCATTCAGTGGCACTGATTCATCCTTTCATGGCACCAGCAGTGCTGTCATATTATGTAGGTTAGCCAGTCTCATCGAAGTCACTGGAGGTATACTGGTGTAGCCATTTGGGTAATCAGACATAACGTATACTAGAAAGTATCTTCACAATGGAAATTGTCTAAAGCAATTGAGCTTTTGCAGCACTTTCCATACAGGGAGATAACGTTTGTAGTGTGGAAGAAGGGACTTGACGCTTCCCGACAGGTAGGTGGCTTGTGTTGCTGTTAGACTTGCACACAGAGAGGGATCGCAGACAGTTACCGATTCAGACGAGCAATGGCTTACAGCCAAAGCACGTGTATGAGAATAACAACCAAGTAAAGAACTGGGCCCTGAAATTCCCCGTTCAGTTTGTGCACTGTGCAGATCTTGGCCACACATATCTTCTGCTTTGACAGTTCTGCACTTGGAAAAAGTTGCTTCTCCATAAAAGAGTTTCATTGTGCAAGTACAGGCAGGTAGTGGCAGTGCATCTGTGTGAGAGGGAAAGGGATGCTGCACCTCTCCTTGGGCCACCATTTTGGTTTTTATCTGATAGAAGCAACAAAATAGGGGTCACTTGCTCCCCTTTGGACAGCACTCCATCAATCCATCAGATAGATATTGGCTATCCAGACTGGATCTGAAGGAATGTTTTAAGGAATTGCATGTAGGTGCAATTTCTCAGCAATCATGTACACCCTAAATACCACCTGCTGGAACTAAACCATGTGGAATGGGCACTGTTGCTTTAGAAGCGTGCACGGCTGTGGTCTGGCTGTCTGACATGCAGGAACTAGCACAGGGCTGTACTTTAAGTGCAGGAAAAGGATTTATTCCACCAGCAGGTTCCTGCAGGATTTCCGCATAGCACGCAGGTTAGTGTCAGGGCATTCGCTGAAGGAGTGCATGCAGCAAGTATGAAATGCATTTTATAAACATCCTTTCATATTAAAGAAGATATAACACAATGTGTTTGGATGCAAGCCTAGGCACAGTTCCATGTAAGATCTTGTTTATCCTTTTATCATGAGCGTTCTTGCAACTGCTGTTTTCTCACATATGACCAGTTTTCAGCTTTACATGGGGAGACTGTAAGGTGGATTTCTGAAAACAAGGAGGTGAATCAGTGACCTTGTAGTATGCTGTAACTGCCAGCGTGGAGAATATGAACACAATTAACCAAAGTGAGATATAATAGAGGAAGCTGCATGTAGATAGATAGTGAGGGAGTTCGCAAGCTGTAAAATAGGTACTTGGGAAAAGCTATCAAAAGGGAGAGGATTCTTCATTTTCTTGCTCACACCTTTCTGTCAAGAAACAAAGGGGCGCAGGAAAGAGGCTGGATAGCCCAGGGGAGAAGCAAGCTGGCCCAAAAAATGACAGCAGGAGCTTGCAGTCTGCTCCCAGGCCCTAGTGCCAGCGCAGCAGCAGCACAGCAAGCGCAGCACAGCAGAGCAGCAATGCAGCAGCAGTGCAGCAGCAGAGCAGCAGCAGCGCAGCAGCAGCGCAGCACAGCAGAGCAGCAATGCAGCAGCAGTGCAGCAGCAGAGCAGCAGCAGCGCAGCAGCAGCGCAGCACAGCAGAGCAGCAGCAGCGCAGCAGTCTCCTGACATCTTGTGGTTCTGCTGCGGAGTACAGCAGCCCCTTCCCCCACAGCCTCAGGCACGGGTGTCAGCTGGAGCTGACCTTGGCATTAACCGCAGGCACTAGAGATCCTTATATATAGCTACATTCCTCTCACAAATGCAGGGCCACTTCTTTTTCCCTCCTGTGCAAGAATGAATGTGTTTGAGTGAGCCTGTGTTTTCTCAAGTGCTTGCGTATGAGGTTTACTGTGATTTACACCAAAGAGGAACCTAAATTTACATTGAACACAGATGAACTCTACTACATAAACTGGATCCCAGGTTCTGCATTGAGCATCCTCCCTTTGGCAGGTGGAACAAAGCCCAGATCCAAACCCAAGTTTGCTCTCATCTACCCCCGGCCCCACGCACTCGTTGATGCTCAGATCCGAGTCTGCTTTTAGCAGAGTGAGTGCATTTGCACCTTCTCTGAAGAATCATTCACTTCTCTCGGTTACAGTGGCACAGCTTGAATGCTAGTCATGCATGATCTATCGGGGAAAGGACAGGAATTTTAAGTATTTAATAAGGTGTATTTATTTTTAATCATTGATATTTTAAAAAACATGGCTGTGAAGAAAGCTAAGTGTACACACATGCACAAATCCATGCAAGGCAGTCCTAATCTCTATCATCTGAAAGCATTGCCTGTTCTTGAAACATTCATGAAGAGTCTTTTGTCTCATCCTGTAAGTACCTGTGACTGACTCTGGACTTGCCTCAATTACTCAGTTTCAGAACTGGGAAAAAGACGAACCACAATGAATTTTTTAAGCAGAGATCGAGTCATTTTCCTGGTGTTGGGTCCCACTGAATCTCCTCCAAGTTACTCATTACACTGGGCTCTTGCTGTGGCTGAAATCGCCATGGCAGGGCAGAGGACACTCAGAGCTGGAGCTGGAGCTTTCGAATGCTGTGGCTGGGACTGGTGAGACATCAGGGTGCCATGGCAGAAGGTTTAATGGAGGTGCTGTGTGGTGCAGAAGGAGGAGGAAATGAGCTGCTTTGCCATTATTTTGTGCAAGTGTATTTCTCACAGTGTTCCACAAATTGGCAAAATACTGTGCCAAGGAAAAGACACACAGCCAGCCGTGACTGATCATTCTCTGGCAGCCCTGCATGGAGAAGTAACTTCCACCCATGACCCTGCCCTGCTTCAGGAAGTGTGGTTCAAAGAGGGGAAGGAAATGAGATGGAAAAGGGGGGGTGAAGGCTCATTTACTGGTGTGGAGCTGTTCTTGCTCCCCTGCCCTAGACCCTGAGGGGAAAGCTGTGGCCAGCATTAGGGCTAGAGAGAGATTATCACTGTTTACCAAGAAGCTTAGTGGGAAACACATGGAGAAAGTCATATGGTCAGTTTGTAAGAATTCATCCATGTTCCCATTCTCCTCCCATTCTCTCACAGCCTGGAAGTTCCCCTCTGAGGAGACCATGCTGCAGGGACGGCACTGGGAGGAGACGGAGCAGACTGGCTGGGAAGCCCTTTGGGGAGCTGAAATTTCATTTTTCTCTGTCTGTGGGAATCGCAGCAGACCTGCAGCGTAGGGAGGTAGGCATACTGCTTTGTTTACCACTGTACATTTCTGCCTTACCATTCAGATACACACATCTGCAACAAAGGCTGTTACAGGAAATTCAAGGTATTCAAAAAATCCAGCTGAAGAAGTATGGAATGGATGAAGTGGCACTAAAACATGAGAGGTTTCTCCCAGTCCTCACTATTTTTCAATGCACATAGAGCTTGTAATTTAAGAAATATGCAAAAGAACAAACTTTCATGCACTTCATACAATGTCTTTGAATTTGTCATGGTCTCAGCAGAAAATAGAAATGGATCTAATGGGCAGATGCTGTATTCTGTGCTGAAATTTACTTACACCATGGTTTTGTAAGATAAATTGCCCCTGACTTTGTGTTACCAAAATTATGGTTGTGGTTACTGTAGCACTGACTGCAGTATAGACATACCATTTCCAGTTCAGCTCTATCAGTCCCTTTGTTAAAGTCTGCTGCTAGTATACAATTGACTATTTGTGGCTTGTGGCTACTCTCTCAAGAGAAGTTATAAGCTGAAAGTGATACCAAGTGTTACACAATGGGGAAACAAGTCACAAAATAGACATATTAAAAGCCTAAAAAAATCCCCTTCTAAATATATATAATCATATATAAATACGTGCATGTGTAGTGCACATACACATGCACACAGATGCTTGCATATGTGCAAACATGTTTCATTTAACAAAAGAAATCAGATTTTTGAAAATAAAATTGTTCCAATGCAATATTTTGTTGCTGAAAACCAAAGTCATCTGTTTATCTTGAATGCTAAACAGGGTGAAGGCAGCTGCAATTTGAGCTTCTCTGCACTGGCCAGCTGGTAGCTTAAAGCCAGCAAACAGGGAGGGGGAGGTGAATTATCCCCACTGGTTGGTTTTAGAAGCGGTCACTGTACAGGATAGCTTAGAAATGACAAGGGTTATGATTCACAGGAACTGCTGGGCTAATATTATTACAGATTTTTTTAAGCAAGACCAAACAGTGGCTGGAAGCTCAGCATCAGGTAGCATCCAGCAACATATCCCGATTCAGTGCCACCTGCACAGAAACAAATACATCACTTACTTTTTCTATACTTTCCATTTGTTTCTCTCAGTTGCCTTTGAATCACTGTAACTGTCAAGATGCTGTAAGTGGTATTCAGTTACAAACACCAGAAGTGTAGGATCATGGTTAGAAACTGGAAACATCAAGCAGGTCAGGTGCAACTCCTTATAGCTCCAGAGTGTATTTAGAGGATGCCCTGCACTTGATGTGTATAAGGGAGAGAAACATTACCTTGCTTCAGCAGCTGCATGTGGTGAACTGGCACAATGGCATGTAGAGGGGGCTCATTTGAATGAGTAACAAGAACAAAGAGAAGGGAGGGGGGAATGTGATTTATATCCATTTCATTATTTTCAGAGACAAAATGCTGCATATAGGCTGGCTACAGCTGGATTTCTTGAATGAGCCAAAACCCCAGCGTGTGTGTAGCCCACAGATTGCCATGTGCGATACCTGCATGTATCGAGCCCTTGCATATCAGTGCACTTTAACAACAACATGCAACCTATTTGTCACCACTCTGAACTGGCTGTAGTCATTTCTGTATTCATCATTTGCCTGCACCCAGATTTTATGATTTCCGAACCACAACGTAAAAGCTGTACAGCTCTTAACCAGCCATGTGGAAAAGCAATGTTGGATATATATGCATGCCCTGTGTCTGGAAGCATAGCCATATTTTTCTCTGAAGAATTTGTTTAGGTTACATAAAAGAAACAGGCAGGAACCCGTGGGTTTTCATTTGGTGGTTCTCCCTCTGTTCTGCTTGGCTTCTCAGCTTTCAATAGATCCCAAGGTCAGGCTGTTATTTGTTGCTAGGCCAAAGTGGCAACCTCCCACCCTAACAATGCTACTATCTTCATATCATCTGAGCTATAGGGGCCACATTGTGATGCTTTGGCAGTGTTGCTAGGGAGGTTGCTAGGTTAGATTGATGTCACTATGTGGGTTATAAATTGCCTTTGCCCCGCTGGCCCTAACTTGGCCCCATAACACAATGATCTAGTAGATGGCATCAAAGTGTTCAAATGATACATTGGAGCAGCATCTTTGGACCCTGAACTTGGCAGCAAACACGCGTTGTATCTGTTCAGCAAAGGGACCCACTTGCAATCTAGAGAAGAAAATAAACAATTGCTTTGGATAGTACAACCAAAATAAAAATGCATTCTTTCACGTCCAGAAATTAACAAAACTCTGATGAGAAATACCTAGTTACTGACCCACATGCATGCACTAAAACCAAGGCTTTCCCTTAACACAGACTGTGTGCCCTCTGCATGCCCTGGTGTTGAGAAAAGGAAAGAAGTTTTATAAAGACGAAAGTGAGAGCTGAGAAAACAAAGTAGGTGAACTGAGAATTTCCCAGCTTTCAGTAGTGCGTCACATTCTCAACTCAACTAAGATATACCACCAACGCCTTTATTATCGCACCTGTTTATTCTAGCACAAAAGTGCCATGCCACATAGTCAAATTATTTGCATGTTTCTAGTTTGTGTCCTCAAGGGACATTTTAATCATGCCTGTTGCGGAAAATAATAGTGGCTGAAGAATTTCTTAAATGATTTTTCAATATATCAATATATCAAAATTTAGAAATACTCTGTTCTATAGAAAATAAGGCACTTGTCTGTGTGTATGTGTGTGTGTGCATTTCATTTCTTTTGAAAAGGAACAGATAAAAATAGATAAACATGCATGCCCTTCAGAGCTGTTTGGTTTAATAAGTAAATAAATACATCATTAGACAGGCTTTTCTTTATGCATGATGTCTTGATATGCAGGGCTTTAGCTGCACACCTCTCATTAGTGCTAATGAAATTTATTTGGCTAAATCCCCATGCATTGTGTTGAACGTACACCTTAGTATATTTGTAATTATTTTATAAAGACTGCCTTCATTTCAAGGCAGACCAGAACACAGCTCCTACAGTGCCATGTGAGTCCATAGGGTGTATACATATTTATAAATGTTTTAAAAATGCATATTATATTTCGCCCACAGAGCATAACATCTCTGCCGGCTGGAAACATGTATTAAAGAAGGTAACAAAAATCCAGAGGAAATGTCTTTGAAAAAATAGTTAATACACATGGGCTACAGCTGCCTTTTAAAGATTAATTTCTTGGCCATTTACAATGTGTTTTTTATTATCAAAAGCCAATGGACCATATTACAGAAAATCTGGCTTTATAAATGCCTTTTGCGCTTCTTGGGCCTGATTCTGTTACACAATATTCAGTGATTTTCCTTCTAGACTTATACCATCGCAAAGCTTAAAACTGGACTTAAATTGTCACAGCGTGACTACTTGTCCTCCTTAGTTGTCACTGTAGTAAGCAGTGTTTGCTCCTTGCACATGTATCGGTGCTGTTAAAAGAAGGTAGAGATCTGAGCCTTTTGTTTGAAATGTGGCTTGCAATGCTGCGAACATGAGCATAACTTTGCAAAGGTAAGTCATATACATGGGTGTAGATACTTGCGTAAATTAAATATGTAAAAGAGTTTATAGAGCTGGAATCATACTTTTAAAATGCGGTCTTACTGAAGGTGCACTAGTTCTGTCTGGATTGTTTATAACTCCTTTTGGTTGTTGATTTCCTCTAACATTTGAAAATTAACTAAAGACTGCCTTGGCAACATATATATCTTATTATTCCTTCTCCTGGACTTCCCCTTTTTTTTCCTCAAGACATACAGAGTTTAGCTGAGCGCCATGTATTCCTCCATTTCAGTATGGGACTAGATAAAATGCAAAAGTACATACCTCCGTGAACACAGCAAATCCTGGCCTGTCTCTCTTTCAACCTGTAAATAGCAAAACTTCCGATAGAGAAAGGATTTGCGGAGCCCATGCATGAGCTCTAGACTTCCCCATAGCCAAATCCAGACCTTTTCAAGGCTTTTCTTTAAACCTTAAAAAGCAAGGGTGGAAGTGGAGGGAGAGGGAGAAGCTAGTTGCTATTAAATCCTGCCAAGCAGCAGCCCAGGGAAGGCAGAAGAAAATAGCCAGCTCTGCAGGCTCAGGGCTGTATTAAGGACGATAAATTGCTGTTACTTCTTAGCAAGCCACGAGAGGATGGAGAATCTACCAGGGTGGATCTCAGTCATGGGCGTGAGTTCCTTTCCCAGTTCAGAGGCTTGTCCTCTGCGACCTTGGGCAAATCACTTAACCTCTCTCCGTATCGCTGTTCGGTTTCTGAAATGAAAATAAACGGCAGTAATGCACCAGAAAAGCTAAACGTGCTGGTGATTATGAGGGACTCAGATGAGGATGAAGGTGAGATAAATATTTTAGACAGATGAAAATAACCCTTTCTGAACTCGTGTGAAACCTTCATACGTTAAAATCAGCTTCTCAGTGTGAGAGACAGGATGTATCCCTCAATGAACAGGATGGCTTGCATTTCAGTTATCACAGTATAAGTAGATGATTTTTTTCCAGGGGACTTTTGTTCTTATTCCAGCAGTACCTCTCAGAGTGACATTTCTGCATTTGCAACACTGGTGTGCAGCGTGTTCCAAGGTGACTTATTTCAGTAGAGGATTCACACACTGACTGGAGTCATTGGCGTACGTCTTTGTCTGATGACACAGTGTCTGCATTAAACACTGAAATTTTCATTTCTTGGAAAGTGTTAAAATCTAATACATAAATGTTGATTTTTTGTAATGTGCTCCTGGGGCTTTTTCATCTATGCCAGAATTAAGTGCAAAGGGAATTTTTACAGCCGACTTGTAAATTCCTGACAAGAGGAGTTTATAATAGAAGTGTTGACATAACCTTAACTACAGTGACAACTGAAGCTGGTTTGTTAGAAAAGCAGCAAATAATTTTCTTGCAGGAAGGCAGGAGTTGGGCATAGAAGGTGAGGCAGCTGAATTTTTTTTCCTGAGAATCCCCGGAGGCTATTGTGTGAGACAGCACGTGAAATGAAGCTGAAGCAAATCGCGTAACAGGCAGAGGAAGAAACGATCTGGAATTTGCTCGTTTTCATGAAGGAGAAAGTGCAGTTATCCTCTTACAATTTTTTTTACAAGCAGTGTTGCTCTCCTCAGAAGTAATCACGAGGGTCTGATAGCAAGTCAGTGCTCGCTTTTGGCTTTCCAGCTGGCTCTTACTTCGTTCTTTGTCCTACAGCAATCAGGAGTGAACTGTGGTGCCTCAGCTCCATGCCTTCAACAGGAGCAGGAACCAGCCCTTTGTTTGCAATCTGTCTGTGTCTCTTACAAGCAATAATTTTTTAAAATGCCACTAAATCAGATTTATTTCCTTGAGTCACCCACAAGAATTCAAAACCAGAGAACTTAAACACCCAGCAATAGATGGACAAGCTTTTGTGCAGTGAGGCTGAGCTACTGGTCCAACAAACATTGCTAGCACTAACATGAGAACTGAACCTATCCACAGAAAGAGGTGGTTTTGGCTGAAATCTGAAGCAAAGGAGCACGCGTAGAGCTGATTTTTAGTGTCTTTATTTCCCAGAGTCAGGGATTTGTTTCATACTTGTCACTTCTCTCCTGTGGGTGAGTGCAAGAGAAGTTTTTCATCTCTTCTTACAGGGCAGAATCATCAGAGCAGAACAGAGGTGGTGCGTGCATTCCCCATCCCGCAGCACAGCCCTGTGCGCAGGGCTGGGCTGCGGTGTTACTCACAGTGGGTTCAGAAGTAAGCACTTGCTCCCACCCACTTTCGCACACCCACCTGCCGGCTCCTACCCTCCCTGGTTCTTCGGGATTAACTTCTAAATGGTGGCGTATTTCCCAAAATGTTTAGCTAAGTCTTCCTTATATCTTTGTTGCAGTTTTGCATGCGGAGAAGTGGTTAGCTCGTTGGCAAGCAGCAGGAAGATTTAGTGTGAGCTGGCACACTTCAGAGCCGTAATAGGTGCTGAGAAGAAGGTGCCCGTCTGCCTCCCTGCCCTGTCTCTGTCTTACCCTGCATGTCTGGCAAAATCTTGAAGTAACTTTCCTGGAAATGTGGAAGGTCCAGGTACAGAATATTAAGCGTAGAGTAAATAAAATGCAATACTGAAAGTGGAGAAAAGGCTAGCTTTGAAATGGGAAAGCCAGAACTAAATCCATCAGTATTTCCTAATTAGGGGCATCTACAGCCCATGAAGCTTGCAATCAAAACACACAAGCTATTGCTGAGGGACAGAGCAATCCAAACAGAGGGTGACTGAGCAGCACTGCTGCACGCTTTCTGTGAGCAGTGATGGATTTGTAAACCTTTGCGCTGTGGTAGGGGTGAAAGGGCAGTGGGAGCTGGTCTGGCAGGGTGGCACAGAGAAGGGAAGATGGACCAGTAAGTGATGAATTTGCACAGAAGTGTGAAGGAAATAAAAAACTGCAAATTCCTCATTTGCCCTCTCCCTTCCCATTAAAACAAGATTTTTTACCCTTCCTTATATTCTGGCTTTATTTTTAATAAATATTGAAATACAATCCCCAGCTCTCAGCCACTGCCAGCAAACCTGGCGGAAATACTGCAGTTAGAGCCACAGCCATGAGCTGGAGGACATGGAAAACTGTCACTTTTTCCCCTGGCAAACCAAACACATATCGGAGGAGCAACGTGCCAATGAATGTCTCTACTTTTTTCCCAGAAAGCTCATTTTCTGTCAGTATTTCCTTCCTTGCTGAATACCCCTGCATGAATGGAAAGCAAGCTGGCCAGTCTTTGCATCACAAATAGCAAGAGCAAGATTCCAACACAGCTTTGCCGCAGCCGCCCAGGACATCTTCTCCTGGCGCTTGTTTAGGACTGCCCTCTGCTGGGTTCCCACACGGAGCTGGGGCCGGCCTGGGGCTCGAAGCAGATGTACAGATTAGCAACATGCTGAGCTTCTGCAGAGCTTGGGTCTTCTGCGCTGCAAGTGTGCGGAAGGTGGCTGTACCGCAGTCTCAAGTGCCTTTGTGCTGTGCGCACCATTACGGTTTTTGCAGAGCTGGTAATGGAGATGGCATTTGGCTGTGTGCTCTTATCACTGCACTTCAAAATGGAGTAATGCTTCCTCACTCGGATTCAAGGCTAAGGGATGTGTCTCGGTGATATTTGTATACATTTAGCTCCAGGTCCCTGCCTCTCACAAGAGGATATGGTATGTAGAGTAGTTCTATACCAAAAATGAAATGACACGAGGAGCAGAGGCTACTGGAGATAAGTAGGTATTAGGACTGCGTTTTCCATCCCATGCACCTAAATAAGGGTCGTGATACAAAGCATTGTCAGCAACAAATTGGCAGCGTCTAGCACTGCTGTGTTTTGGTCTGTGCTTATGGGACTATTGGGGCTGGTTTCTCCAAATATTCTGTTAAATTTTGAAAGGGGCTGCCTCTCTAGGCAGCTGCTGCGTTTCGTAGCAGTTACCTCAGGACACAGAGCTGATATCTAGTGTTGTTTCTCAGGAGTGTTTTCCTTTTTCGACCTCCTTTTAAGCTTCTTCATTTCCCTTTCTCTAAAGCTGTCTTTCATACCAAGCTGATGAGGCAGCAGTGTGTGGAGGAAGGCAAAGTGTTAGGTGCCAGCTCTGGGTTTGCCAGGGGATGCTGAGGCATCCCTTTACTAGAGGTTTTCAAGAACAGATTCAGACTCTTAAAACTATTCACAGAGGAAAACATAGATAAATTTGAATCAAACTCAGAGCAAGATGGACAACCACACATCTTCCTCCAGATCTTTCTTTTGAGGCACAGGAACTTTTTATGGCAAAAGCTTTCATATTCTGTCCAGACACTCACTTCCATGAAACACGGGAACTTAAAAGCTTTGAAACAGTTTTACTTGAAAGTGGTCATCCAGTGCAAGCATTACAGGGACATGGAACAGACAGACAGCATGACTGCAGAATCCTCATGTGAAGAGGCCATGTGAAGAGTTGGGAGTGAGAAAGAGACAGGAATGGGGGTGAAGGAATTTTAAAGGAATTCCTACAAACAATTGTTTGCGAATTCAGCATTTGACTGGAAGGATCAGGTGCTGAGGTGTGTAGAGATTGTATCTCTCTGTGGGATAGATCTGACAGCTGAGCCATTCTGCTGGGGTAACCAGAGAGGGTTATGCAGTGGAAAACCAGAAGTCTGATTTCTGCATAGACTTGATCACTGATTCCTTTTTTGACTCTTGGCAAGCTACTTCTCTACACCACCATTGCTTTGTCTAAAACGAAGACAGCGCAGCTACATGGATACGAATGAGAGCAGAGACTTCTCCAGACTGATGACAAATGAGAGAACCATAAGGCTGGCAGAGACCTTGAGAAATTGTCTAGTCTGGCAGTCATCAATTTTTTTTAATCAAAGGACAGCCCTGGCTTTTTTTCTTTAAACCTATTCCATTGCAGAGTGCCAGCACAATGGTTTAAATATAAAAGTAACCCAAAATTGTATTTTTTTCTTTAAATTTGAGAAAGGCCAATGTTGAGCAAATATTATCAAGGAAAATTTAAAGCCACGTCTACTTATATTTTAAAATAGGCATAAGTCCCTGATTAGTTTTATGCTGACATCACTTATTTTCATAGATGCTTATAAGCATTTTCTTTACTAGTTAATCCAACTTTGTTGAAATGTAGTGGAATCAATGCGCGAACAGGAAGCATTGCACACACAGCTCTCAGGCTGCAAGAACTGTACCTCAGCAGGGGTTACTTAGAGATCTCCCAGCAACATTACCAACTCCATCCTGATTCCAGGCATTGCTTCCCTTATTAATCGCCCAAAATATCATGGTGTCAGCATCATTTTTATTTTCTCCGTCTATTTGGAAGGTCATACAAAGTTACTCTATCCAACCAAACCTGCAATGCAAATAACAAAGCAATTATTGCTCTGTACTTAAAAGCATATTGTTATTGGGAAGAACAGTCAGAAAGAAGCCCTGTAAGTAAGGGATATAATTACAGAAGAAAATACCAATCAAAGATCACACCTTTTCATAATTAGCTTCTGTGTGCCTGAGCAGAGGATTGCATTCATTTACCTCTCTTTGGCTGAGTCTGTTGAAATGTGCAGAGTGCCACAGCTGCTCCACAGGCAGCAGAATGCTAATATGGTTTTGTAATGATGATGCTATGTGGTCATCTTCACATTAACTGATTCATATCCTGTACATCCAGGAAGCACTGAGCATTTTATTAGAGCTGATGAATGTACATTGACCACTCAAACAGTATATTCACAAATGCATGCGTTAATGCGGTTTTACTCTGCTTAAGAAAATTGAGAAAGAAGGGTAAAGGGGTAAATAGAGAGTATCTGTTGCACATAGGCAGCTTGTGCCATTCTAGATGCTGATAAAAGGTCTGTCTTTAATGCAAGAAATAACTACAGCTTTCTTTGGAATAGAAAAAGATCCTCCTGTTTAAAAAAAAAAAGTTCTAAGAATATCAGTTTGTCAGGTAGGCAAGTACTTAATCAAGTTACCAAGTAGTTGATAATGTTCATGATTCCAATCTATATTTTAGTCCCACTGAAACTCTAATTTGATAGTCTGGGAATGATCAAGAGAAGACTGACAAAAGTGTCAGATAGTTTCTGAGTTGTTATTTCATACCTGAAATAACAAGAACCTGAGCTTCCCTGATGTACCCCTCTGTTTTTCAGAGCTGAAAGTGCCATACTTCTTCCAACATATGATCCTAAGTATGTTCAATTTATGACACAAAGGGAGAGGATTCTCCACAGCTGTTTACATTACAAATGTGATAAGATCCTCCATATCTGGAAACAAATGGAGAAAAGTCTTGCGATTTCAGCTTTGCAGGATTGATTCTCATTGATGAGAAGGATACTGCAGTGTCTGGAATAACTCCAGTGATTAAAGGCTGGTATAGCAAAAGGGGAGGACAAGTTTTAAGTGGCAGGTGAAGTTCCAGTAATTCAGAAAATGGCATTTTATCAAGGAGTAATAGAAACTGGGAGAAGTTATTGAAATAATGTCACACAAATGTGTATGCTCTATTTGCACATTTCCCCCATGTAGAATAAGGTCGGTGGAAGGCATATCCTCACTCTCTCGTTGCCATTTACCCACTACCATTTACCCAAAGCCCATTTACCTGAGCTTTCCCAAAGTAAAGTACAAGATCCAAAACACTGAAGAAGGTAATGAGTTGTGAATTGTTTCCCATTTTTCTGCTGTACATGGAAATTGGGGTGAGTTTTCTTCTCCACAAGCCAGTGGCCAGGAGGAAGATCAGGCTGGATGGAGAAATCCTGAGGTAGTGGGAAGCTAAGTGATCCTCGTGTCCCACATGGCAAAATCCTGAACCTCCTCAGGTTACACAGAAAAATCCATTTCTGACTATACTTTTATGATGACTATTTTTTCCTCATTGAAATGTACACTTGATCCCCCCCACCCTCCCCTCTAATTTTATATTGCAAAGATGGGAAAGCAATAGTGTTTTGTGCATACAACCAGCAACTAATTCCTTCTTGAAAGCCCCAATTAAGGATGAAGTAGCCTGAGCGCTTCTTAAATCCACTGCCCTAGTTCAAAAAAGATTTACACAAAGATTCATGGATATAATTTATCTGGAAAAAATATTAAAAACCTAAACACATCAAATGTGCATGTAAGCAAAGCCTCCCTTTGTGTGCTCTCGAAGGGTTTATCCCCCCTAACACATGCACACATGCACACACACGCATGCACCCCCCACCGTAAGAGATCCATTTTATAGATTCAAGGACAGCTCTCTCCAAGAGAAGAAGAGACGTTGCCAAGATACCAGATGCGGTTCCATTCAAGACCACTCATAGGAGCAATTCAAGATGAAATCAAATTAGATGTGTTGGTTATACATAGCGCAGCCTGCTCGGGATACTAAATGACAGAGTTTGCCAATAATTAAGTGAAATCTCAGAGATGATGAGTCCCCAGAGCTCTCTAGGTTATGTCGGTCTAATTCTAAGTGTCATCATTATAGCAGCAGAGCAAAATACTCTGCATAGGCCACAGAGCTGGAATTTTTACTGTGGATATTAGCTTTTCATAGCCAGTGCTACAGGGCAGCACTGAGCTTCATTACATGTCTTCTGTTATTACACTTGCTTAACCTTTCCCTGTTATAAAGCTCCTGAAACCCGACTCCCATTTAATAATTGATAGTTAGCACTTACTATCCATAGCAGTATTCATATTCAAAGCACTTTACAAAGAGCTCATTAATCTCTTTGAGCCCCCTCCCCCTTGAGGTGTCCAGCACAATTACCCTAATTTTGCAGAAAGGGAAACTGAGGCAGAAAGGTTGTGACTTAGCCTGGAGCTAGTGGACAGTGTTACAGTTGGCACTAATGCGCAGGTGCTTCTTTATGGGAGAGCTGGCTGAATTTGTGATTGTTCTCAAATTAAGAAGCAGATTATTCTCGAATTCTCTCTAGGGTCAGAGGTGCAGGGAGCCTTCCTCCAGCCCCGGAGAACCTGCACAGGGTGCTGCTGGGCAAGCAGCGAGGAGCCGAAGGAGCGAGCTGTTGAGTGCTGCAGCCTGCACGAGCCCCTCTGCAGGTCTGCCTGGGCCAGTCCTGCGCTGGGAGGAGGCTGGAAGCATTCCCTGGATGGGTGGAAAAAGTGCCACCTCCCGGCATATTCTCCTGCATCTTCAGCTTCCCTGGCAGCTTTACCTGAGACCATCGGATGCTGGTATCTCTGCCTAACTCTTTCCATCTTTACAGTTAGGGCTGAACAGATTTGAACAGAGCACAGTCAACCAACCCACTTTGCATCAGGATTCAGAGCGTGACACTGGCCAGGATCAGACCCAAGTGTTTCCAAAGTGTGCTCCCAGGAAGGCCACCCTCCACAGCCCTGTCACAGCAGGACTGAGCCTTGACGGAATCAGGTTACCAGGAGTTTTAGTGTTTTAGTGGTGCCCATTTCATTATTGCCCCTTGCTCTGTTCCCAGTATCCTGAACCCCACGGTCATGTTCAGAGGGGAAATGACTGCTTCCAGCTTTGCAAGCTTTCAGTTCAGATCACTAGGAGTTGAAAATGTAGCACTGAATTTGTGGTTCAGGAGGATCACTGTCTGAACAGAATCCGTCCAGAAAAACAGGAGCTGATTTTAAAAAATAACCTCAGTATTAAAAATAAAGAAGTTAGTGGAGGGCAGATAGAAACAAAAAGCCAGTCTGAAGGCTAAGACTTCCAGGAAGGGCTTGCTCAAAATTTAACAATGATTATGTACAAAGAGAGGAAAGAGTCTTGGGCACTGTGGCATCAACACTGCCATAACCGGGAGCAGCACACAGGAAAGCAAAATCTGCACTGCTAGCCGTAGATACTTAGTATTAAAGGGAGAGGTGGCAGAAGAAAGACCAAATCCTGATTCAACAGTGCTGCAGTACCTCTGTTGGCCCCATTTGGCCCTGGTTGCAGACACTTCTTCGATCTCCGTGCCGAATGACGTGTGCAGTCCTGGCCACCCTCCTGCTGGCACTGCTTCACTGCTTGAGGAGGTCTGCAGGGCTCGGCTCACCACCAGCTCTGCACCGCGCTCCTGACATGTTGGCAGTGCAAAGGGAGCTGGGTTTATGCACAATGGAGAACAGCATCTCCAAGATGACTAGAAGGAAGTTATAAAATTTATAGAAGGTTCTGATAAAGATCTTGGATAGATATGGTCATATTGCTAAAAGATTCAAACCTAAGAGGCTTTTAATTAAAGACTGGGGCACTCAGAGCTATCTTACCAAAGAGGTAATAAAATTATTGACTAAATCACTAACAAAGGCAACTGAAGCAAGGAGTTTAAATGATTTCCAGAGACTGTTCTCCAAATGAAGGTTATAGTGAGAGAGCCAGCAGTGCAATTAAACCAAATGAGGTCAAGCATGTTGGGCCTTAAGGCCCTCTGCCTGCTCTTCAGATTCCTTTTGTTCTTATAATTCAATTATAAAGACCCCCCCTCAAGAACCATTTAACTGTCTCGTAAAGCAGTTTGTAAACTTTTTTATTTTTCTGTAAATTGTCTCCTAAAAGTGGCTTTTAGCATTTCAGGCAGTGTGGGGCGTATACAGGCTTCACCATGCCTTTGTTCCCACTTGTGCATCGCATGTGTACGGGTGTTCACACGTGCCAGAAATCTCGCATAGCATCCTCAGCCTGTGCAAAACATCGATGGCTGGAGGTGGCAGCTGGTAAAACCAGTGTGATGGAGAGCTGTGATTGTTCTATGTGAGGCAAAAAGAGGGAAACTTCTTTGCGCATGCCTAATTTCCTGCCCACTGGGTCACGTATCCCAACCCTTAACATCATAAATGAGCGGTAAAGTCTGCTGGCCTGCAGATGCCTATGCAGATCCATTCACATATAATTAAATACTTTTAAGGTATAGGGATTTTTTCTTTTATTTCTTTTATTTCTTTTCTTTTCTTTTCTTTTCTTTTCTTTTCTTTTCTTTTCTTTTCTTTTCTTTTCTTTTCTTTTCTTTTCTTTTCTTTTCTTTTCTTTTCTTTTCTTTTCTTTTCTTTTCTTTTCTTTTCTTTTCTTTTCTTTTCTTTTCTTTTCTTTTCTTTTCTTTTCTTTTCTTTTCTTTTCTTTTCTTTTCTTTTCTTTTCTTTTCTTTTCTTTTCTTTTCTTTTCTTTTCTTTTCTTTTCTTTTCTTTTCTTTTCTTTTCTTTTCTTTTCTTTTCTTTTCTTTTCTTTTCTTTTCTTTTCTTTTCTTTTCTTTTCTTTTCTTTTCTTTTCTTTTCTTTTCTTTTCTTTTCTTTTCTTTTCTTTTCTTTTCTTTTCTTTTCTTTTCTTTTCTTTTCTTTTCTTTTCTTTTCTTTTCTTTTCTTTTCTTTTCTTTTCTTTTCTTTTCTTTTCTTTTCTTTTCTTTTCTTTTCTTTTCTTTTCTTTTCTTTTCTTTTCTTTTCTTTTCTTTTCTTTTCTTTTCTTTTCTTTTCTTTTCTTTTCTTTTCTTTTCTTTTCTTTTCTTTTCTTTTCTTTTCTTTTCTTTTCTTTTCTTTTCTTTTCTTTTCTTTTCTTTTCTTTTCTTTTCTTTTCTTTTCTTTTCTTTTCTTTTCTTTTCTTTTCTTTTCTTTTCTTTTCTTTTCTTTTCTTTTCTTTTCTTTTCTTTTCTTTTCTTTTCTTTTCTTTTCTTTTCTTTTCTTTTGTAGAAATATACTTGTAAAACAGCATTATGGGGAAGCTTCCAAATGCAGAACTTTTGCAGACTGCAGGCCTGCTGTTCGCAGTGTCCACTGACCATAAGGAAGCTCCTGTAATTTGGAGACCCTGTAGGACTAGGTCTTGAGGTGCAATTTTTCCTAGGCAAAGAGGCAAAAAAAAGTTATTTTCTCTTTTCAAGAAAGAGAGAACTTGAAGAATGAAACCATTCCTGATTCACAATGGCATTTAAGTACCAATGGAAGAGGATAGATGTCCAGAAGGGATTAATAAACTTCTAAGCAGTTTAAGCACAAAACTCCAGATCATGGCTTTAGAGGCTTAAATAACTTTAAGGTCTTGGATTCCTGTCTGCATCATGAGGGGCCTTGCTACCTTTGTAAATCAGGCCCAAGGTGGCAGCCTTCAAATGAGCCAGAAGTGAGAGTCTAAGCCTCACACCTGGAAGCATTCCCTTTTGGAAATGGAGACTCACAGGTGGCAGAATCCTGTCTGTCACATGAAGTCCCAAGTAACAGATCTCTGCTTGGAGAGGAATCGAATGCTAGAAGTCACTGTTGTAGCAGGAAGAGCAATTTTTGTTCTTCTTCTCTATTTCTGTTTAATTACAGCTACGACAATTGGGTTGAGACACTGGAAGCAAGTACTGACAGCTCTGCTTTCTCCTAGGTCCTGCAGAGATGGTGCGAGCTGTTCCCTCGCTGTGGCTCACCGGGAGCTGGGCAGCTGAGCAGGCTGAGGTCTGTCAGCCTCTGCTCTGCGAGTCCTTGCAGATTTGCCAACCTCTCTTCTCCTAACTGTGCAAGCAGGTTTTAATAAGGGGACGCCTCCTTTCTGTCGAGAGGAATACTTACCCTCTTTAGCACTGTTGAACTGAAACAAAAACCCACATTAGCAGCAATACTGAAATCACTGAGTGTTAGAGGTGAACTCAGAACTCACTCTGCGACTGATCCCTCTTAAAGGTTAACATCCTCTTTCTCAGTTTGTTAAAATCTTGTGCCTCCTTCCCCAAAGGAAAGAAATGTCAATACATGAAAGAGGAAGATAAGTTAATGCAACATTCAGGTTGCAGAGCTAGAGATTTTGGAAATGCTGAGCTAAGATGCCTGTCTCAGTGCTAGCTCAGCCACATTCCACACAGACAGTACAGCAGCCTTGTTTCACTGGTCACAAGCATAGAATAATTTACTTACCTTTATGAATATATATCCCAATGTATTGCTTGTTGCTCATCTGTCAAATTGTAGATGTGGCTGATGATTGTGCCGTGGTGGCATCTATAAGCAGTCATGTAGCAGAGTGCCTGGGACTATTGTTCTCTCCAGCCATGGGACCTAAAGATTCACTCATATGCATCTAAACGAGCTGCAAGCCCAGTGGCACTTGCTAGATGGCAGAGGAGATTTCAGTTGAGAAAGTGCTTTTATTACTATAAAAAATTAATGCAAAATGTCAAATATTTCACACCCAAGCCGATACTGGCAAAAAGCCAGAAATATTCTGGTTTCGCTTGGGGTGTGAATATATTTGATCATCTGTAATTCAAAAGCTTTTATTTCAAAGGAAAGAGACAGTGTGTTGCAATAGACTTTGTAGTGATAAATATCAACTGTGCCACTTCTCTCCCAAAAGGGGTTTCCCACAGTTCTATAGTAATATACAGTTCAAAAGGCCATACTGAGATTTATAGAGCTATATATTCAAAAAATGGCATACGAGTCGCTTTGCTTAGCTAAAGTGGATTTGACTTGCAGCCTTCATGGTTCTGCAGGACTGAAAAGCAACCACAGGTCCAGGCTGCCAGCAGACCCGAGTGATTAGTGAACATGTGGCAGTTGGGTCACTCAAATTTGTACAAGCAGTTAATCTAGCGAGTCCTTAGCTGTGTCACTAGGTAGTCTGGAAGCTTTCAAAAGTATTTGACCAGGAGATCTAGTCAGTTTGGAGTAAAGGGAGAGAAATTCATTTAAATCGAGAGTCAGAGCAGCTGATGACAGCAGTGAATTTGGCCCTCTCCATGCATTTATTGTTAGGATAAACAGCTCTTGCATTGTCCAAAGAGCATCCCAGTTTCTTCTTACTGCATTTAAAGCCTCACCCAAGTTTTCACCCACTTGTATGGCAATAGCTTTTGCTTGTGAATTTCAGTTGAATGCCCCAAAATGCTTTCTCTGAAGACAGTAGGAAAATTTCCACTAACTTTATTAGGGACTCTCTTGGACCCTTAACGAAGGAAACCCACACCAAAAGACTCAGTCTATGATAGCCTTAACAAGTGGGTTTGTGTTTGAAGCCTCTGGATGAAGCCCCATCTGTAGGCCATGTCCTGAAGTCATTGCCCAGTTTACCTTCATTCAGGATCGGTGGATCTTGCTTGACCAAGCAAGAACTGAGTAAGGACTGCTGGAGCTGGCTTTACATTGCATTGTGCTAACCTATACAGCTGCTGTGTATTTGAAAATGCAAAACTCATTTTCTTGCCAAAAAAAAAAAAAATTGCACAACTTTAAAAGCATATGGACATTTAAAAATATTTCTTTAAAATGCACTGCTGACCTGAAAGTTATTCTTGCTCCTGTACAGTTTAAATCTTTGGTAGTCAGGTTTTCTCCTATCAGCAACCACTACTTACAATGTTGCTTTTTACAGGGTTTTACAAAAATGGAGAAAGTTAAAAAGAAAAACAAATTTAAAGACTGATGTGCATTCTCAGCTTCATATAAAGAACCTACATTGATCCATTAGGGTTCTGCCTGTCTTCTGTCTTGTAAAGGTACTCTTACAGATACACGCAGTATCTGTCCATAATTTGCAGGCTTCCCATCCAATTTGTACTGTGTGCCCTGAAGGACCTGAGGTACAGGAATTTGGGAGCCATGTGGAAATGTTAGATTTGTTAAATGAATTGGAATTACTGGCAGTAAGTTTCAATAGCAAACCTGTGAATTTTCAAGCATCTGTAAACAAAAGCATGCACCTTAGATTTTCTATCTGTAGATCTTTAGGGATTGGAACAATATGTAGAAGAGCAGCAGAAGTTTTGTTACTGAACAACTTTCTAAGAATTTCATACATAAAAGACAAGACATAAAACAGGACTGCATAATATCTGACCTGTGAGCTTATGTAGTCTGCCAAGAACTTTCTTTGACCCGTGGTAATGCTCTAGTAAACAGACTTCCCTGGACTGCCTTCTCATACTTACTGTAGTACACAGCGGGAATAATGCTGAGCCTGCTCAAGGTCAGGACACATGGAAATTTGCTAACTCTCAACCGTTTAATTAACTTTAAAATCAAGAATGATTTTTCGTCTTGGTTGCTTGTGGCAATACTTCAGTTCTCTGTGAGATAAATGCACAGGAGTGTAGTAGGCAGCTGCATGGCATGAAGGGTTGTCATCTATCACAGACTGAACCTGTCTACAAAAAGGTACATATGGAAATAAAGGGTAATTGCTCTGCTCAGTTTAGTGCTTGTGAGAGTTCAGCCAAGTTGCTGTATCTAGTTCTGGACTCTGCAGTTTGAAAAGAGCAAAACTGGGGAGAATGGAGAGAGAGAGAGGGAGAGCTAAAGTGATAAGAGGTTTAGAAAACATGACCTGGGAGGAAAAGTGAAGAGAGAAGCTGTAAGTCTCCAAAAATGTAAATGGTGTTTTTATTTGATATTTTAAAGTGTCAACCAGTCACTTTTTAGGTTTATTAGCACAAAACAAAAGATAGTTGGCTAATTTTCAGCAAGTGCATTAGGTTAAGTAGTAGGGCTTCCTTTCTGAGTGTATGGATAGCTAAGCAAAGGAACAGGTTATCTGGGGAGGATGTGGAATCCTAGAGGGGGAAAAATTTTAAAACTAAACTAGTCACTTGGCATGTCTGAGCTAACTGTTATTTTTATTAACCTGTTTCCCCAACTCTGTTTTGTTCTCTGCTTGTACAGGTAGGTGGGATATGGAAAACTGCTTCTTAAATCGCAAGAATCACCACTGATCATAGCTTAAAGAGAGCTCAGATCATTGATACTTTGAGGATCCAGGCCTACTTTTTTAGAAGACATTGACAAATGCCCAGAGGTGCTTGTGATTTACAGGATGGGATATGTGGAAGAATCCAAAGACGTCCGTGGAAAATATGCTGATCGTTTTGTACTAAAATAGCTATTTATATTGCACTGTTGGGAAGATTGAAGTTTCATGACTAGATCTAGGCCCACTGAAATTAAAGGAAAAACTCGGTGAGACTGAGATTTGAAGGAAGAGAAAAAGCGTAAACAAACCAACCCAAACTGCCTCCGGAAGCCTGAATTTAGACACAATCATTTCTGTGATTTGCAGAAGATAAACATGATCTCCTGTTTCTGTATATGTCTTTGTCTCCCAGATTTGGCGGTGTCTTGGTGGCTTATTGGTACGTTTCCTGAAAGTGGCCTCAGCTTGCATGGACTATCCCAAAATAACTAGAAATGAGTTAATGAGATATCCCCAAGTGATCTAGAATGAGAACAAGTAGCATCAGACAAAACAGATATAAATGCTAGTTGTAGTTACAACACAAAAATACTTCAGAAATTCTGGAAAAAGGTATCATCCACCACAAATCTTTATTTAGGTAGGTATTCTACCTTGAGAAATATCCGATTAATTGTGAGGTTTTTAAAGCTGCATCACATCCATTGTAGATTTCCTGTTAAGAGATGTCGGAGAGAATAGGTAAGTCAGCATAGCAAGAAACAATCCCAAAGTGTCCAGATTCAAGTAGGAAATGTTGCGGGTTAGTTTCTCTTCGGTAAAAAAAAAAAAAAAAAAGTGAAACTCTGAATATACCATGAATTACACAGTTTAATTCATTTTTACTTTTTGACTGTCAGGTATATTAATTCGATTCACTGGGTTATTTTCAGTTTACTTGTGTAGAGTTTGATATCCAGAAAAGCTGAGCATCGCCAGCAGAAAGTGGAATGTGAAGCATTTCACAGTTTTCATCTTTGTTTATTTTTAGGTGTTGCCATCTTTCCGTTTCACGTAAGATGGCACCCAACAGAATTCTGATTGTTTTAGAGGTTTTGAAAAGCTTGCTGGTGCTCCAGCGTAGTTTTCTATCATTATAAGTGAAGCCTACCATGAAGACTCCAAAGCAGTGAGACAGCTGATGTTCAAAATTGTGCTTAGAAAAAGACATTTTAGAGATACATGTCACCCTCAAAACCACAGCGAGCAGTGCTTTGTCTGCAGCTGGAAGAAAAATGAGATTGTTTAATATGAGTGTCAGTGTTAACACCATTCCATCTCTAGATGCAGTCCCATATGTATTGGCTTGGCTGACCTATTTTGATTATGCCATGTCAGAATCATAAAGATACCTTACTTAAAACACATGCATGCCACCACTTGAAAGCATACACACTGATGTCAGCAGTAATGTATAAAGTGGTCATTGCCATAAAAAAGAGCTTATTCTCACTCCTTAATAACAAGTGTTATAATGGAAAGTACTTTCAAAAAGTAATCTGTCAATCACCTCTACTTTCACAGTAACTCTGAACATTTGAAGTCAGTATTTGAAATAAAAAAATGAAATTTCTTACAGAGTCTACTTTACAAAAGTTTTGGCATTTTTATCCAGAGTATCTTTGATTTCCAGAGCTGTCTGTACTAAAAGCTATTCAGACAAATACCAAAATCTAACACTGCAGGATAAATCACATTGGGCACAGATGAGTGATGCACAAGGATTAAAACAAATTTGCCACTGTTGCAAGCAACGAGGGTGAATCTGGTCTGACTGAACTTGCAAGTAACAGGCCCCTGGATTTCAATGAGATAATAATTTGATCCATGCGGTTGCTTCTGTCTCTTTCTTTGATATTGCTGTAATTGCTTCTTCTTCTTTAATCCAAAACAACTGAGACAGAAAGGAAAAGCTACATTTGTTTTTATAAGAAAAGGGCAATACATAATGTTAAAAAAATGTTTCATCAAAGGTGCGACCATTTAAAATGCAAAACAGATACTAGAGCAGTGACAAATTCAGGTTCTTACTCAGAGTTTTTATGAAAGATATTTCAAGTATTCATTTGCCAGGAATACTTGTTTAAATTTTTTAATGTATTCAGTTAGTCATATTCAGTTCTCTTTTATGTCCACTTCTCATGAATTGCTTGACAGATGGACTTCTACAAGTACATCCCTTTGGGGAAAGTAAATTTTAAGTCATAATAAGAACATAAGACCTGCCATACTGGATCAGAGCAAAGGTCTGTCTGGTCCATACCCTGATTTTGGCAGTAGCCAAGAGCAGTATATTAGATTTTAACGGTAATGGCTTTGATCTTTCAGTGAGTATTAAGTTGGTGACTAAGCAGAAAATGAAAAGAAATCCCAAGAGCAGAGTATTCCAAAACTCAGAAGAAATGGCAAGTGAAACCGTTTCTCCCTGTGCCTCAGACCCAGCTGAAGGTCTCTGTCTCACAAGAAACAGGTATCATGAGTGTGTTGCACACGCTCATAGGGAGCGCTCGGGTTGCTGAAGCTTAAACATTGCCTACCAGTGGCATTGATTTGTTACATCCTTTTGCCTCACCAGATACAACCACTTTGGGGTACTATGGCCAGTTTTTCTGTTGCAAAATGGAAGCATGTAATTAAACTCCAGCAACATGAAAGAAACACGGATGGAAAAGAATTGGCTGGAGAAGAATGAAGTGCAGACAACAGCAAGTCTGCATGGGTGTTGTTTGAATGCTAGCTATGGTAAGTAGTTCTACTGAAAGGGATAGTTTGCGTTTAGAAATTTGGATTTGCACAAAGTGCACTGGCAATATCTGAAACCTTTCTGCTGTCATTTACGGAGTACAAGCTCCATTTTTTCCAATGAGATTGTACTTAAAAGTGCTTGGGATTTGTCTCATCTTTTTAATTGCTGCTGTCTCAATTAAATTTCATCTGTGATAACAACAGCCCTCCTGGAGACCCAAAAGGAATTTGAACAGGTTGTGAGTAAATTAAATAATTGTGTAAATTATAAAGTTTAAATCTACTGGTCATTGCAGAAGAAGCTACATACAGAGTATGTACTTTTTGTAACCTTTGGGAAATCTTAGAAAAAAAGAGTTTAGCCTGCCAAAAATGTACAAGGATCACTGATAATTTGTTGATCAGCATTAGGTTCCTGAAATCCATGCACTTCATTATCTGATTAATTCAGAGGCAGGTTTGTAATCAGTGATGAAATGTTTAAGATTCTTCTGCTTTGGCCTCCACAGCCTCCTGCAGCTCATTAGAAGAGCTAATCAGATTGAATTTTCCACCATGCTGTTTATTGTAGCTCTAATGGAAGACAATCACTTTAAAATTACACACTTGGCAGGTAATTTCTAAAAGCTATAAGCCATGGAAGCACTGTTCTTGCTGTACTCTTTGTCTTTCTTTACTAGGGTAAGGTAAGTCACGGTCATCTCTGTTAGAATTTGGAGGGTTATTTTGCAATGTAGCGTGTAGTGAAATGCTGCTGAAAATGTTTTCGCCTTCCCCATGCTTCTTGTCATCTGCCTGCCCTTTTAGAGATAAGTAATGTGTGATGAATTTCATTTAAAACTCAGTTTTCCTACTTTGCAATTTGATTTTTCAAAACATTACAAACTTTCTTCTTGTTGGATGAATAACACTAGTAAAAAAATAGGACAACTTTTTGGTCCTCATATTTCATAGATCAGTTTTTAGAAACCATGTTGTGCTCAAGCTTTCTGAACTAAGTTATTAAGCGCTAAGGGTATGCCTTTGGTCATATGGTAGGGAACCAGTCAACTGGTGTGCTCTGAAGGATGCAGCCCTTGAGGCTGGCACATGCTTTGGGGATTTGTCTTTAGTCACATTCACTCTATGAATAAGCAGCACGTTGCATAATGCCAGCTCTGCTTCCTCCTTCCACATGGATGTGACAGCTTGAGTAGCAAGCACCAGTTGTGCTCAGGTCATGGGAATGAAACATGCTGTGCAGCAAAAGGTCAGGGGTAAAAGTCGTAGCAAAATATATCCCCTTAAAGTGGATAACACTCCTGCTTTTCACTGCTTAAAATAATGCTAGTTTTTTTGACATACCAAAATCTAATAAAACTAGACTTGGCCTCATGTGGCACTGTTCCTTAGGGTCTGCTCCATCAAATGTGTGCAGAGGTAACAGAGCTGAGAATACAGGAATACTGTAAGCATTGCTTGGGAAGGGCGACTATTGGTGCCCAGCCTGTGTCAGCTTTAAAAGCTCTAAAAGAGTATTTCTTGGAGGAAATACTTCTGGAGTGACACATGATGTTTTTGGCTGCATTTTACAGGGTTGACATGTGAACCACCCTGTGGACTGCTCTGTGTGTGTCTGCCAGTGCCACTCATCCACCGGTCACTTTGCATACCTGCGAGCATGAAGGGCTGAATTTCACCCATGCCTGAGCCTGTGCTTAGAAGCTTGCGGCCCGTGCAGTTCGGGAAGCTAGTGCTGAGGGTACAGGTGTAGGCAAAGCCTCAGCTTATGAGTCTGGGCCGTTACCTCTGGGTTTGTGTAGGAAATGTGGTTGCTGAGAGATGACTCCTTCTTTCAAAGCTGATTTGTTAAACTGTTTAGCTTCCGGATGGTGGTTCATTTACCTATTACCCCTCAATAGTTCTTCAAATTAAAACCTGGATGTGGATGAAATGCATCTTCAATGTTGGGGGGTTCATGGGCCTACTTAAACGTAGAAATTGGACGTGAAAATAATTGGTCATCTAATACCATCTCCCTGTGAATGTGCTGTCGTTTTTATAGTATTTTGAGTCCTTTTGACTAGTCTGGCTTTGTGCATCTTGAGGAAATTTCAGTTATTTTAATTAAAACAAAACCTCCTGGGGCATAAGACCTGCCAGTTATCCTTTCAGCGCCCTCGAAGTCCATTGCTGAATGATACCATCTTTGTCCTACAACTGTCTAATCTTTCAGCGACTTTGCAGGTCGCATGCAGGTGGTGATATCCAGGGCAACCGTACCTAGTGGTATTCATGATGCCACAGGCAAGGCCAACGTTACACCTGTATTGCTTTCTGTTTCAGCCTAGCTCAGCGCCACGTGGTGCGAGCCCCACCTAATCACCCAGGCTGTGCCCTCCACGATGGCAGGCAGCTCAGTGTGTAGCTACTGCTCAGCACAGTAGTGCCTGGCTCACTTTCTACTGGGTGTTACAAGCTGGTATCTGACCTGATCTGTGGCTGATGAGCCGTAAAGATATGGTTATTACAGGCTTTCAGCAACAGTACTGTGTCCTCCCTCCTTCCAGCAGGTGCTGTTAAACATGCTACCTCCTGCCGCCCCCATGGCTTCCCCACAAACGACACAGAAGCCACCCCCAAGCTGTCCCTGATCCTGCCCCCCACCCTTTTTCTCCCCTGACTTCACCAGGCCCAATCTTCAGGACCTGTGCTTGCTCTAGACCACTAGGTTATTCCTTTTTCTGGTGTTTCCCAAACTTGTAGCTATATAACTAGAGAGAGACTTTTGCTAGCTCCCTCAGCCCTTTCTATATTGCTTGAGCTCATACTATCTTTACTGAAAGTTTACTGTGATAAAACATTCTTTTCTTTTTTTCCAATTAGAGTGGTGAGATTTCAACTTTTTTCTTTTGAAACATACTTTATGGTAATGGGATGTGGGGGGAAGTATTGAAGTGTTGTAAGGGTTGGAAACACTCTCTGCAGTTTATTTGGTGTAAAAGAGCTTCTTAACTTTTGCTTTTAAGTGCCTTGAGTCTTATAATCTGTTCCCTTCCATTATGTTCAAGTTTGGACCTTTCTTTGTAACATTGCATGTTTTAAAAAAACCATACTTTTAAGTACAACTCCACTTCTGTAATGAAGTATTCCTAAACTCACTTGTGTCAGAGCACTGAACACTAGAAAGTCAAGTTTTTGGTTCAAAATTCAGCCTTGTTTTTTAAACAAGCTTTTCCAAACTGGGGGCAGATAAAATGATGTGCATAAATTGAGGGAGGAGGGGAAAAAAAAAAAAATCACCTTAATATAGGTCTGATTGCTGATCAAATTATTGCAGCTGTGAGAAATACGGAAAAAGTAATGCAACATGAATGAGAACCAAGTGCTTTCGAGTAGAGTTCTCTAGACTTGTCATTGTAAGTAGCACTAGAGCCGTGTGGGAGAGAAGTGATAATGCAAAGACATCCTTCCCCTAACGCTGCCCGCAGGGTACTCGTTTCTTGGGCTCTGCTGCCATCTAATGGCTTTGTCGCTATTCTGAAGTCAGTCACTTTAAATGGTTTGCTTTCTGCGTGGGTAACACTGCTTTAGTAGTATTTCTTTCGTGATTTTTTTTTTTCCTTCAGTCATTGCCTAGACTTCTGTAATGAACGTTGGAAAGGAATACTGCTGCTGCTTTGGTGGTTTGTTTTGTTGTCAACCCCCATCAAAGGATAGATTAACTGTGTTAGAGAAGGGGGTCATGGACTAGTTTTAAAGCGTCTAACTGAGAAAAGCAGTCTTATACAAATAGTAAGCTTAAGTTTTCTGTGTTCTCTTCTTCCTTTTAAAATTAACTTTGTCTCAAAATGAAAAGATTTTAAAAAAAATTATAAATTACTGATGGGTCTTCAGGCAAACTTGCAGGACAAAAGCCAGAGCAAATCCTGAGACTGTTAACGTATGTAATGTAATCTGCCCACAACTGTCTGAGCATCTGGGAGGTACAAATTGCTTTATCCACAGAAATTGGTAGTACCCGTGCTAGAGCTGTCACCTTACATTTGCAAAATCCCCTGCTCGTCAAAGAGATTAGTTTATCAGTTAGTCATGGAGCTAAATACAACAGAAGGGCTAAATAACTTTAATAAGGTTTTACAAGTTTGAAAACACCATTCAGTGAAGGACAAAAGCAAATACTTAAAATAAACAAAAGTGTTTTATTGTTATAAAGTCTTACTTAAAACAAGCCAACATCAAGGTTCTCAAAAACCAAAAACTAAACAAACGTGTATCTTAAATAGTAAAATATGGAAAGAAACCAACAATACTATAAAAAAGTCTTCCAATGACCTAAACAAAGAATCCTCTTTAACCATTTGAATATTTATGTATTTAAGGATACCCTAAATATAATTTAGCTACAAGCCATGCTTCACAGCTTCTATAGTCAGAGCCAATGATACTTTTCTTTATATATAAATACTTGCCTTATTTCTAGTGTATTTTTTAAATGTTAACAATTAAAATAGTGTAATATTTCAAGCAAACAAATCTCTACAGGGAAAATGCTTTAATCAGTTACAGAAGACAAAAATGACTTCTAATATAAAGTACGCAAAAGGTGACCCTGAATCTGGATGTAACTTGGTGGACTTCTCCATATGGATGGAGTCGCTGCAGAACTGCATACCTTAGTGCTAACTGAACAGATCCCTACCTCTTAAAATATGTGCTAAGGATAACTTGAGTATATGTAGCATTTACGGTGTGCAAAGGTATTTAATTTATGTCTTAGCAGAAGACTGTTTTCTGGCAATCACTCCTCTGTGAGGTATCAGTTAAGGCATGCATATTTCTGGTACAAGTGTCTGTATTTAGATCCAGAGATAGAAAAGAATTTGTTTATTAATCCTGCACTTTGGAAATCAATGAAAAAAACTATTCAGTTCAACTGGAACAGGATATGTTCACTTTTTGGTTTTCTATATACAAATATAGAGACTATACATATCTAACTGGGGAGGAGACATTTGTGTGTTAACAATCAGAGTAAAGTCAAAGTTTTTTTTTTTTTAAAAAAAAAGCACACTTCCTAGTTTATTCCAGATGAAATGAAATTCAGTGAGAACTGTATGGGGTTTTCTTCTATTGGTTGAAGAAAAGTGTCTTACATAATATTAAGATCTCAGATGAACAGGGTTTGTGTGAAAATGTCACGAGTCTGTAAGTCACCTGGATTCTAAAGGGCTTTGTACTAACTTAAGTGCTTCTGCAGCTTGTCTTCTGCTGCAATATTCTGCTTACAGTTGGTGCAGATCTGCTCCTTCTATTTTAACAAAACTTGAAATCAGAGGGATAGGAATCAGGCAACTGAGCGAGTATAATCCAGCAGAAGACCTTCTGAAAAAATACTAAAAGTTTATATATGTTATTAAAACTTCTACCTGGTGTGGAGGCAACAATTTAGATTATTATGCATATGGTTAATAAGAAATGAAAGCTCCTTTTTCTTTCTTTAAGGATTAACGTCTTTCTCCCATTAAAACCCAAACCGTATTAACTCAATGGTTAAAACTTGATGTGAAATTGATTTTCATTGTGGAAAATGTTTCTGTCACATGTAGCGTTAAATGTACAGATGTCTGAAGCCTTTTCATGGATACTGGTCATACTAGTTTTTAGTAATGATCACATTTTTGATTTCCATCTAAATATTTGCTTTTGCTTTTCTTCTAAGCTGGATTCCTCTTTGTTACAGTTATTTTAAAAATTACTGTCTTACTACGGTGAGAAAGCTTTTAGGAAGCCAGAAGGGTCAAGGCCTCCCTGTCCATCTGTGGTGGGTTGGCCTCAGCTAGCAGCCAAGCACCCCCAGCTGCTCACTCACCTCCCCCGTGGCCCTCAGGGGGAGGCAGGCAGCTCGCCCTCAGACCACTCCAGGATGCGTTTGAGGAAGAGTTTCCTCTCCAGCTGCAGCTCAGTTTTGACCTGGTGAATGTGGGTGGCCTGGCTGCTATTGGTGTCCTGGCAGAGCTTGCTGAGGACATCCTGGTGTTTTTTGTGGGGCTCCACAGGTTGCAGTCCCTTCAGCAGTGTGCTCCACCACGGAGCACCTCCTAGTGCTCTGACCTTGCTGATCCATCACTCCCTTGTTCCCTTCTCTGAAGCGTTCTCTGCCCTTGAATGTGTTTTCAGAGGTAGCACAAACTCCTCCAGCTGGTTCAGCTGTGGTGTGCAGCAGAACTGTTGCAGTTGGCTGGAACCAACTGTGACTGACACGGGGCAGTCCCTGACCTCTTCCCACAGAGGCCACCCCAGCAGCTCCCCACCCTTCCCACTACCAAAACCTTGCCACTTATCCCCAATATGCCATCTAACTCTGCACTCATTGCTCTGTTGTAAGCATGTAGTGAAGGGAAAGGTGGAGATTCCTGTGGGCTAGGATTACTGTCATCTCCCGTCTCTATGCTATTTAGCTCCTGAACACCCAAAGCTAGACCTTCTTCTTCCAAAGAGAATTGAACGACCATAACTGTGGCTATATAATTAGGATGATTCCGTTTGCAGTCTCCTATTCCTGATATTCAGTCTTCCCCCCCCCACCCCAGAGAGCTGCACATGGGAGATTTCTTCAGATAAAACCTGTGTTTGTTTCTTGTCAATAGAATCGTGTAGCACTTTCTGGATAGAGAGCTGACTAGTTGTGGTGTCTCTAGAACTACCTGTCTCCAATTCACACTGAATAGAATATAGTAGAGCACTCAAACAAGCTCTGTCATCTTCCTTAATGTTTCTTTGGGCAGTTGAGAATTTAACACAACTGTTACCAGCATGAACATGATAGACCATCCTAGACATGTTGATGTTGCTCATGACTGCCAGGTTTTCAGATAAATTGCTCCTAACGACAGTATTTTTTTTCTGCTCTGTTTCTCTGAACACACTCAATCTTCTGACACCTTTAAGCCTAATGATTCTTCAAATTATGTGGCAGGAAAGCCCACCCTGGATGACTGCACATTGACTTCTGCCAGCTGATAAGTTTGTAAGCATTCATTATCTTCATTTCTCACAGGGCATGACTTTGGCAATGTGGTAAGCTCGTGTGTCATGGCAGAACTGTGAGAAAACTGGTCTTTGGAAGCATTTGTTGGAGGTGAAGTTAGTGTTGCTGCAGTTATCAGTAAAGTGGATGGTGAACCTGATATCTTGACGTCCAATACTTGCCTGTGAGGAGGAAGAAGAGGAGGTGGAGGAAGAAGATGTGCTATGGGCTGAAGGCTGAGAGTCTATAAATTCCTTGGATGCTACTCCGGGTATGTCTTACAGATGTAAACTTACAGGCAGCAGCAACTAGGAGCATTCAACAAGGCTAAAGGAATTGGAGTTGGTGTAGAACCAACAGATTCTTCATGTGGAGGCAAAGTTCGTGTGAGAACTGTGAGATACTTGGAGCATCTCTGAACGGGACAGATCCACCAGGGCACTCCCAGTGCTGGAGATGCAACTTCTGTCACTTTGTCCATTGGTATAAACAGCAAGCTCCACTGGAAGATCCTTTAGAATTGACCGTCACTGGTAGCCAGCTGACAAGCCAGACTACCACCTGAACACCAAGTAGAGCATGATGTGGTTGTGCAAATGGGGTAACAAATCTCAATGTTGCTGAATTTCCCTCCTGCTTCTTCTGGTTTATGTGCTACTTCACGTCCTTAGGCCACGCTTTCACTTTTGCTTCATGCTGAGTGTTGAGTTGCCAGCTTTGGAAAGTAGACCAGTAGACTCCTGGCTTTGCTGCATTGTAGTTCCTTTCATTAAGGTACACAGCATGCAAGTAACTGCTGCTGCTGCTGCTTGGCGTCCAAGTGACCTCTGAAGACGGAATGATGCTCCTAGCTTTCAAACCTTTTGGAGCTATCTGGAAGCCTTTTCCCAACAGGATAGTATGCTGCCTCTCATCTGAATTTCCTTGTTCTGTTACACTTTGAACTGAAATTCAGCAGGTCTTATTTTTTAAATCCAAGTCTTCAATCACTGCTTGAGTCTCTGAGCTAAATCTCACATTCTGGCTATATAAACTACATTTGGTATCTACATTAGTGTTATAGTTTTGCACCTCCTCCCACACAGCTAGCACAAATGGAGGCTCCCAGCCAATAATAATACTTCTTGCAAATTGTTTGATTAGGGTGAGATTTCTTGGATAAGGTGCTGCTGCATGATTAAGAGGAATCTGTCTCCTAGTCTATCAGCCAACCTACTGACACAGATTCCTTTGTCAAGACTATCCCCTTTTTCCCCATCGCTAACACGCTGGTTGCAAAAACTCGCTTCATGATCTGTGTTCTGCAAGAAATCACTTGGCTGTGGAGGCAAAGTTGTCATCAGGTTATCTGAAACTATCAAATTAGAGGGGACCAATCCTCTTCTGCCAACCATCAGCTCTTCCTCAAAGAAACCAGCCTCATCCGTGTCTCAAAAGTTATAAACCATACTCTCTAGCAGTTGGAGGAAGCTCTGCTTCAGGCTGCTTTTTAGGACCATCAAAAGGATCATAACTGTGTCGAGCTAAGTTCTCAGTTCTAAGTGTTGCTGGTGGTTGTCTTGGAGACTCCACTATTAACGAACACCTCTGTTACTGATTCTCTGTATCATTTAGTGTCCTTCTTTGAAAGAGTCCCAGGTCCTGCCTTGTTTTGTGTGGAATCTGATTCTGAGGTACTTACATGGGATGCCAGGGCTTTTCTCAGAAGCATCAGAATTATCTTTACTGCTATAAAGATCATGGGAATCCTCTGCATAGGTCTGTGCCATGGAAAAACATGTAACATGGCAGCTCTCAAATAATACAGTTGGGTGTTTCCTCTTTTCAGTTGTTCAGGCTCCTGAGATAGCAACTGATGTTCAGTTTGATTCTGATGCTGATTCTCCAATTCTCTCACCTGAGCTTCATCATGTTCCCTTTTTACTGGCCAGGGCCAACCCCCAGCAATGGCTATGCACAGGCTCCATGCACACCAGGGACAAAACTGGCACAGACGGGGAGAAGACGTGGGGTGCGATGCCTGGCCGACAAGTCCAGGTAGTGCTGCCATGACTCAACAACAAGAAGTCAGTGTGATCAGGGAATCGGGAATTCCCAGAGCCTGATGGCTGGTCCTGATTGCTCATCTGAAGATGCCGTGCCCTGCTGCCTGTCCGACGGCCATGGGCATGCAAGTCTTTGTGAAGTTTAGCCCAGTATTAGTGAACTACTGGATCTGCTGTTGTTTCAATCCAGCTAATTGTACTGCTGAAACAACATGGGTAATTGTACTACTGATCAGTGTTTGGTACTGTATTGTTATTTAGAGAGAAAAATTTGTCCCTAAGCTGTTGGTCTGGTGTCTGTTACCCAAACTGTAATGCTGCAGGGCCACCAAAAACCCTTACATCAGGACAGCCCTGTTCTCATCCCCCCCCACCCCAAACTGGGACAGGAGAGCAGCTCCTCAGGTGTTGGGACCTGCCCAGCCTCAGAATTCAGAAAACAGCTCAAGATACCTGCCTTAAGGAACAATTAAATGATCTTCCAAGAAATGGCGTGTGTCATTTACCAGCCATTCTGTCTCTGGGGTTATTCTGAGAGGGATGCGCTGCTGGCTTCTCACTTTTTTTTTTTCAGTGAGGTTGTCGATTTCAATGTGATACTCGCTCAGAGTTCCCAGTCCCATGGGACCACATCTCTGGTTCAGGTTTATGGATGCTAATGCAACACCAACAGAAGACTTATATACTTGCAGTGTGGAGTTCGTAGCACAGCTGCTTTGATACTTTGTACGCTTCTGTCGCCATCTATACGTCAGTTTCTAGCAGCACACTTAAACAGTTGCCATTGAAACATGGTGTAACTTGGCAATGATTTTATTAAAGCCGTTTTGAAACATTTTTCTACCAACACCTTATCAGCACAGTTATGCAGTTATAGGGGAAATCTTTTTTTCAAAGTGTCTCACAGCACTGAGAAACTGAGCTGAGATGTTAGCCACGAGTGAGGTTTGAGCTGAGCTCCTGCTTGCTGTAAGAGCAGCAATCCACAGTGCCTTTCTCTGCTTTGTGCTCGTTTGTGCACTGCTGACCAGGGCCTGGATGCAGGCTCTGCCTTTGTTTCCTGCTGCTATGCTTCGTTAGAAGGCAGCTTAAAAACAGTGATATACATGACTCATTTATATAAGCAAATTACCACCAAGTCAGTTAGATGTTATATGATCATGGATGGAAGTGGAAGCAATTCAGAGTTATGAAAGAAATCAGTCGTGAAGTGGTATATCCATTATCTTTTTAAAAAAAAAAAAGAAGAAGAAAAAAAAAAGAAAAGCAAGCTTGAGAGTCTGCTAGGGCTCATGCAGTGTTAACTTGATCCAGAAGTGGTTAAGTTTGCTCTTAATACACAGGAAAACAACAGAGCTCTCTCTTTTTCCCTTGGAGGCAAAGGGGACCCAATTATATTTCTCTTCCTATAAACAGTCAAGAAATCTTGTGTTCAAGAGGAAAGGGTTCCATATAGGGCAGAATCAGTTTAATACTGTACATAGTATATAAAACATTGGAGGAAGAAAATGAATTTATAATTCTATACTAGATACGTGACAGTTATCTGACATTTATTCTATCATACGTAACTGATTGCTTTAAAATGCTTATCACTGGAGATTGCGGAGGCTGAAGGGACAAGAAAACCTGTGTAAAAACTTAGGTTTGTTGGCAAAAAAAAAAAAATCAAAAATGCAGAACTGTCTGCAAAACTGAGGATAACTGATGACCTAGGTCTTGTCACTAGCAGGGAGGTAAGAGGTGTAGTTGATGAAGTTCTGTCTGAAAGGAAATTCCTGCTACTCTAGAGTTGTACAACAGCATTTCATGACTACCAGTAACTGACATGCAGGATAGATCCAGCAATATGAACATAGTTGCACAGTCCTTGTTAATCAACAAGATATCACTCATCAGTGTTGGCATGACATTATCTGCTCTGTATCCAGCCTGAAACTAGACACTGAAAGGACCCAGCGTGCTGGTGCCAAGCATGTGAGATGTGCACAGTTCTGTGTAAACTTCTCAAACACCTTGCTGTAATAAAGGATTTCAACATCAAGTGGCAACTTGTGAGGACAGCTACACTCAGCAATGATTTCTTAAGAACTGGCTGGGCTATTGTTAGTTAGAGCGTGGGTGGTATTTCTTCTTGTCAAAGGAAATGTGGATTATCTTAGTAATTATGCCAGATACTTCTGACACTCTTACAAGCTGTAAAAATCATAGATTAGAATTATAGACAGTAAATTTAGATTTCCCTGCAGAGTTCTTAATATTGTCTTCTGTGCATGAGGGCTACATGTCTCAGTGCAGGTATAGGTGAGGGTCTGAATAACTATTCTGGGCAAAAAATATTTAGAGAATACTTTGAGATGAATGGTGGTCTTGGAAAACTATACAGTCAAATGAAGATATGAATAGTTTTGGCAAATAAAGAAATAAAGATAATATCTGGAGCGGCTTGGTTTTTGTATTTCTAGACATCTGTAAAATAATTTGTAAGAACTCTTCTTCCAAGTTACCATGGTGTCAGACTTAGGTATTTCTGAACTTCAGTAGCGTATAATCTGAAGTAGCCCTTTTATCAGGTATTGGGATTCTTTAACCTTTAGCACCAGCATCCCACTTCAGCATCATCATGAGTCCTCGGAGTCTCTGCAACTTCTGTTTTCATACTGTGCGTACCTGCTTGACACACGTGGAATTCCTCCATCTGCCCAGCACATACGCTTGCTCTATCTCTCTCCGCCAGTTTAGCAGGAAGGTCTGCACCTTTTTAGCCTCTTCTGACTCCATTTTCCTTGAGTAAAATGGATGCAGCAATCTTTAAATATATCCTAGAATAAGATCGCAACTCTGAATAGATATACTGTGCTCTCTGTGGGTATTGTAAGACAGCCTGTAAGCATCTCTGAAGGGGTGAGTACTAACCTGGTTGCTGTAGATGCTGTGTAGCTTACTTCATTAACAAACGTTAATTGAGTTTTGGAGCAATAAGCACTATATAAACGTGAAATATTTATTATCAGAGTTGTTCAGGGAATCATTTTAAGAGCATGTACTAGAATCCTTGTTCTTTATAACCAACAACTTTTGTTGCATTTTTGAGTTCTTGAAAGCCTCTTGTAATACCACAACACTTTTTCACATTGTCCGTGTCTGCAAAGCTTATTTTAAAACTTAGAAATGTTTCAGATGATAAAAGCAACTTTGTAGAAGGAGTGTTAGATCAGCTGAGGACACTGACTGACATAAGGGATGGCGAAGGGGAAATAAGGTCCCAGACAGCAGCAGAGCAGATCCGGACGGATGGCGAGCGTCCCGGGGAGCCGTTCAGGTGCCTGGACACAGATGTCTCATGGCGTTTGAGGTTTCACGTGGGACCCCCGCGGTCTGCGCGGTGCCTCGGGCACCCGGGGGCAGCCGACGTGAGGCTGGGCGCCTGCGGTGGCTGCCGGAGGCCGGGGGGCGCGGCAGGGGCGCGCCTGCGGCGGGAGCCCCAGCGAGGAGCCCGTGCGA
>VXAL01003778.1:54128-76157 GCA_013399475.1 Chauna torquata
GGTGGTGCCGCGGCCGCCGCGCGGGCGCCGGCCCTTCCCGCGGGCAGGGCTTGGCCGGGCGGGAGGGAAGCGCCCCGTCCTCCCTCCCCGCGGCTCCTTGCTGCCGGGTGGGGGGCTCTCCCCTTCCCCTCGCCTTTTCTTGGGCGGCGAATCTTCCCCCGGTGCCCTGGCATAGAAGGGTTTTGTTTTAGTTATTTCGGAGAGTAACGTGCTTCCTGGGTGAGTAAGAGGCTTATCGAACTGAAACATGGACCCGGGTTCAGCAGTTTGCTCGTTCGCTCCCGGCGTGGTAATGTTTTTGTCTTCAGCAGTCAATTTGCACCGAGGTATGGATGGTATCTTTAAATGTAAACTCAGTTTCAGGGACTGGTTTCAACAAAGAGAGCGTACATTATTTTAAACTACTGTTTGGGATGAAAACTTTATTTCTCGTTGTCTTGTTTGAAGAATAAGATACTTCTTAAAAAGAAAATGATGCCCACTGCCCCCAGAGCGCACAGGTTTCTTTTACGCATTGTATATAATTGCCGATTAACATCACAAACTGTATGCGGTGGAATTTGCCTAGGACATGCATACTTAGTGGTGTATAACCTAGTCATCTGTAAAACGCTATGGCAGTACCCTACAGTATTTGCATGCAAAGTGTCTGTAACATAAATCAATGAGCTTCGCAGGCTAGTCCTGTGAAACGTAGGTGAAAGACCCTCCCAACTGTCAGGCAATGTTTTAACCTTATTAAAAATCCCATTCCTGTGGGGCGCAACATAACCGTGCACTAGGATCTGATAGATATATGGGCGATCCTGTTAAACTTAGGTTTTTAATACAGGATTTACAAGTGGCTTCAAGGACGTGGACCCCCAGTAGGGCTGGGATTTCACTGGGGTATACAGATATTTGAAGTTATATTTCCTCAACTGTGCGTGTGCATAATTAACCGTTATAACTCGGTCGCTTTTGACGAAAACAATAGCTCAGTATTGCTTTCATAAGGCTAGCCTGACATTTTAATTGTGCTATGTAGACATTAAAAGTTAAATAGTAAATACATTATGTGCAGAGTCATTCATATATATTAAATCAGTAGGGGTAAACCTTAAATTGTCCTTAAGGATCCTGATGAGATGACATTCTTTTTTATTTCATTTTCAGTAACTGTTATTTTTTTGTCACGGTTTTAGAATCTTCAATGTGTCTATTGCTTTATACTCAAATAAGGTTCTTTGTTTCAGATAGTAAACAACCATTTAGTTTCTCTTTTTGCAAGGCAGCTTTTATGCTCGTTCTGAAAAATCCATTAGTTGTTCAAAAGCACAGCACTACTTTTTTTGTTAGGGGAAAAAATGTCTAATGCAATTCTTAAAAATTTATCATAGAACATAAATCTGGGAGGTGAGAAAAATTGTCCTTAAGATCTGCAGTGCCTCTTGCTCTTCAGCCCCCCGCTCAGTTCCACTATGCTTCTAAAACATTAGTTAGTGCTTTAGTCTTCTGCTGAAATACCATAAAAATGTTTTTTGACAAAGTGACCTTCTTTTCTAGAAAAATAGTGTGGCAATTGCTTTTCAGAGGGAGTGGTGTAGGAAGGAAGGAGACATTGGTAACTTCCCTCTTACGTTTTTACTTTCATTTTTGTTGCCTTGTATTTGTGGACTGTGCATGTTGTGTGCTTTTTATGCAAGTTCAACAGCTGTGAGATGCTTCATCATATAACTTGTGAAGGCTGTTAAACAAGCAGCCACCTTTGTTCCTTTTGTAGAGCCGAGTCAGCCCAACATGCTTTGGGTTTTGCAATTTATCTCAGTGGGAACAAACTCTTGTACAGATGATGTAATGCAGATCGCTGCAGCATGATGTTTTGCAGGTCCAAACTCACATGTGCATCAACCTGATACCGTTGTTTAAGTTTTCAAGGGGAAATTCACAGATCAACAAATGACTTTTTAAAGTCTTTCACTGTTGAAGTTTTGCAGTATTGAAGAGTCTGTGGTATTTCTTTCTCAGGGTCATGGAATGATGAGCGATTATAACTAAAGGAAATAGAGCTTTTCGATGTGCCACTCAATTTCCTAAAAAAAAAAAGTGTAATAATAATAATTTAGGATAAGCATTAACTGTCTTTTTCTTTGGGCTAAATATCAGGTTTGTCTTTGGTAGCTGAGAATAAACTTTGAACCTTTTATAGGTCACATAAAGTAATTCCAGTTTCCGTAAGGTCTTGCCAACATTTTGAAGTACTGTAATTTTTTCTGGATGCGTGTCGTGCATCATAGTTCTTCATATTAATCACAGTGGCACAAAGAGACGGGATGCAGTAAGTTGGTAATAACATGCTACCTGCCCACGGAAAACTGGGAGCATGAGTATTGTTGCCACCTCGCAGGTGGAGATGGGTATCCTTTTCAGGTTGTGGAATCCTCAGTTTGCAAGCCTCCTTGTGAAAGAAGTACTAAAATTTTGCTGTTGTACTTGTACAGTTCAATTTTAAACATGAAATGAAGTTGTAACACGCATAAGATTGTCTTGTTGTCTCAGGCTCTGTGTGCGCAGATTACGTTTCTTGGGCCAGAGACCTTAGTTACGGCCTGTCGTAGCAGAGCCTTGTACCATGGACTAGTCTAACTGAAGTTTTTTCTCTGCTGTCTTTTCAAGTCTTTCCAGGAGCACACCTAGGTTAGTAAAAATGTGAAATATTCATAGCTAACGAATCACGTTCCAGCAACATCCGAGGTGGAGTTTTGATCTGTGAGCCACCATTACACCTCTTCAAAGAGCCACAGCTGTCAGATCTCAGCTCCTCAGGAAACGCGAGAGGTGGCAGTAAGGCAGCCTTCTCCAAGGGGATGTTGTTCTGGATGATCTCGCAGGGGAGGGGGGGGAACAAACAGGCAAATAGAGTAATTCAATTTAGGAAAGCAGTTTAGCCTTCTCTTTCAAGGGCGCTGCTTTGCTTCGGGACCCTTTCTCGTACAAAGCAAATTGTCACCAAACGTGTGGTGGGGCACGTAGATCTCCAGGAGACATGCCGGAGATTTCACTCAAGTGCTTTTCACGGTTGCCACCCACTAGTGTAAAACAAGCCATTTTCCATGCGAGAGCTGGAGCTGAACGGTATTTGGAGAGGTAGTGGGTAGTTGCAAAGGGAGGGCTGTTTCGGTGCGGGATAGTCACAGAGCTTGATGTTATAGTACTGTGTGGTACCGAGATGGACCTTCAGCAGGCGTTTTTCAGTAATATTTGGGAAGGCTGTCTTGTCCCCCCTTTGGAGCTACTTCTTCCTGTGTTGGTCTGCAATACGATCGGCTAAGGTTTTTGTAAGATCCATGCTTTTGTTTCCTGGCTTTTAGATGTTAAAAGTATTCTTAGTAGTAATAATTGAAAAGAGATTTAAAGAGTAACAATTATTTTAATCTGATTGCTTTCACTCCGTTTCTGTGATTGCATAGTCAAACATTTATGCAGCTGTTGAACTTCATGATAAAATAGAAGAACAAGGCCACACCCGTGTACCTGGATGGCCTGCAATTTACAGTATGCTGTGGTCTTGCCAACAGCATAACCATTCCAAACGAAGGTGTTCTGAACAACTTTGCTATTGAAAAACAATTCTAAATGGATCCCAGACACTGGTTCTCAGTAACAAGGGAAGTATGGCTTTGAGCAGTTCGTGATTGTCCTTATGGGAAAAAGTGAGAGTACTGATTCATTTTCCCTTTTTGAAACTGAAAAGTGACAAAAGGATTTATAATCAAAATTTTAAGAAAACATTTCTGAATAAAGATCAGATGAAAGTATTCTACCAAAAAGTAGAATTACTCAGTAAATAAAAGGCATGTGAGTATACAGGGCCGTAATGTCACAATGGAAACTTACTAATAGCTTCTGCAAGAGCTAGAGTCTGTTCTGTTGGTTCCCCCCCCCCCATTATACTTGATTTTAATGTGGTGGGGGGGTTTTGAACATTTCTCAGCAGCATGCAAGATTCGGAAAGTAAAATTGGCCAGATCCTTTTCAGTGTTTTGGAGCCTGTTTAACTTTGTCACACTTCTTAGAGAATGCCTTTATGAACAGGTTAACATCAATTATAAACAATAGATAAACAAGATTTAGAGTTATTTCAGTAGACTTTTGTTTTTCTTTGTGAATTTAATAGCATCTGGGGCTTGATGCAGAACTTACTGAAGTTGATGCGAGCTCTTACGCTTACTCCCATATATTGGATTAAACTCTTAGAGGTGGTAGTCTTCACTGTATTTTTCTATTTGGTTCGCTTCTTCTTATACAAGTCCCAAGAATTCAGAGGTGCATGGGCAAAACAGTTGTAGGATTGTGTTCAAAACCAGTTTTTCTAGTCTTGGATGGAATTAGAGGAACTGGGAAGTCTAAAAATTATTAGAAAGAGAATCTGTGGATGTAGGTATAAATTTAATATTTGAACCTTCTTTTTAAGACTTAAGTACATTTTAAGCTGATGCCACTTAACCTTTTAATTTCAAGCATTTGATTTTCAATAGCATGTGCTGTTCAAAGGAAAAAATTAAATCTTAACTAATTATTGTTTGATTATATATGAGAAAGGTAGCATGTACTTTTAGGACTACCTTCGGCATTCTTCTTGAAGATCAGATATTACCTCTGAAACAATATTTTCTCCTTTTCACATGCTGTCTGTAACACTTTCTATGAACATATCCGTACTACAAACATCAAGTCTCAAGGGAGCCTCCTGAAATCAGAAGACACTCCCATTTCATAAGTGGGGAAACCAACGCAGCAAGGCCACGTGCAAGGTTGATAACAGAGTGGGGAATGAAAGATGACTTAAATTCTTACTGCGGTGCTCTAACCTTTAGTTACACTCCTTCTGTGCGCCTCTAATTATGATACTAGGCAAAATGAAGGGGTGGAGGACAAGAATAGGAATTAATGTATTTACTATCTACCTAGACTCTTAAGAGTTTTGTTTTTTTTAATAATTATCTAGACTATATGCTTTTACCTCAAAGCAATTTTTGTCTCTTTGGACTTGCTCAAGCTCATGTTAAATGAAGTATTAACTTTTAATCTGTGCTGTTTGATGGTATTTAGTAGCTCGTTCACTTCTTTTAACTGTAGGGGTATACTTTAGTTGTGTCTGCCTCTGTAGTTCAGGGGCAGTTTAGATCTTTGTTACGGGTTTTGTCAGTTGCCAGAAAAAGCCCACCCACTGCCCCCTTGTAATCCTGAATGCTGAATCTCTTATCACTCCTGATGAATTAGGCACAACACCCCTAAAAATATGAATTGCAAATATAGTATTACATTGGAAATACACTTCTAGGACAAATTGGAACCTGTCTTAAGCGAATAATTCATGCAAGCCATATCTGTGGGTGAGGAAAGGGGTTGCCTAGTTTGTACTCCTCTGCTTCCTTTTCCAGTTATTAGTTACTACCACAGGACTGAAGGCAGCAGAAAAAGAAGCACAGAATATAGTCCCAATACACTGCAGTAATTTACTGCTTCTTTGATTACGAAAGTGAATTCCTGCATAGGCTTCACAAGTCATTTTAAAAGAGGGAGATGTCCCAAACACATGTTCTGCTTGCTCCTCACTGTAGTATCTTCCAGGCTATTTAATTCTCTTCCCGTGTGGTGGACTTGAGGGAAAACAGGGCATATTTGTTTGAAATTTTTTTTCTTTTCATGCAACTTTTTACAATTTTGTAACGGTCTGTGTCCTGAATTATTGTATTTCTTAATTCATCATCCATTTCTTAACCTGAATCTACTTAAGGAAATATAGATGTTTAATTTTCCAGTAATGTGAAACCATGATTTTCAAATTCATTTTTTTAGCTTAATAACGTACCTGAGTTGCAGAATCGCAGTTGACCCTTTTTATGTGTCTGTGCAATTGTTCGGAGGCAGGACAGTGTAACGCTATCATCTGAACCTGCGGGGAGACCTTCCACGTGGGGGCTGCACTCCCACTGGGACGTTGTGGCAACTGCTATAGGAGATTTCTGTAGTAAGTGTAATGTTTTAAGTACATGGACTAGAAAATATCTAAACCCATTTTTCTTTGCTCATTTTGTTCCTGGTGTTTGGTGCATTATATCTGGTGTGGAAAAGGATTTATCCCTTTTACGCCCTGTGGAGTAATCGTTTGCTAGGACTTCATGGTTCTGTATGTGTGGAAAGCAGGTGGCCTAGAACACTGCTGTGAGTTAGTTCCTTTCCTAAACCAGCCGGGAAGAGCGATGCTCGTGTTGGTCAGATTTGTCCTGAGCTGAAGCTTTGTGCATGGAGCGTTCAAAGCCATCTGTAAAGCAGTGTGTAGGTGTGCAGTTTCAGTGGTCGTAAATGATCTCTCATACCTGTGATAATAAAGCTAATTTTTATCTAGATATTTTGGTTTGCTCTGTATCCCTCTAAATAATAAATGTACTTCATGGGATTAATTTTGTGTGTTTTTTCATATGTTTTCCTGCGTTAAGGAAATAGGGTAATCGTCTTATCCTTTTTTAAAAAAAAAAAAAAATATCTGTGATATTGCATATATCTAACAGCAGTGGGATTTGGGGATTAATCCAGAGATCTAGACTAAGTAGTTGGTTTTAGTGTCATGAAGATTGTTGGGCATCAGTTCAAGATCCAAGACTCCAAGGTTAAACCATTGTGTTCTGAGCATGCTCTTGCTTTCATAGGTGCAGTGGGTGGGAGTGTAAATGTTCATCTTCTGGTGTGTAGCTGTCATGTGATTTTTTTTATTTTTTTCCATGTGCATTTGGAAATCCTGTTCTTCCTTTGTGTTTGCATTTTATCATTATGCTTATTTAAAAGATTACCACAAGTGTTAAAGCTCTGCCAGTCAGATGCAGGAAGGGTTTGATGTATGACGAAAACAGAACTATGTTAGCAAAAAAGTGACAGCAGGGCCCTTTTACCACCAAAACTGATCTTTTTGATTTTCAGCGTATAGTGCCTTTGCTTCTAGTTGTTCTTATCATCGTAATATACAGTCTGGGTTCGCAAATGCGGTTGCACCCAGGGAAGAGCTGTGTGCTGGCAGAGAGCACATCAGCACATTTTTCCTAACATGAGTGGACATACAGGCACGTGCTTCAGTCTTGAAATCAGTGGGAAAGTTTTACATTTCGCTGTGGACGACTTGAATTCCAATTCAGTTAAATTCTCTTTAAAGATCAAACTCTTTAATTCAATAGCAAAGGACTATCATCACTGTGGGGACAAAAAGTGGAGCCTTGAGGTGTTTCTTTTTTGGTCCTACAGCTTTATGCTGAACTACTCTGGCAAACAGTTGTTACAGTAGGGCTTACATGTCATTTTAGATACAAAAATAGCCTAAATATTTGTTTTGGTGATACTTAGATCACTAACCAATCAAAAATTATTTGACTGGTGATTGATAGGTGCAGAAAGATACTTTGTTCAAGAGTGATATAGCTATAAAGAGAGGCATCTTAATAAATACTGTTAACTTTGAGGTATGAAACAAAGATAAAGCTGTATCTTCTTGAGTTATTGGCCTCAATAAGACTCGTTTGGCTGAGATATTTTTCTGGATTTGCATCAATTTAAGTTGATCATGCAAGAATTTTTTAGTTTTCAGTTGAAATAATTGGTCTGTTCAGTGACTTTATCAGTGTTTAAAACCGTGATGAAAATTCTTCCAAATCATTAGTCTTCATTCAGACAAGTCCTGAGATGCACTTGATTTCTGTTCTTCACAGTTATCAAAGGCTGTTACCAAAGGCATTGATTTGCATTTGAGATGTAAAAACATTTTTAAATACACTTTTTTTTATATTGCTACTTCATTGTATGTATAATGATGTTATTAACAAAACATTTTTGTCTCTTCGTGACATACCAAAAAAATAACAATTTTAAATAACTCATCTCAGGAAAATTTTACTGCTCACGGGGGCAAAATTTTCTGTTTTATGTGGATTGCCACCACTGAAACTTCAAACTTCTTTAGTGTTAGAGGAAACCATGTTGACCTCCAAGCATTTTGAAAAGTAGATATGAGCATCTTGCCTAATATTACTGTTAACTTTCACTTACACTCTGCTTGTTTTCCAGGAGCTTGAAGAAATCCGCAAATGTGGAATGAAAAACTTCCGTAATATCCAGGTTGATGAAGCTAATTTATTGACCTGGCAAGGGCTTATTGTTCCTGTGAGTATGGATTACTCCTTATTCTAATGAGCTTTAAAATAAAGCAATGATCATTTGTATCATAAGTCCGCAGTTTAGTATTGCTGTTAGTGACCAGTAGATAATTTTTGCACCCTGACAGGAATTTTTCCTATTATTGTAAAAGGTGGCTTTCAGAGTTGTGGTTTTCTGGGCCGTGAAGTGTGGTCCTAGATTTAGTTCTTGGCTCTCTTTAGACTTCTCGTATAATCTAAGGCAAATATTGTAATCTTCCCGTCTCATTTTACTTGACTGTCTTGTGTGCTTTTGTTCTATCAATGTCTGACAATGTTAGGTGTTTCTTATGACTAGTGTGAAGAAAAATCCATACATAAATGAAAGGGATCCTAGACTTCTCTGATCAGTACTGGGCTGGATGCTGCATAATTGTAGGCCTGGTCCAACAAATGGCTGCAACTGGCAAGGGCTGTGGACTCAGTGGTGGCACTCGGTTAGTTGGGAAGGGTATTGGAAGGGGGAAGCAGATGAATTTTGTACTTTATTACATTAAGCTGAAAGTACAAAATCTGCATTATCACAGGAGAAAGCCTGAGCTGTGAAATACTTTGTTGCTCCTTAATAGATTTTGGTGTTTGTTGGGGGTTTTTTTGTTTGTTTGTTTGGTTGGGTTGTTTTGTTTGTATTTGACTATATTTGTTTCTGGGACAAAATTTAGTATCGGAGGAAGTTCGCTGCGGGAGGTTTGGATTTTCAGAGCTGAGCTCTTTAAAAGAAAGTCTTTTATGCATTAATTACTTCCAAAAAACACTTAATTTTAGAAAAGCACTGGAATCTTTTAAGAGCACGTTTAATAGAAGCAGATAATCACTGTATTAGTCAAATAGAGAGGGACTTGTTACTAAGTGGAAAGCAGGAATCTAGTATGTTGAGTTCCTTAATTGAAGTCACGTGGATTTTCACCTCCTTGATTTTCTACTGCCATAGCTCACGCTCACTTAAGTTACATCAGCTACTTTTAAGCCTGCAGCAATAAAAGCTACGCCAGTAGGGCATCAGTTCTGCTTTCCCTTGGGTACTGCCTGGAAGGTCTCCTGACCAGCATAAATCTGTCTTTTTAAAAAACCTTGAAACGTCAGTTGGGCAGTGCCTCTGCTTTGTTAGCTGAAGGCCATTCCCAGACTCGGGTCATACAGTCTCCGCTGAGGTAACTACGAGGCCTTTGAGCTTGAGAACGGATTTAGCTTACTCTTTACTTACATTTCTGCAAGTATTTCCTTCGAGTGGTTGGGGCTACTCTTGCAAATAAAGCAAGCAGGATTTGATGCTAAAATTTGACATAGCTGAGAAACAGTGTGCTTTGTAAGCCACTCTGATATTTGTGGTTCATGTATAACACGTTAGTGTTTTGATAATACCTTGAAGCAGTATAAGATTGGTAAATAAGGCTAATTAAACAAATATTCTGGTGTTTTGCTTTTTCCTGTTAAATTTAGCAATATGTGGTGTACGACATCTATCTTTAATAATTTCTGCTCAACAGAGTATGAGCATGAGCTTAGTGTTTTCAAGTGTTCAAACATCATTGCAATGAACCACACTTCATACTTGCCTTTTGGTTTATCCTGTGCCCTGCTGCAAGGGAAATAGCCTTGAATTCACTACTGGTGTAGTTAACAGGGAATTTTGTTGTGAAGTCTACACTTATTATAGTAATTAATAGTTATGTGTTGTAACTGTTTAAAGAGTAGTATGGATTACTATTTTGAGGAAACACATAATGATGCTTTCTCCAAAGCACATTTTTTTTTAGCTATTGCACTGCTGGGGTTGGTGGCTTAAAAATGTCAAATACAAGCTGTTTGCAAGTGTGGGTTGTTTTTTAGGTTTGTTTGTTTGTTTTCCTGAGTTCCTGCTTTTGAAGTTTTACATGCCATTTCCATTTTTGCTCTTGGTAAAGGTTTAATGACATAAAAAAAGTGTTAAAGATATGAAGGTTAGTATTTTGGTATGTTCGTGCAGAATTGCTGTGAAAAATACTGCTTTAAAAACCTTTATTGTATGTATCATTTTGCTCTTCAGAACTACTGTTAGTTTCTGAGTGTTTGTTCAACTGAGAAGCACACTGAAGATAGCTTGTCAATGTATTTTCTGTTCTAAATTGTAGAATAGGATAGCTTACGTACCATGCGTTGAAGGTACGCTGCTTGTTTGATTTCCAACACCAGTACAAGACTCCAGGCTCTTTGCTCTTGTTAGAGGTGCTGTTGGTGTACCATGAATTTCATTTCACTTTGTCTGTAGCAAGCAGTTCTGATAAACTTTTGCAGAGCAAAAATACTCCAGGAGAATGTAAGTCAAGTGTTTGCCATCTGTTTCAGTATTTATAATTCAGATTCTCTCCCTTGTCAGTATCAGAATATATGTAACAAATTTATTGGAAATGAATTGCTTGAGTATTCTGTGTTTTGTCTATTGAAAAGATGAACAACCTCTTTACATATATTTGTAGTTAAATTTATTGGTGAGTTATAGTGAAGAACTGTTCTGACTGAAAGAGAGTCAAGCAGAAAATGGATATTTTTAAGCCAGGTCAGTCCCCGTATCAGTTCATTGAGCATCCTCACAAATTCTAGCATGTAATGGAGGTAAGAACATGTGAACGGTGTGGGGAGAGGGCATTAACTGCTGAAATTGTCACTACCACCAGAAAGTTACTTGTTAAACTTAAAAGGCTTTTATGGTTGCTTGGATTAAACGTGATTTTAAGCCACTTTACTTACCTCTTCCCTTGACTCAAAAAATTATGCTTTAATTCTAAGAAATGCACAACCTTTGAATGACTTCCCTGTATGGATGAAACTAAAATTAAACATTATTTCTTGAATAATATTTCAAGAGGATGCTCCCCACACCCAAATATTGGAAAACCTTTTTTAATTTCTGGAGCGAGTTTGAAGGAAATGGTTTGATGGGTCATGAAGAATGTGATAATACTTAATACAAACTGGAAACATTCATTCTTTGGTTCTTGTTCTTCAGGTATTTGGAAAGGCTTCATGCTATAGTTCTTGTTCTCACTGCAGAATGGCATTTTCATAAGTTTTAAATGTAGCAATAGCTTATTTTTCTTATGCCTTTCTTCTGCAGTTACTATTTGAAACAATATCAATAGTCTAACAGGTTTTCTAAATGAGATTCTAGGCATTGTTTTTTTGTCCTGTTACAGCATAAAGATCTGCTTTGCCTACTTCAGTTCTCTCATCGTGCTCCTTCAAAATTGATCTGATAACAGCAGGTGCTAAAACTGTATACAAATTCACTGCGTACGCTGATGAGAACGTTCTGAATGTATATCTTTAGTACAAAGGAATGCTCAGCAGATTTTTATGTAGTCAGCACAAAAAGGTTCTCGGAATGTATAGGGAAATCTGACAAATCAAACTGCTTAGCTGTTCTAACCACCATGTTGTGAGACACACAAAATAACTGGGTTTAGAGAAACCAATTTCCTTGTCAGGTTTCCTGTTTGTATCTCAGAAAGGGTTTACAACATTTTTTGAAATACAAAGGTGTGGGAATAAAAACACTTTAGATAGATCTCTGAGCATGGAGTAAATGGGATTGGATGCTTTCCTACTAGTAGAAATGTTAGCCAGCTTGAGAACAGTGGTATTCTGCCTTTTCCAGGGTGAATACAAAGGTGGTAGAGGTTGTACTGCCTCTTTCTTACCAAATTGGTTTTGACATTTCCTGACGCACAGACATGGCAGTGTGTTTGGAAAAAAGTCTCTTAAAAAAAGGTCACTTAATAGATTGAAGTCTGGAACGTGCTTTTTCTTACATTTTATCTGTTAGAACATGCTAGATTCTTGATATCCTGTCATCTTGTTGCAGGACAATCCTCCGTATGACAAAGGAGCCTTCAGAATCGAAATCAACTTTCCAGCAGAATATCCATTCAAACCTCCTAAGATTACGTTTAAAACAAAGATCTATCACCCTAACATCGATGAAAAGGGGCAGGTTTGTCTGCCGGTAATTAGTGCTGAAAACTGGAAGCCAGCAACCAAAACTGACCAAGGTAGGACTCCATGTGGAGAAAAAACTGTACATTAAGAGACTTTGCATTGTGTGTTTGAAGCTAATAGCATTTCAGCTTGTCAGCTGGTCACTGCTTTCCTGGTGTAGCCCTTTCCGTAAGGTTTGCGTCATGAATCACGTTGTAAGCACAGTGTGCAACTCTTTTGGAATCTCATTTTGTTATTAGAACATAAGGTAATGACTCTTACTTGTGGCATTTCCACCTTCAGGAAACCGCAAAACTCTTNAAAACCAAAATCATAACACAAATTAACACTTAGTTCTTAAACGATCACTGCTGTGAGGCTTACTGTGTAGAGTGTCTTTGGATAAGAATTTAAATATTTTAAGGAAAAAGTTTCATCAGGTTCTCTGCCAAACTGTGTGTGTGATATTAACAGGTTTTGTCTGTTGTTGCTCCCATCAGTTGGGGTGAGAATTTCATGTTTTCTGGCAGGTAACGATAAATTTGATATTAAGTGTTTACTACTGTATATATTAAAATATGCAATTTTTGCAAGGATGCCTGCTGTTTTTATAATATGAATGCAAATTAGTCGCAGTTTAATCCAGTGCATCAGTTACACTTGATCTGTAGGAGAAAGCCTGTCCATCTTCCAAATTCCTCTTTAGGATTGTTTTCACTTGAACTGTGTTCCTGATAGTAAACAATGCTGTAGTTAAGTTTCTGTTCTGCATACTTCTCTATGCTAATAAAACTATTTAACTTGCATCATCTTGCCCCAAAGACAAAATAGGAAAATTCCTTTAGTTGTTTTGGAAAAGATCGAGCAGTTGAGTGTTGGGGAGAAAGCGGGGACAGCAGCGAAAAGATCCTGTTAAATAGGTCAGTGAAGATCTTACAATTTGTTGTAGATTTTTCCCAGATAATGTAGGACAAAGATCCTTTGGAGAAATGAAATTGAAGCAATGTGTAGGTTTCTGTTAACAACTTAGCAGTTGTCTTAACTAGAGAAGGCTAATAAGATTAATAAAAGGAGCAACTTGGTGTCTCTACCTAGCTTGAAATGTGAGTTGGCATCAGCTGGAACTATTGAGGCGGTTGTTTGCATGTGGGAAATAGTGTTTCCTGTAGAACTCTTTTTCTGGGAGAGGGAATAAAGAGTACCTTAAAATTAGAATTTGGAACAAATACCAGGTACCAAAATATTGCAAATCTCTCATTCTGCTATTTTGTGGTCTTTTGTGCGTCTTTTCTCCTATTTCTTCAAGAAGTCATGTTAGTGTCAATGTCTGATATTGTTAATTCATCTTTGTATGAACCTGCAACAAAATTACAGCCCTGCTTAAGTGTCTAGTCCTTTTTCTCTAGAACTCTTCCGCACTGAAAAACAAACTTCAGTCCGTTTGCTATTTAGGCCTTTTTCAGGAAATAAGGCAACATTATTAGTATGGTATCAAAATAATTGGGTTTGATAAGTCAAGTGTCAGAAAGTAGAGAGATTAGGTTTTTCATAAATCATTAACTCACCTTTCATATAATAAATGCGTATCTTACAGCTGAAGTTTTAAATTGATTTTGCTTAATATTAAAAAGACTTGTGACAGTACAGTCTTAAAATGCTATTTAAATGGCTGTTGAGGCAACAACTGTTAGGATGATCCTAATTTTTTCTGGTTTGTGTGTTAACTTTAAAGGGTTACTGTATTCCTATAGTGTTTTATCATGTTTTACATAGTGAAAAGGGATTGGTACGTGCAGTATTGATAGTAGTTTTGTAAGTAATCAGCAGTATATGATGACTGTTTTCAGAAGTAGGGGACAGGCCAGTTACTGTGAAGTAAGCTAATGTCAATTCTACCTCACTTAGATAGTTTGTTACAGTTTAAACTCTGATTTGTGGTAAGAAATGTTCCTGCTTGGCAATATAGTGACAAGCTTACCTCTCGGGATTTTGAGTATTTGTTTTGAGAGGTTATGTTCTCCCTTCCCATCAGGTAAGGGTAGAAAAGAGTATGAGCGTGAGAAGGTTTGTGCTCTGGAAGAAGCTGCTCTGGCATTCTAGCATCTACCGGAGTGATAAGTACTGTAAGAACTTATATTGCAAAACTAGGGAGAATCCAGTTAAACTGGTAGGTAGCAGTTTCAAAGCAAAACAGTAGACCCTGACTTTCCACGCAGTGTGTAGCTATGTTGTGGAACTCCCTGCCACTGGTTGTTGAGACTGTCAGTCAGTGTTTTGTGCGAGCTCAGAAGCAGGCAGCTGGCTAAAGGGTGTAATGCATGAAGTTAAGAGTTTTGGTACACTTGCTTTAAAAAATCTTGGGTACTGCTTCATATTACTCTGGATAGCCCAAACTTACCTCAGGTGGAATTCATATTGTTGTACAGAGAGAGACACTTTCTGTGTACTCGCTGTCTGTAGACCTGCCCTGTTACGCACATACCTTTCAGAGGATGGATGAGAACTCACGATTGTTGTAACCAGTCTAACTTTACGTTGTGAGAATGTGTATGAGGAAAATGTAGCAATAAATGTCATAGTAGCGTGTGAGGCTCACTGCGTAAATGTTTAGTACGGTTCAGTTATTGTAAGAATGACTCTTCCTTTGAAAGTGGTATGGGAATGTTGATGAAACGGCTGTGAACAGTAGGGTGAAAAGCATCTTACAGTTCTCACACGTTTGTTTGCCCAGTATATCTCTAGTAGGAGATGTATTCAGCAGTTTAGAATAATGGCAAGAATTATCTGCTGATTGTAGGGGAAGTAAGAGTCTTAGAAAAATAAAGCTGAAAAAAATGGTTTCCCAAAGCATCTGAATGGTGTAATTCATTGTGACAGGTGTTATGAAAAAATGTTTCAGAGAAATGTTTCAGAGTGGAAATTCCAGTGCTCTCTTCACCCAATCCATTTTAGATGAGCTTGGCTGCGAAACTGAGTTTCTTCCTTAGCCATATGAAGAGTATTTTGTAGATATGATGCTAGCTACATAACTTGTAGTGCCTTTTGGTCTTTGCTAAAGTAGTTGATTTTGTTTACAAATACGATTTTCTGGTGTTGATTCACTGTCATTGAACTAGATCTTGGCATATTGCTATAGCTTATTCATGCAATGTCTTGCTCTGCTCTTGAAAAGATCCTAGAATTATTGGGGTATATTTAAATGCAGTTAAAGTTCTTATTGGGGAATTTTGCTTACATTTTGATTTTTAAAATTAACCATCTTAATCTCTGACAGTATTTATACTTCTTTTGACAGTAATCCAGTCCCTCATAGCACTGGTGAATGATCCACAGCCCGAGCATCCCCTTCGGGCTGACCTAGCTGAAGAATACTCTAAGGACCGTAAAAAATTCTGTAAGAACGCTGAAGAGTTTACAAAGAAATATGGTGAAAAGCGACCAGTGGACTAAAATCTGACACAACTGATGTCAGCAATGTGTGATAGAAGATCGGAGCAGTGCATTTGAGACACCCCGTAAAGCAGGACTCTATGGAAAATTGACAAGTGCCACCTTTTGGTGTTAACTTGTGGCTGTTACTAACTTTCTACAGTTTTCTTAATCAAAAGTGGGCTAGGTAACCTGTAAAGAAAGGATTAAAAATTTAAGATGTTCTAGTTCTGCTTTCTTTGTTTAAAAATCACTGCTTCAATATACTTTAAAGTATGCTGTTTTCTTTTTCTTGTCAGAATTTATCAAAAATATCTTAGACTTATATTCTGCCCTTAAATTGAAAAGGTTGTGGCTGTCATTTCTTTGTTTTCCTTGCAGTTCCCTCTATCCTGAGTTCACTTAATTCTTCATTGAATTTTTTCTCCCTCCCCAAACTGATGTCTTAGAAAAAATATCCCAGTTCTGGCAGAAGATGATTGAGTGTTTGGCAGTTTTGTTTACTTTTCTCTTTAAACATTGCACTGTGCTTTGCGGGACTTGTTGCAAGTTCCCCTTAACTTCAGTTTGTAACATAATAAACAAAAAACAAACCCCACAGATACAATCAGAAATAATGTCCAGGTCTTATGTAAATCTGGCTGGTGTTACCACAAAATGTTTATTAAACGGGGAAACCCAAGTTTTTGTGTGCGTGATTGAATTAAAATATGGCTTATGTCCTGCTTTTGGAAAACTTTGGAAAAAAAAAAAATTCTGTAGCAAACAAGTAGTGGAATGTGATTACACACTCCTTTCACTTCTATTCTTAATACCTATGCAGAGTAGCTAGGAAAATATGCACAGAACAACATTGCTACCAGTTTAGAAGTTTCAGAAATTGAGAACCAAGAGGTACCAAAGTAATACAAGTAACTGGTTTTGAGTTAAAAGTATTTTAGAAATGTTAATTTTGAATTCAAGTACTAAATCTGTCAGCACTGCTAAGTTATCTGGGTACGTTTCCTCACCAGAATGCATATGGAACATTTGTGTTTTAGAGGATGACACTCATGGCACTTCCCTGCCCAGCTGCTGTACAGCTCTTACTGAAAATAGTATGAGAATAGGACTAAGCAATAAACTGTAATAGAGTACACTTCTACTACTGTTCCTATGTTTTAAAAATACACACATTAGATGATTTAATGAGTACTTCAAATATCATTCTAACTTAATCAGGCAGAGCTGTTTTCCCTTTGCTCCAGGGCACACGTACGCACGCTGAAGGGATGCCCTTTCTGTTCAGAACTGAGCATCCTTTACTGTGTCTCTACTGCTTTTCTTCTGCCTGCCTGTTCTAAATCTAAAGCGCGATCATAGCTCCGCAGTCAAACTGCCATACAATCAAACTGCCTTCTCTTCCCCACCTGTGGAACTTGGGTATGTTATTGAGCCAACAGATCTCCAGGAATCCATCTGGGAGTACATATCACTTAGATGTACAGGAAGGTGAGCTAGAAAATCCCTCACACCCAGGTGGTTGTCTGGACTCCTAAAATCAGTTTTAATACAGCCGCTGCCTTTGTGACTTTCCAGAACTAGTGTGTCAAGCGGTAGGTCTCTTTTGGTTTTTAATGTATTGTATATTTGCTATTTCTTCATTCACCCTTCTCATCCAGCTTTCATTTCAGATTTAGTGTAAACAGTGACAGCCCAGTACCTCACCTCTGTTGAAAGTAAATTTTTTTTATAAGTTAGGGAGCGAAGAAATTTTATGTTTAAGTGTTCTTAGACAGATTTTTTGGCAGGTAAATAAAGTTAAACCACATTCACCTTATTTACGGAAACTTGCATTTCCTAAGTGTTTTCAGGCTTGTGAGAGCACTGTCTATTACCAAATTTTCACATCTTTGTGTCTTCATTTGCAGAAAGTTGGTACTGATTTTGTTTCATTCACGCTCACTCAGATTCATAATAAAATAATGCCAAATTATCTGTCAAACTGAAGTGTGTGTAACTTCTGCATCAGATGAGTCACTGTACCTTTTGATCATGTCTGTTGGCATGGAAACTTTCCATTCTTTAAATTTGCCTTTTTTTAAAAAAACAAAACAAAACAAAAAAACGAACTGTAGCACTAGTTTGTTGCCATCATTGCTACTAAACAATATACTTTCTGGTTGTATGCCTCTCAGGTTAAAGACTGCATTTATTTGAATCAGTGTGGCTTGGATGCCATTGAAAGGGAACTGGAAGGGCTGTGTAATTCAAGGAGCTACAGCTGATTCATATAGGCCTATAGCAGTGCTATATACCAGCTATTCTAATTTCATCTGTAAAGGTCATACAGAAGACAGGTATTACTATCAGTTCTTTGTGTATTCTTCATAGCTCAATTTCTAAACTATGAGGTGTGTAACACAAATGATGGCTTTTGTTTGTAGGTGGCCCTCTGAAAGAAAGAGATCAAATACTGTACTGTATGGTTGAAGTCTGAGGGGAAAGAAAAAGTCAAATCCTTTGTTAACTCAGGAAATCAAGCTCTTGTGCTCCCTGGTTCCCTAAGCCATGCTGAATTCTAAATGTGCAGTTTAAAATCCAAAATAAAAACAACGTACTGGTGAAAGTACACCCAGGAGCACTGGTATAGGCTTTCTGCAATTCCATTCTGCTACCCTAATAAAAATTGCTCTCAAAGGTGTTGTGGCATGGTTTTATTTTCAGACAGATTTCATGGTTTTCAGACTTCTTTTTAAGTATCTTGATACAGCATCATTCCTATGTAGTGGTCTGAATGCATTTTTCGTTTGAACTCAGTGTTGTTTTTTAAAGCTTTCATAGAACTGCTGAGGAATCTCCTTCTCTCCGTATGTTTTATGCAATTGAAAGGTTCCCTATTTAGAAGTCTTTTAGTAGTTCTTTATTCATTTTCCCATTTAAAACTCGTTTGAATTTAAAAGAAAATTTGGATTTCAATGCTCTTCACTTTAAAATGTGGTATTTATAAAATATGTTTTTCCGAACAATACAGAACCAACTCAGGTAAGTCTGCTGTTGTCATGTTAACTTCCATGTTCAGCTAGCAGAAAATGCACACAAGTCAACAGGTGTGTAACCTGTTGATTATGATCAGAGCAAAGTCATCAGTTAGAAAATGGTGCAGTTTAAACATTAAAAAATGTGGTTAAAAATTATCCATCAAAATATGGTCACGTTACATGAAAAGCTGAGATCTAGTATTAGCTGTGTTGCTGTCAGGCTTGTTCCTGTATATGAGTAAGATACCATCAGTCACTAGATGGCACTCGCATGTTTAACTGTGCTCTCAGGAACTTCAGTTGCCTTCTGCAGGTCTAAATCTTTTTTTTTTAATTCTCTGTTGTCAGTGCAGCATAAACTTTACCATCAAACACCAATGGGACAGGCTTCAGAAAGCAAGTCATTCCACAAGCTAACTGCTGCTGTAATTTGACTCAGCTGTTTCGTGTAGCACTTGCACAGTCTGGAGGATGTTTGTTTGTTTTTTAAATTGTCATATTGCAAATTAACCTTGATGATAATCTAGGAAAGAGCCTGAAAAAATACTTTATAAAGTGTCCTTGATGATGATTTTTGTATTTGTACAGAACAAAAACTTCCTCAGATGTCCTATAGGAAAGGTCAAATGGTTCCCATTAATGGCACAAAAAGATGTTCTTTTGGCACTCTGCAGGCCATCACAGTTGGAGCAGATACTTGAGTGTTTTTTAGCTAAAACTAAACATGAAAGTCTCTTGAAGCATTACAATAGAAAAGGCTTGAGTTTATTCTTCACTTGATAGTCATATTGAAATTTTTAGTAATTTAAAAATGGTTTAAAATGATAAGTAGATAGTTTACACATTTTCTGCACAAAAGCTAAATTTCCCCACATGAAAATTATGAATGACAGGGCTACAGTTAAAAATGCAACTCAATATATCAATATTACTAGGGCTTGTTGAAGTTCAAATTCGTTCATGATTGGAATAAAAATGGACAAAGGTACAAGGACTTTGTCCCCCTGAAAACTTGCTGATAGTTGATACACAGCCATCCCATGCATTTTTCATGGAAGGCAGTGGGCAGTGCAGTAATGGTTGCTGGTGAGCTCTTATATGCAGCAGTTACTGAAATAGCAGCTGGGTCAACAGTTGCTGTTCTTGCAAAGTCATTAAAAAAAAAAAAAAGCACATAGGAAGGGGCTGTCACTGATGGTTACTTTCCTGTGATGGCTCAATGCTGAGGCAACAAAAACAGAAGGAGCCTTAAGTAGCACTAGCTGGGGACTTGCGTGGAGTATGGCTGCACTCACCATCAGGCTCAACCCATGAGCCAGCTGCTCTGACGAGGGGAATGCTCTGAAGTAACGTGCCCTGTGCCCCTCGGCACCGATCTGCAGATGCAAGTGGAGGGGACCACGCAACAAGTCAGGATTGAATGCTTTAAGGAAACCAAACGGTGGAGGTTGCTAGGCCTCCTGTGGCCAACCAACACTGATGGGTTGTTCCAAAGCTGTATTTGCTACCCAGCATGTGTTTTTGGCAAAAAAAAGAAAAAGGTTGCTCAAACAAAAACCATTGTGACTGTCAGGGTGCTAGCGTGCTCCTTGGTCTTGCAGCAAAGCACATCTCCATGCTGTTCACCATCGCGCTGGCTGGAACTGAGCTCTGGTAGGATGGCCTGGCCGTTGCTGCCATGCTGCACTGGAATGATGTGCGAGTGGGTTACACTGAAAAGATTTGTCACGTTCAAAGCAGACGCTGTGGCCTAAAAACTGGGCTCTGGGGTACTGCCTGTCACTGCTCACAGGGTGTTGCGCTTCTCATGAAAGGCCTAATGCCATTCCCAGGCCATTCATGGCTCCTGTCAGCTGTCCTGGGAGGTATCACAAACACTGACCACAGTGGCCTGGCCTCTCCGGACACTAGCACCTGCGTATCCTCAAAGTCCAAATGTAGGTAGGTACGTATGCTTGTTTACTTAAAGATCTTTGAATGAACAAAGCTGAATGTTCCTGGTTTTGTAATGGCTCTGCAGCTCTGGATTAATTAATGTCTGGAGTTCGTGCAGGCGCTCCCAGGACTGTGAGAAATCATCTGGTCCTTCCCCACAGCCACCGATGGGTGGGATGCTCGGGTACCCTGGATGCACCATCAATTCAATCGTGACTGTCCTGCTCTGTGGCGTCGGGGGTGTGGGTGAGGGTGCCTTGGACGTGAACTCCACAATGGCAGTGTCGATGGCACTCCAGATGGTACTCACAGACATGTTCTTGCCCATGGTACTCAAACCTATGTAAATGTCTGGCCACCTGTAGCCAGAGGCAGGAGCACAGATATTAATGCTAACAAGGTAGTTAGACAAGAGTGTGTTACGTCCAATGGTTTAGGAATCAAAATTTACCTTAAGATAGCTGAAGGAGGGGGGAGGACGCAGGGGGACTTGTAACTATAAACAAAAGTAAAACCACAACTACAAGCCAGTAATGCTTTTTCTTTCCTTATCAAAATCAAGATACTATTTAGCGCATCAGTTCTGCGGTCTGGCAGAAAGTCTCAGCAGAGCCCTGATGCCAGCATTTCTGTTACTGCTCTGGTAATGTGTACTGTGTCACAGCACTGGACTTGTTTGGCATCTGAGAGCTTACAGGTGCACGTCATTGGCACAAAAGGGAAGAATGGAGCTAAACTGAGAAATGCCACTCAATCAAAATAACTAACTATTTAGAGGCCAATTAAAACCTGAATAATAACCATCTCCAGGTAATAACCCTCAGCTAAGTGGGAAAAAAGGTGACAAATAAAATGGAAACCACCCTGCTAACAAATCATTCTCTGAGTGTATATCAAAGAGCCACAAGAACTCGAAAGACAAAGCACTGGACAAAATGTTGTTACTACTAAAGACTATACAGCTAAGAGGACACCAGCTAGAGGCTGTTTCTTATGTAGCTTCAACACAATTCTTTGTTCAAGTCTGGCTGCAAACTGCAGTTGTAGTTTGGTGCACACAAGCCCAGGAAGGATGTGCAAGGGTATTTGTGGGCAGAATGAGAAGGCATTTGGAAGAAACAGGTTGGACGCTCTACCCATGTGATCAAGGATGAGCCCAGCTGAGCACTCTGATCTGATCTGAGTTTGCAGCACTTGGGTAAAAAAAAAAAAAAAAGTTAACATTTTTTAACTGTAAACTGATCAAACTTGCAAGAGCCTTGTTATGCAGTAAGCAAAGTCTTGCCCTCTACAGTGTCATAAACTGTATGGCTCATTGCAGTACCTCTGCACAGACGCAGAAATTGAATTGCAGAGTTTGTTCTCGCATGACTTCAGCTGACCACCTCACGTTTTCCTGGAATTCTTCATGTTACATGTTTTTTCGGTAGTTGTCTGTCCCTCCTCGCTCTCCCTGGCACCAGAAGAGG
>VXAL01003778.1:89448-100167 GCA_013399475.1 Chauna torquata
GCGGCCCGCGGCGCGGCACGGCACGGCACGGCCGGCCGAGGTGAGGCTGCTTGGTGCCGGGCGCCGTCCGTCCTCGCCGAGGCGTTCCCGGCCGAGGCGCAGGCTGCGGTGCCGCGGCGGTGCGGTGGCTTCGCCTCCGCGCCAAGCGACGCAAGGATGGGGCTTTTCTGCTTCAGGTTCCTGAGGTGAGACTCGTGCCGGCTGCAGGTGGCGTGAGCAATTCCGTTACGCGCCTTGGCTGCTTCGGTGCAACGTTAATTACCCCAGCGATGCTGCGAATATATAGCCACTCGGTGCATGATGTCCACGGTAGCCACTTGTTTTCCCCCGACCTTGGCTTGTTGGCAGTGCGGGCTCCAGGAGTTTAGAGCTGCATTTCAGTAAACTCTGGTCAGGAAGTCCCCACTGCCAGACTGGGGATGGGCATGGAAAACAGCAGAGAGCTCCAGAAAGGGCAGCTTCTAACACGTGCTGTCCTTCAGTGCTGGATGTAAGACAATTCTCCATCAGGCTGCAAGTAAAATCCTGTTTATCCTCGCATTAAACTGCTTTTCCTTACTGCAGAAGAACTATTCTTAATCTATCAGAATGAAAGTGAAAGCACTGAGCACCTTAGAAATTTTGAGTGGAAGATACCAACCTGTGTTTTTGCCTGTGGAGGGAGAAAATTAAGTTCCACAAAAGTAGAATGCACTCCTTCTCAGTCTGTAATGGTATTCCAAAATATTCAGCCACTCCTACTATCGCAGAAAAATAACAAACTGATGTTTGAGGCAGGGAGAGAGTGATAGTTTAGAAAGCACTGGAGAAATTTGTCCATGGATTCAGGGTAGCTGCCTTGGTGGTTGCTGTTAACCACTCCTAGGGAGCAGGAGTGCACAGGTGGAAGGCTGAGAGCAAAGATCACATGGGACTGGGCCCCACGCATGGATGATGGTGATTTTCATGTCTGAACCTGTGTCAATGGTACAGGTAAGGGGTTGGGGAAGAGAAGAAACAGCTGTCAGGCCAAGCATAGGCTTCTGGGAAGAGCAGCTGGGGTGGAACAGGCTGGAAAAGACTCTTTTTATGGGAATAGACTGACCATCCTGCTGCCTTAGCTCACAGCAGAGGCAAAGTCACTTCAGCTAACTTGGTTCTATTTCATTGCAACCACAGCCCTGTTCTCAGTTCTGGGCAATCCTTGCGTAGTGAAACTAAAGCCTCCAGGCGTTCCCTGTCTCTTCAGAATTCACTTCCTAAATGACAGCCAGTGTATCCAAGCCCCAAACAGAAGTCTATGACATGCAGGCTCAAGCACAGACTGCTGTGTTCTTGGCAAAGGAAGAAGCATCAGCCCATGGAGATAAAGGAAGCACAGCTCAGCAGAGGGAATTCCACCTCTTCCTCACACAGAGTCGAGGTATGAAACGTGCACACGGCCACAAACACCTGCGTAGCCAGTGGTTCTCTGTGTCTGTTTCCTCACAAGGAATTTGAAATCGGTGAATCAAGGTAGGTTGCAGCCCTGTTAACCTTTGGCTCTCACTGCTTGCAGTTCATGTAGCAAACAGCTACAGGACTTGGTGGCAAATGATGCTGGAGGAGAATGTCTCTGCCTACTGTGATGATCATTTGTAAAAGTATTTTGATACTTTGAAGGAGGAAAATAAAAGTAGAAGAGGTGGTAGCAATGTTATTCACAAAACAGTTTGGTTCCTAGGCTGTGTTGTCCCTATAGGCCATGCAACAAGCAGCATAGAGGCTTGTGCTGGATCTAGAGTAGACTTCAGCTGTCCTTCACTTCCTAAAGTTTACTGTTCCCCAGCACGTAAATTAACACCGACTAGAGGGAAACATGGTGAGAGCTGGAGACAGACTCCTGCCCCCTTAGTCACTCCTTTCTCATCGAAAAATTATACGGAATTAAATTAAAAAAAAAAAAAGTTAAAATGCGTTAGAGAACTTGCTAAATCTTCATTCTGGCAGTACCATCATTCCAAAGTTACATGCTGGTTACATAAGAGTTTTTGATGCTCTGTAAGGGTTTCCAGTGCCCTTGGCATTTCAGAGCAGATATTTGTGCAACTGCTACTTGCTTCCTCTTCTGGGAGATGAACCTTACATTCCCCCAAGGCTTCATTTACTGATGAGGGCTATTACTATAACAAATTAAGTCAGCATGGCTCTGAAGTAATGTCATGAATCAAAACAAGTACATCGTGCCTTTGCTAATGTAAACCCTGGGGTTTTCTGCCTCTTTCTAGTACTGTCAACACTGCTTGCCTCTGCACAGGTGAGAGGCACTACATAAGAATCTTAGACAAAGCTTGGCGTCTCAGCCTTCTTAACCTTAGTGTGTGTTTAATGCTATTAACAGTAACATCCTTCTTAAACACTGAATGCAGTTCCTGGAGGCTTTTCTTTTCTGATTTTATTCCTGTTTATCCAGCTCTCCTTCCTGTGACTGGAAGCAAACACTCCCCAGCAAGCAAATCTTGCCACTGTGCCACATCCCCCTCAGACCCCAGCACAATATTTCCTCTGCAGCCTGCACACCTTTGCTGGCAGCCAAAATAGCCTTTGCAGCCCACCCTCTGCGTAGTCTGGAGGAAAGCCTCTTACAAACTCAACCTGGAGCTGAAAGGCAAGGCAGGCTTTCTCTGGCTAGTCTCTCCTCTTCGTTAAAGTCATGAATGAGAATGTTGGCCAGCATAGAACTGCATGAGCCAGGACATGTACTAAGCACAGGCTGCATCTTCCAGCATACTCAAAACAAACAAACAAAAAAAACAAAACAAAAACAAAAAAAAAAACCATAGCCCTACATTTTCTTAGTCACACAAGCCAGCAAGAGCTTTCTCCATCCTCAAGTCATGAGGCTTCACTGTTTTTGAGCTTGCATTTCTTTCCCTGAACTTCCAGTTATTCAGTAGCAGATTTAGAGGCTTCCTGTGTTTCACAAAAGCATTTCCTAAAAGTGAATGATTCCAACAAACTGTCTGTTGACATAGAAAATGTATGTTGTTTTTCTTGTTCCCTCAGCTGCAGTGAGTTAGTTCATTTGGGATTACAATGGTAGCACAGTAGGACTTTGTCTTTTCCTTGAGCACGAAATTTTGTTGAAAGTGTGAATGTAAAAGACAAGGTGTTTGAATGAGATGAAGTAAAATCCATTTTTTAAATGAAAGAAAGTTAACATTTTCTTTTCCCCAGCCTTGAAGATTTACAAAATCTTGGAAATTCAATGGCTTCTGTAGAAATGCTTAAATTAAAGCCTTTTCATCCCTCTAAAGAGGTCTGTTTTCAGAAGAAAAAAGAAGTTTGTGTTCACATGGTCAGTGTCTGTCTCCGTTTCATTTTAGTAACGGTGGGATGCCTCGGCCAGTTCCAACCTGCTTCGCAGCAGAGATAGAGGTGCTGCAACAGGTCCACGTGGCTCTCAGGTTGTGGACTCCAGAATGATCTTTACAACCTAGATGTAGATCTGACTGGTCAGTCAGCCAAAGCAGGGGATGGAGGAGGGCACTGCAGCGAAGCATAGTGCAGAAAGGAAGAGAAACTGAGTGGGCTGTCACAGAGGCTGAGGTCAGGGACGTGCCTGTAGTGGCATGCATTCACTAGCTGTAACTTTCAGCACCTGTGCTGAGTAAACCTGAACAGAAGCAAAGAGCTGTAATGCTGAGGAGAGCCAGACTCCAGATACCCAGACTTCATAAAATTCACAGAAGTGACCAGACTTGGGGAGACAGAAAAGCAAATTTCCTCAGTGTTTTGGGAAACTTCTGTGCTGCGTGGGGCCAGGGCAGGGCTGAGGGCCAGTGCTCAGAGGGCACCGGCCCCCCGGTGGGGGTGCAGACCCGGTTCTGTGAGGCTACGAGACCCGGGATGCCGCTGCCCTCAGCAGTAGCCCGCCGGTCGGTGCCCGTTTGCCCGCCGCCTCGCCCGGCCGCACTACAACTCCCGGCGTGCCGCGCGGCGGGGGCGGCAGCGCGCTTGCGCGGCGCCCGGACCCGGCCAGGCAGCGGGCGCGGTGCTGCGTGGGGAGGCGCAGCCGGGGCACGTGGGCGCCATTTTGTGGCGAGGGGGCGGTTTTGTCGTGTAGCACGAACGACAGGAACAGCCAAGCGAAGGCTGAAGACGAGCAGCATGTTCCCAATCCCCCCTCCCAGCCGGCTGCTGAGCAGCCCTCCTTAGACTTAGCGGGCTGTCTGGGTGACGGGGGGGTCTGGGAGGGGTCTCCCCTGCAGGGCTCAGCCTCAGCTTGCTGTAGGATGTGTTGCTGCAGGACAAAGCAGGGTCACTTCTGCTCTAGTCCTTACCCTTCCACGCCCAGCTTAGAAGCAGTTGGGAAGAGCAGTGCACAGTCACATCTCCAGTGGAAAAATGGGTACGTATTCTTGCATCAGAAAGGGTTGAAATCCCCAAATTGTGAAGTACATGTGCTAAGAGTCCAAAGGCTTCTCTGCACACCACCTAACACAGGCTTGGTGGTGTATTAGTCACCTTCCCTTCCACTTCTTCTGAAATCAACTGAATTTCCAAAAGTACAAAATACTGTCAATACCTGACAAGGTGCCTAGCGCTAGCAAGGGGGCAAGATTTGCCACCATGACTTTATTATTAACTTTACACTTGCATTAAATTATCATGTACTGTTCAAGTACCAATCTCAAATCCTCCCTGACCCAGGCAAGAGGTCTCTGGTATTCAGTGAGGCTATGTATAAGTGTAGGGAGGCACAAGTGCTTTTTCTTGCAAGCATAGGGCCTGAGTATGTGTTTATATTAATCCTTAACTCACTGAATTATCAGCTGTTTAGCTCGTAGCTGAAACCGGGATTTGACCATTAATTAGTGTCTATTCATACATAACTTCTAGGTGAGGAATGACCAGCCTTTCTATGTTGATAGTTACTAATGTTCACTGCTCATTGATAGTGAATTTTAATCCACCTTCCCATTTTTCAGAGGGTTATTTTCTCTCTGATGCTGATTTTCCTTCAGAGTGTACAATGTGGGGTAAAAATGAATATTTGAGTGTGGCCCAAGCTACAGCATCTGTGATTTCTGACTGGGTTTGAGATGATGTAAAGCCTGCCCATTCCTGCTTCTCAGTAACATTACTACATGTGGAATTTAATCTGGCAGATCACTTACAGCTATTGTTGTCATCTCAGCATCACTGAAAGCATTCTGGAAAATCTCAGCTGATTGAATGGACACGGAAAATAATTCTTTTGGAGCTCTGAGGGGAGATGCCATCTTCTTGAAGGATAAGCATCATTCAGGAGAGTAGGTGAAAGATGCTGACAGTGTTACCAGACACAGATTGCCAGGACTCTGCAGAACTTTGAAGGAAGTCCTCCCTTCCTCAAAACCTAGAAACAGAAGACAGCAGTCAAATGTCATCAACTCTTCTCCTTCAGATGAAAAATGCTTCAATTTAAATATCTATGTGTATATGTATTTTTGTCAAATGTCTTCTGCTTATTTACTTACTCTGCTTATTCTTACATTCTGTTTTTATTTACTGAATGCAAAATTCCAAATAGCTGATTTTGGGTCTCTAATCCTTAAACAATATGGGCTAAATGATAAACTGTAATTCTATAAATTTTTGGCAAGCCGTATTTTTTGTCATTTTGATTTTTCCCTGGGTGACAGCATTTTGTTGTTATTACTACTGCTTACTGTTTGTATTATGGTCATGCTGAGAGGTCACAGTTAGAAGAGCTCTGTTGTAAGGCATGCCAATNGCGCGGTGCTGCGTGGGGAGGCGCAGCCGGGGCACGTGGGCGCCATTTTGTGGCGAGGGGGCGGTTTTGTCGTGTAGCACGAACGACAGGAACAGCCAAGCGAAGGCTGAAGACGAGCAGCATGTTCCCAATCCCCCCTCCCAGCCGGCTGCTGAGCAGCCCTCCTTAGACTTAGCGGGCTGTCTGGGTGACGGGGGGGTCTGGGAGGGGTCTCCCCTGCAGGGCTCAGCCTCAGCTTGCTGTAGGATGTGTTGCTGCAGGACAAAGCAGGGTCACTTCTGCTCTAGTCCTTACCCTTCCACGCCCAGCTTAGAAGCAGTTGGGAAGAGCACTGCACAGTCACATCTCCAGTGGAAAAATGGGTACGTATTCTTGCATCAGAAAGGGTTGAAATCCCCAAATTGTGAAGTACATGTGCTAAGAGTCCAAAGGCTTCTCTGCACACCACCTAACACAGGCTTGGTGGTGTATTAGTCACCTTCCCTTCCACTTCTTCTGAAATCAACTGAATTTCCAAAAGTACAAAATACTGTCAATACCTGACAAGGTGCCTAGCGCTAGCAAGGGGGCAAGATTTGCCACCATGACTTTATTATTAACTTTACACTTGCATTAAATTATCATGTACTGTTCAAGTACCAATCTCAAATCCTCCCTGACCCAGGCAAGAGGTCTCTGGTATTCAGTGAGGCTATGTATAAGTGTAGGGAGGCACAAGTGCTTTTTCTTGCAAGCATAGGGCCTGAGTATGTGTTTATATTAATCCTTAACTCACTGAATTATCAGCTGTTTAGCTCGTAGCTGAAACCGGGATTTGACCATTAATTAGTGTCTATTCATACATAACTTCTAGGTGAGGAATGACCAGCCTTTCTATGTTGATAGTTACTAATGTTCACTGCTCATTGATAGTGAATTTTAATCCACCTTCCCATTTTTCAGAGGGTTATTTTCTCTCTGATGCTGATTTTCCTTCAGAGTGTACAATGTGGGGTAAAAATGAATATTTGAGTGTGGCCCAAGCTACAGCATCTGTGATTTCTGACTGGGTTTGAGATGATGTAAAGCCTGCCCATTCCTGCTTCTCAGTAACATTACTACATGTGGAATTTAATCTGGCAGATCACTTACAGCTATTGTTGTCATCTCAGCATCACTGAAAGCATTCTGGAAAATCTCAGCTGATTGAATGGACACGGAAAATAATTCTTTTGGAGCTCTGAGGGGAGATGCCATCTTCTTGAAGGATAAGCATCATTCAGGAGAGTAGGTGAAAGATGCTGACAGTGTTACCAGACACAGATTGCCAGGACTCTGCAGAACTTTGAAGGAAGTCCTCCCTTCCTCAAAACCTAGAAACAGAAGACAGCAGTCAAATGTCATCAACTCTTCTCCTTCAGATGAAAAATGCTTCAATTTAAATATCTATGTGTATATGTATTTTTGTCAAATGTCTTCTGCTTATTTACTTACTCTGCTTATTCTTACATTCTGTTTTTATTTACTGAATGCAAAATTCCAAATAGCTGATTTTGGGTCTCTAATCCTTAAACAATATGGGCTAAATGATAAACTGTAATTCTATAAATTTTTGGCAAGCCGTATTTTTTGTCATTTTGATTTTTCCCTGGGTGACAGCATTTTGTTGTTATTAGTACTGCTTACTGTTTGTATTATGGTCATGCTGAGAGGTCACAGTTAGAAGAGTTCTGTTGTAAGGCATGCCAATGGATACAAGTATTTGATCTGGAGTGAGGTTATAACCGTCAGTTCGTCAGCGAGGAGCGAAAGGAGGAGACAGAAGGAACCACAGAATGTTTACAGGCCTGATTCTCCACTGTTACTCCCTTGAATTCAGTATGTTTTGTTCTTACTGACATCAGTGAAAGGACTAGATGCGCAGAAAAGTCAGTGGAAAAGCTCATGTGGATTTATTTTTGCATCAGGTACTAGTAAGGTCAGTACCATGCCCTATATATTTTGCCTTGGGTTAGTGACAGTCTGGGAAAGAGAATCAAGGCAATACTATTGCAATGTTCTCCATAAATCAGGGGCTGTCTACACCCAAAAATGGACCAGTGCTTTTTCAGGTGTAGATCAAGCCCAGAAGTTGCCTACTATGCTACCTTAGCTGTCAGTTACTGCTTCTGAGTGCAGTCAAAAGTCTGTCTGGCTAGCAGAAACATCATAAGATGCTTGGCTGATTCTTTATCTGTTCCACCAATCTGGAAGGCTTTTTCCTACCAGCAAATAGAAAGCTTAAAGCATGTTTAACAGGCCAACATAAAAAGAAGGAAAATCCTGTTCTGTAATATGTTTCTTTGGGTTAGCATCTGAACTTTCCATGTGCCACAGATCTCCTGTTCCTGTGCACTAAAAGCATTTGGCACTCCAAATCTACTAAAACTTGCTTTTCAGGGAGGGACAGGTTATACTTAGAAGTGCACCTGAGTGGAAATTGTAGCTGCTTTCAGACCTTGAAAATCAAGTGTGTGAAGTAACTGCAGGGTTAAGTGTCTGAAGGCAGAAAGCATTCTAGTTATGTGCTCCGTTGTCCTTTTTTACAGCAGTACAGCAGGGTTTTTTTGTTGTTGTTTTGTGTGTGTGTGTGTGTGTGAATAAAGAAGAATCATGATAAGATTCCTATCAAAAAAAAAAAAGTTGTTGTTTCCATTACCAACGTGTACCAACACTTGATTTCAGTGGCACGTTTACCTGCAGCTTACAGCAGTTTGCTAGAAACAATAGTAGGCTCTGTAGCAATGAGGTGGCTGTTAATTGCCATGGGTGTTTGGCATTGATGGGGTTCTTTGCTGGCAACCGTTCTAACCCGATTATGTTTCTAAAGTACAACTGAAAAGCATTGTAGGGAGCACCATGTAAATGACACTAAATGCACTGAGACTGAGCGACCTCCCAGAAAGATAGACAGGTGCCAGCTAAAGCCCCATATGATTGATTTTCCACGGCTAAAATGGCAACTACGGACATATGTTTTTGCCCTGTTTATAACAACAGCAGCAAATATTAGCTCATCTTAGTTATAAGAGCAAGGTTTCTTAGAATGACAAAGAAATATGGCATTTGACTATAAAATCTGTATTTTTAAAATTTTTTATTTTATTTATTTATTTTTGGTGAGCATACATTTATGCTTCTGGGACTATGAAATTTTAGTCCTCAGAAAAACACACTGGGCCTGTGTTTGTGCATGTGCACATGTACGCATATGTGACTGAGTTCAGGACTCGGGCTTGTTTTAATGCGGGCCTGACGTTTAAGTCAGAGGTTCTTCTTAGACGTAGGTATAAATACATAAAACAGGCCAAAGCCAGCATGAAGAAAACTAACCATTCAAGTGAGTGGTATCACATGGGTAGGAAAAAGCCTCCCAGATTGGTGGAAGAGAGAGTCAGCTGAGCATCTTATGATGTTTCCGCTAGCCAGCGACACTAATATGCTTTCTAAATCATCCTATAATAGGAAGTGTAATGTTGCAGTTCTGTGCTGTTGCACAGGCAGAATGCAATTGTTACCAAGAGTTAAGTCCCAAGGCACTTGCCGTTCTAAGTGTTTCTGTGCTGCTAAGAAGGTCAAAAGCTTTTGCTCTGTTAAAGTGTAGTGTATTGTTACACCAGACTCACACCAGACTGTCCATGATGTGATACATGGGTCAATTCAATGAGCAGTTTCAGAGGCAAAAACTAATGGACCATGTGTCCTTTGTCAACCTGCAGACTCCAAAACTATGCAACGCAGGACAGGGCATATGTTAATTATGCATCTTTCTTTTATACAGAATAGATCCTAATAATCTCTTTATCTCAGAAGAATTTCACAAAAGAGACAATCAAAGCAGGTGAAATTCTAGGGGCAAAAGCCATGGACATCATCACTACAGCTTTATGATACAGCATTCACTGTTAGCTTGTTCACTACCATGTTCACCACCATGAATTTCCTTTTCTTTTTTGTTTTTTTTAAACATTTCTTTACACTTGCATTTTGATAGTGTCTGTTGAGAGAATCCCAAAAGTGGAGACATATTTACACTACTGTAAGAGCCAGAACTGCAGGTATGGGCAGACCTAAATGTCCTCCCTCACAGCTCTGACCTAGAAGCGGCCCGAATGCAACAGCACAGGCCGATTTACCTATTTGTGCTCATTTCAGATCCCTGAGGCTCCAGGGGATCTGCAGCTGCCAGTACCTGTAGCTGGGCGAGTTCCCTTGGCACTGGTCTACGTCTGCCAGTGCTCTCGCTACTGAAGACATTTGTTTTTCCCAGGCTGGGACGCTAATTGAGTGCTCAGGCTTACTCACAACATATTTGCTTGCGAGGCCTGTAACAATTAGCCAGTGACCCGGCTACTATTTCTCTTACTGCCCAGACTACACGCTGGATGAGAGTGCTGCTGTAACAAACCTGGCTCGCTCTCCTCTGACGTAAACCAATTCTCAGCAAGGGCAAACTCCCCGTGAGAGCAGCGCAAGGATTCCTGTCAGCACTGCTCCCGGGAGCACTCAGCACTACCGCCTGCCGGAGGGCCCCGCAGCCGGGGGTGCCAACGCTCCGGGCCCCACTGGGCGCTGGCGGCGGGGCCCGTCCGGGGAAGCCCGGGCCCGGCGCACACCTGGGGCCCGCCTGAGGCGTCGCTGAGGTAAAAGCGCCTCAGTCCTCCTTCGCGTCCTTCCCGGGGAGGCGCCACGCCGCTTGCTCTGATTGGTCATCCCTTTTCCCTCGGCCCAATGAGCAATTCCTGCTGGAGGGCTCCCGGCCGTGAGGTCACTAGGCCGTGGCCCAATGAGAAATTGAGGCCGAGCGGAGAACGGGCGACGATTGGCCGGCCGCGGTGCTGGCGGGGGGCGATTGGTTGAGCCCGCGGAGGGGGGGGTGCGGCAGCGCGCTCCGCTGAGGGCGGCGGTGCCGGGCGGGCTGCGGCGCGATGCGGGGCGGCTGCCGCCTCTTCCCGCTGCTGCTC
>VXAL01003778.1:134621-177175 GCA_013399475.1 Chauna torquata
GGCCCCGGGCCGCATTGATCGGTATTGATGGCTTCGGTAGTTTTAATGGATTTGTTGTTTGTGGGAGGTGGGGAGCCTTCGCCTTGCTTTGAATTCGAACCCCCTGGCTGGGAGCTCGCTCCTAATTGCATGCACAGCATTCCTTCGGAGTGGGTGGTATCACCTTTTACTGCTGCTCCCTTCCACAGGGAAGGCCTGTAAAAAATCCCTTTCATGTGCCCGAAAATCAATACCCAGGGCTCTGGATGGCTGCTGTAAAAACAAAACAAAATCCTGTCCCTCCCCCGCCAAAAAATAAAATAATAATTACATATATATATCTCTAATCTATAGGGAGAGAAAAGGAGCCCCTCAGAGCAGCGCCCACCCCGCGGACAAACGCGGGGGCAGCCGCCTCCCCCTTGCCAGGCGGGGACCGGCGTGCAAAGAGCCCCTATTTTTACAGCTGCTGGGGGCACTTTGCGAGGGGCTGCAGTGGGGAGCTGGAGGTTGCAGGCTGGTTCTGGTCAATAAAAATGGATGTGGCTTGAAAATGCCTGCTGCAGGGGCAGGGAGGATGGAGGTCAGGAGCAGTGCTTAAAAGGTTAAAAAGGACGGGGTGAGTGGGAAGTTGCAGAGTTATGGGTGGAGTTACCCACACTTTAAAAAAAGCACAACAGAGTAAACAAATTCATCTGTCAGTTAGTGTCACAAGGAAGGCAAGAGTGCGAGGGTGCTGTGCTTTGCTGTGTCCAGCACCAGCCTTTTGGAAATGAGGAAGGAGACGTTTTACTAGGAAACTATTAAACCAAGGTCATTTTTCATTCTGCCCCCAAACCGCGCAAAAACGATACCGGTCTAACTTACAAGCGAACTTCGTGTTCACTTCTCTCTCTGCTGGATCTTAATTTCTTTAGCACTGAGGGGAGAGGGAGTGATTGTTAAGCGTTTAAAAATCCATGCAAAATAAATCAATGTGTTTCTGCCATCTACGTTTCAATTCAATAACATCGTTTTCATAGAGCTATTTCATTAGTATGGAATAACTCACCTGTAAGTAATTACAGCTGACTTGCTTTCTAGCAGAGACCAATACAAGTCCAGAAAGGGGATAAAGGTTAGCGCAAAGAAATACTGCAGAGGTTTGGCATGGGTCTAAAAGTGAATAGCTATGTTCTCTCCTTAGAAAGCAAGCGATTCTTAATCATCATTTAAAAGAAAATTCGTAGCTGTGCCTGGAAGCTTCAATTTAAAATCTAAAAACAAAAAGCAACTTGAAAGTGTTCCATCAGTAAACATAATGTGACTGTATCTAACAGAAAAAAGCTCCAAGCCAGCAAACAACCCAAGGTTCCTAAAATAATTGTTTGAGAAATCTGCCTTTCTCAGATTTCACACAGGCTCAAACAGTCGAACAGTTTGTTTGATATTTGTTGGTGTAATTCTACTTGTTGAAATTGTGTGTTGGCACTGAGTTACATTTGTTTGAAATTAGTTTAGTTTATCAGTGTAACAGTAACTGAAGAATGAGTTTACTGGTTCAAAAGTGCACTACTTTGAGTGAGACAATTTAAGTGGAGCTATACAAGGGAAAAAAAGAGCAGACTATTTTAAAAGTTTTTTTCCTAATACTTTTAAAAGTTAAAAAAAAGAGAGATTTCTTTATAGATAGCTTAGTGTAAACTTTTGTTTAAATCACAGTTCAAATGCTTTCTAATTTTATTTGATGATTTTTATTTAGAGAAGAGTGCCCCAAACATTTTGTATGAATTCATACTAACATGCAACAGTTATTTCTGGCTTGTTCAGAGTATGCATTAGGAAGGTTTGCAGGGTATATTCTTTTTAGAGAACCCTGGCTTTCACAGTAAGAAACAAATTTTTAAATAGAAAGAAACTTTTTCAGGATTAGCTAATTTCAGGAAGCTCACCCTTTTACCATTGTACAAGCTTTTGTCTGTACATTTTAAAACAAAATATTTACAAAATAAAAAACCCTTCCCAAATCACCTACGGTGTGCTTATCTTCAAAATTCTGTGAATATGTACTTTAACCTCTTTTCAGAAGAAAAGTAAAAAGGTCGTTTTGCTGCATCAAACAATTAAAATGTGCTTTCAGCTAGCCAGGGAGAGGAGAGAGTTGTGCTGTGAAAGATTGGAAGCATTTTTTAGGAGTGCACTACAGCGACAAAACACACACTTGAATGTATTTCAGGATCTCACTCTTTTAGTGTCAAGAAGAACATTTAGGTTATTAAAAAAAAAAAAAATCCACAAAACTTAATCAGAAACCAACCCTGGGATTCAGTTCTTTCCTTCTTTCCAAATTTGTTTCCTAGGTGTTGTTTTTTAGACAGTTTTTTAAAAACAAAACAAAATAAAGTGTATAACCTGCAGCTCAGAGAGCACGAGAAAAGGATAGTTATTTCCTTCATTCACTGAATTAATCTTAACAAACAATTTTGGAATTTCATTTGTTTGAAATCTGCAGCGTATTTATCTCCCAGACATTTTAGTGCACTAATCTGTTTGGCATTCAAGAAAAGTAACTGAAGAACAAACCTACCTCTTTACCCACCCAGCAGAGTTGCCAGTTAATACGAATCTGTTAGCCCTGACCAAACGGCAGGAATCAGCAGGGTATTATGGGAGATTTATCTAAGGGTCATATCTCACTTCTGAGTTAAGATTTTAATATGAAAATAAATCAGCATAAAGGTTTTCTCTTTCTTATGTTATCTGTAAAATATGTGCTAAACTTGCAGATAGCCGTGCGTTTGCTGAGGTGTAAATGCAGCGTGTCTCTGTGCGGTGTTAGCAGAGGTATTTGTTTCTCTGATTAATGTTGGAAACAGCCTTTCCTTTTTTAACTACAAAATCCCACCAGTAAACACTTGTGCAGATGCAGATGATGTGTATTTAAAAGTAGCTGACCTGCACAGATGGAATTATGAAGTTATGGTGTGATCATCAAACAAATGGCTTAGTTCAAAAAACTTGTGAATCTTCAGCCTAAATTTGGGGGCGCTGGGGGTGAACACGTGGCTCTGAGCTCTTAGTTTGCCTGTCTCATAAACTGTCTCTCAAAATGAAACAGAAAACTGCAGAAAGAAGTGTTCACAGTTCTGCTTGGCATGGCTGCTGAATTACATTCTAGAAATGAATTGAAATCTCATTTCCATTGCTTTTAGCTGTTAACCAATATAACTTTGTTCTGAACCTGCAGCCTTAGTGAATGCTTCCAAAACTAAATTTCATCTTTGTATTGTTGAGTGGCACCAGTGAGGCTTCATTTTAAGCAATGTTTGTTAAAACTTTGTTTCAAGATTAATTTCCCATTACCTTAAAACTTGTGTGGTTTGCTCTTCTCGCTGATCCAAAACAATTAATACTGGCATTTTGTTAAATTATTTTCTCTCAAGCTGTATACCAATCATTCAAGTCTATCAAAGATTAGTGCCTCAATTATATTTAAAATATCACTTTTTAGTTCACATTCTGTTTTCAGACACCTCTGGTTAACTGAGCAGAGCACCTACCTTAAATTATAACCTAGCATTCCTCATCATTTGTGATGAAAGATACTGAATTAGTTAAGCAAAACCTCGTTGGCATAAGTGGAAAATGAAAATAAATGAATTAACAAGCCCTGAAAAATAATCTGTGCAATTACAGAATTTCTTTGGTTAATATCTCACACACATTGTGTATTTAACCACAGGAAAGTGGTGGGTGCTTAAGGTGTAAAAGAGCCTTTAGAAATATCTCAGTCAACACTGCTAGCTCTTGAACATGTTTATGTATGCCTTTCATGTCAATGGGGAAAAATAGCAATGAAATTTGGGTGTTTATACACCTAGAAACTGGGAAGTCCTGCTTAAATGCACCAGTCTGTAGCTGGGAGCAGGTCTGCGAGAACTAGAGCTTTTTCGCGCTAATTGAAATCTGTAGCTGGAAAATAACAACCCACAAGGAGAACTAATTCTTCAGTGAGAGCTCAAACCTGTTAGGAGCCTGTGACCAAACCCAGGACAAATTCAGATATGGTTTACTATAAACACTTTCTTACAGAATAGCAGCTTTCTCTATCGGTGAAGGTGGAATTTAGATTGTAGAAGTCATCTGTTAAGATCAAACAGATAACAGTGTCTTTTCAAAACGTTTAAAAATATTCCATATCCACAATGTTATCTTTCTGACTAAATGATTTTAGTAAATGCTGTAGGGAATATGACATTAGCTAGCAGAGTGCAAAGGGTCCCTGTTTGTCTCAGCCCTCTGAGTATTCCTTGTAGTGGCCTGAGTCCACATTTAAAACATTCAAATGCATTTCCCCAAATGACATCAAAGACCGTTTAAATCAATATTTGGACGATCAGGGAGCAAATGTTTGAATTGGGAAAGGAAGGGGCAAATATAACCTGTGCATGGCTGCTGCAGCACATCGCACACGTTTTGAGGTGGGCAAATGCTGTCACATGGCAAAGCTGCTGTGGGACGGCGAGGAACGGAGCACCGTCTGAACGAGGGCGTCTGAAGGATTTTGTGATTGGGCAGCTCCACTGGGTAGAGAAAATCTGGGGGAATTACAGTGCCATCAAGGAAGGGTTGGTTTTTGTGTGGACAATAATGACAGGGAACTAGAGAAAAGGGGAAGTGACCGCAGGGCAGCAGCAGTTCACCAATTCTTCCAAATACTTGATTTGATGTTACCAATGAAGAGAAGGGCTTGCACTTTGTGGCGACAAACAGGGAGAGCACATTCTAAGCTTAGAAGGAAGCTGCTTTGGTGCTGTAAATGCCACCAAAATCCTTCAAAAAGTCAAGAATTTAGGAGAAAAACTGCTCTCTTAAGACCCGATGGTGGAAACTTCAGGCATCATTATCTTTTAGCTCAGACAGTTTTTCTTTTTCCTACGTAAAAAGTTTAGAGAGGAGAGGTGTATGCTAACTGTGATTAAAAAAACAACAAAACAAAACAAAACAAACAAACCACACACCCCCTGTACAAGTACCTTGGTAATATTTAAAACAGACTATTAGGGTTTCTTCCAAGTATTCATATAAGCTTTATCTGACAGAGGTTGACTCAGATACAGTGTAAAGTTTATTTACTGCTCTTACCTGGCTCTTGGCAGACCTCATCTTGGCCTCAGCACAACTTTCGGAAGTCACTGGCACACCAAAAATCGCTATTTGCTAGCCTCCCGGAAGAAGTAACCAACTTTTCTTCACTGCTCTTGTAGAGAATGTGCACTCTGTACTTCATTATTTCTCATTTGGATTTGAATTAAACATTACATTAAAACTTATCATCGAAAGAGATCTCTAAAAGCTTTGGACTCATTATGTGACAGAGCGTGTGTTTTTATTATGAGTGTGTTAAACTATCCTGATCCAAGTAATAATCAAGATAACATCTCTTTAAGCTACATTAATTCAGACTCAAAGACCAACACATATATGGCAAAGAGTGTGAATTAATATGGTAAAGGATGTTACACACTTAAACCACACTTTGAAACAACAGACTTTTCCAAAGAATAGTCTGCTGAGAACACTCTCATCTCGTTTAACTGAAATTAATCAAAATTAAACAAATTCTCAAAATGTCAGAAGCGATTGTGAAAAAACAACATGCATTGCAAACCCCACCACCTAAACAGCCATTATGTTTAAAGGAAATCTGTGATCTGCAACCAATTAGGAGCAAAATGGTTGTAAAATATTTAATTTGTGAGTAGCATTTTAAATTCAGTAACAGCTATAACAAAATGGGTAAGTAAATGACATTAATCACTCCTGATACTAAATTATCCCTATTTTGCTTCTAAGACAGGAATCAGACTGGGCGATGTTTTCTATTAGCTAAATACATCCATAACCCAATGAAAGCCTAGGAGGCCATTTAACTAATGGGGATTCCAACATCCTTGTTGTTCCTTTATTTTGTGTACTTTTTAAAGGTCATATAACTGTTTTAAAGAGTCACCCCTTGATTTTTCAGCAGAGGTAGTGAGCATTATTTTCCTGATAAGAGCTATTTCAGACAGGTAGAGCAATGTTTCCTGCAGTGAAGACTAAACACCAAGCTCATTTGAAATGATTTTAACAACTTCATGGCCTAGAGGAAAACACTGCTCTCTAGCCTACAATACCAGTTTTTTTTTTTTCTTTTTGGTTTTGTTTCAAAGAAGAAGAATTTTTTGGAGGGCTATATAAAATAAAGCAGTAAAATGCAAGTGGTTATTTTCCACAGCTGAGCTATTGTTTCATTCAAAATCTGGTATCTTGTTTGTTTTTAACAAATCAATGGCAAGTGCAGCAAGTGGGTGCAAGTGCTCAGCTCCTCCATCCCAAAAGACTCGTGTGTGGTGATCCTGGCTCCAGCAGCCAGAGACGCACAGTCTCACGCTCACCTGTTTACCAGATTTTTTCACCCTCTGCATGAGTATTTCAATTTCTTATTCATGAAACCTAAAGCTGTATTTTTTGAGATATTTTTAAAGAAAATAGACCCATTTTTAAAGCCCGTTTTAATTTGTGAACATCTCAGATTAGATTCAGCTTCTCAAGATGAATTATTTCCTGCTTTTCTTTCTTGTAAATATCTTCCACCACCAACCACCTTCTGCAGATAAAACTTTACCAATTAGTCATTTACAGACATAAACTCACAAGGCAAAAAACAGCCTTTGCAGCTCTAGGCCTCTTTGATGATGATGATGTTTACAAATGCTTTCACTGCTGAGCTAGTAATGTGCACTTTGCCATTAGCTCTCTGAAACTGTTCAACACACAAAATGTGCCTTTCAGTAAGGCAGATGGTAAGAAAGATTGTTCCTTTCATTATATGCAGGACACTTATAAAATAAATAGTGGCTGGGGTGAACGTACCGATTTCTTCAGGCTGAAGAAAGCTGTCTTGTTGTTCAAAGTGATTTCACTGGCTGAACAGGTCACTCACATAAAAATCTGTCCCGGTGAGATTTCTGCCATTACCACACTGCCACTGTGCCTCCCAGCAGCAGATGAGGCAGGGGCTTCTGGTGCCAGGTGCTGCATGTGCTCACTGTAGGGCAGCCCTTGTATGAGAGACACGACTGAAATCTTTTTTTTTCTCTACTGTGGTTTCTTCAATTCCTATGAATATCTGTGGTTCCCTCCTTCTTTAGGCATCAAGTGCATCAGGACACGCTGGTTCCTGACAGCACTGTTGTACACGACAAATAAAAGCTCTAAGTTTGATGGAGATATAGGCGGTAAAAAGGGTTAAGTCATGCAACAGAGACATGAGTAATCTGCACTGCCTAAACAGAAGCAGAAGTGGGTTCCTGAACTGTGCAGCTTGCAGGAAGAGTGAGAGAAATGTCAGAGCCCAAATAGCAGGAGAGAGTGTCAAAGTTTATACTGCAAAAACACCACAGGTGTTAGAACTCTTTTGTTGTTGCAAGCAGCCTCAGCAAAACGGCAAAGTGTTCACTTGGAGTCAGACTGAAGACAGCATGAGGTATCCCAGCTCTGCTCCTCCGTGCCAGGGAGCATACTCTGCACTCTGGTTTTCTTTCGTTTGTCTGCTGGGACCAGCCGTTCCCTCTCCTGGAACTGCTTTAAAGCTCAGACAAGGTGTTTATCCCAACACAACCTGTTTTTGCTTTACAGGTGACCAGGGACAGGCCAGCACGTTGACAGCAGGCAGCATGTTTCATTCTTCATCTGAGTACCAGGCACTTCTAGAAATGTGCAGGTGAGGAAAACGAATCAGCTACCTCTCCATTTGCTTCCCCATGATGCTCTCCTGTGCTCCACAGGATTACCTAAGCACCAGCTGAGTTTTGGGTTTGCTGAATATCTACCAAAATATTTTAATAGCTAACTTTGCTATTGCAAGAAAAGGTAGCTAGAATAAATTGGATTAAGTATTTAACCCTGCAGGGCAAAAACCTCTCTGTCAGAGTTTTAATAACTAAATTAAAATGAAAGAGAGAGGGTAATAAATTGTAAAAAGAGAATCAAAACTCCCCAGTGGTAGAACATCCCTCTTGTGAGATGAATACAACTTGGTCGTGCATCGTCATCCATGTTCAGATGCAAGAAGAGAAAATGCTCTGAGTCATACTGGATTCCTGGGAGTTTGTCACTAGGGCATTTGCTTGCTTCTCGGAGGGTAAAATCACAGGTCTTACCCTGACCCCTCCTGTACTTACATATCATGGGGAAAAGCAAACATCTTGATCATCTCCTCTTACTCATGTCTGGTTAGATGTGGGGGGGGCATGCAGCTTGCCACTCTGGAGAGAAAATGGGAGAGGGAGCTGAAGTTTTGAGCATGAACTTTGTAAACTGTCTCTGGGTTGATAGGAAAATATACTAGAGGATCCTCAGAACATGGATCTGCTTAAATACTCTTAGCACATGGCAGTGAGATTGCTAATGATCACAGTATCTTGATTGCTTTCATAATCTGGTGTGTCCTTAGTTCAGGCTTCTTGGATTTTAGTTATATCCTTTACTCTCATGTTTGAGGCTAAGGGTGGGCAGGAGTCCCATGGTAGAATTCCCAGAGAAACCTGTCTCTAGAATTTGACTATTTTGTCCTGCTGAGACACTGGCTCCTCTGGGGAAAGTAACTGAGGGGTTCTGGGTTCAAACTAAGGCTGGACAAAAACGTGGACCAGCCTATTTAATGTCAGATTTTCCCTTGCCTTCCCTTGCTTTCCATCGTTTCCTGATATCTCAGAGAAGTTACACCACGAGACGTTTCATTGCGATGTACAGTCTAACCCTGTCTCCACTTACGTACACCTGTGCGGTGTGACTCCCTTAGCACAGCTGCCAAGTCCCTGAGTACTACTGATAGGAATGATAGACATTTGCTACTCCTTGGGAGGATCCACAGAAACTCCTACAAGACTTCTGTGATGTCCTGTCATCAGAGGAGCACAGGCATGGCCATAGGAGATCAAAAGAGTAATCTACCTAGGTTTATACCGAAACAAGATACTGATCTAATTTAATGTATTTGGAAACTAGAGTCGGGGAAACCTCTCTTAGTCCCTCTAGCCAATCTCCAGCTATTGGTGGCAGGACCTCTGCACTGAGAGACAGAGGTTGCTTTTAAGAAATCTCTCAGCAGCAGATGGGTGAAAAGCAAGCACTGCAGAAGCCAAGATCATTTCCCACGGTCTGTGCAGGCTGTGGATAAGGTCCCATCTGGGAAGCGACCAGGTTTAGCAGTAACATTCGGTGTAAAGGAGTGTCTATTTTACTGCCTTGGTACCAGTTCAGTGGTTTTCTGTGCAGCCTTGCTTTATACACAGTGTTTAGAAATGGTTCGTTTGTCATGTTTTAGGAAGACACAGAGTATCACTGTTTTCAACTCTTTGAATGCGTAAGGTGCTGATTCATTTCTAATTTGGCCACTTAATTGAAGATTAAGAGCTTGGAACAGTTTCTATTTGAAAGCGGTGGGACTTTGCTGTTGACTTTGAATGCAGGTAGAATTACACTATTAGGCGGTGTTGGTGCAGGACAAGTGCACCAGAGTGCTAAAGAAACAGACTTTTCACTGCAGCCCAGAACTGAGGTCTGGAGAGCTTCCAGTTCCTATCCAACCAACAGCATCTTCTGTTGAAATCATTGATGTGGATCAGTGTGAGGATTGAAACTGCCTCTGGACACAGGCGTACAGCTTTCCTTGGCTCAGTTGGAGGCTGCGTGCCTGTGTCTCAAGGGACAGTACATATTCAAAGGTGCAGGATGCTGTCCTCAGAGCTTGCTACAACAGGGTTATTTTTGTGTGCCATGACACGAGACCGAGATACAGGTACCCTATTCCAGCTGGCCAGGGAAGGGCTCCCTGGGAAGGAAAAAAAGGATAAAAGAGGCTTAGATCATGCTCTGCCAACAGGAGCACAGCACTCACCAGCTGCAGACTTTTGCCACATTTCAGACCAGTGTCTTGCTGTTCCCTGTGCTCTCAAGCAGAGAAGGGACACCTCCCTCCCTTTGCTCCTGCAGAGGAAGTAGTCCACTCTTACTCCCTGCCACCATCACTCCTTTAGAGCAGAACAGCATTATTTCAGCCAAGGACAGCAAGGCAGCTGCCTGTGCATCCATCAAATGCATTACTGACACAATGAGGTGTGGGGAAGGGTCAGCAGTGAGTAGCTAGAGCTGTGCTGCCCCAGATAGGGCTGCGCTCGGGGAAGGAAGGAGCCGCTCGGGGAAGGAAGGAGCCGCTCGGGGAAGGAAGGAGCTGCAGTTGCCCCTTGGCTCCCCCCGCACAGAGCGGCACCAACAGGCAGGCAGCAGTTTCGTGGGACAGAGACGGTTCGTACAAGCCAGTCCAGAAGCAAATACATAGAGATCCACAAAATGGACTGGTCAGTGATTCCCTATATTCCCTTTTCTCTTTCCAGTAAGCAGTGTTGTGGCTTATCTTGCCCATGCCTTAGGACCACCTGGTGTTAGTGAGCTATTCATTACAGCAAGCAAACCGCTTAGCACTTACCCAGCTGCACTGAGCCTGCCATCATAGGAACTCCCTTCCCAGAAAGCCCTCCTGCATTGAGGGCTAGGTTTTAAGTTTGACAGGTCCAGCTACTTCAGCCCTATGGGGGTAATTCTGAGAGTGACTGCTCTTTGCAGGAGGTTCTTCTGTGTTTGGTGGTGAGTGAGTACCTTTAGCCTGTTCTCTGCTGTTTGTTTGTTTGATTTTGAAGGCAATGTTTATCTCTTTATAAGCTGTTGTTACCAAAGCTCTCGTAGTGCATGGCACTCTGTAATAATACCTAACGTAGATCCAATATTGCCAAGAGTAGCAGCTTGCAATTGTAAATCTGAGGGCATTTTATGAAAGTGATTGTTGTACCTGCTCTGCAAGTGTCATCGCTAGAGCGGAGAGAAGTTAAGCTGCCTGCCCTAGGACACACATCTAGTCTGCAACAGAACGAAGATCGGAATATACCGACACAAATTCCACTTGCGCTGTTTGCTCCCCTGGCCTTGCTGCGTTGCGCTGACACTGCGCAGCACACAAGCATGGTCCTTGCAGTGGTGCAGGATGGCACCCCCAACACCTGCAGCCGGGGGCTCTAGTTTGTTCTCCTTCAAAGTGGTGATGGGCACAAAGTTTGGGCTTCCTTGCAAAACAGCCCTATGCTTCATTCCTGAGAATTCAAGTTTGGTACCAAGTAGTTTTGTTGTTTTCTCTGCTTTCCTTAAGAGTTCGTTCTTGCATCTCTTAATGTCGCCATAGACCTTACTGCTGTAGTCACTCTGCTTCTTCCATGTGTTGCCCCAAATTCAGTTTTCGGAATTTGGTGTGTATTGGGAGAGTGAGGAATGGTTGTACATGTGCATGGTCTTGTTGTAAAGTATCAAAAATGGAGTAATGGTACCCAGCTGAAAACTAAGAGGATTTTATTTTGGTTGTTTGAACATTTTCCTTTGAATGAAAGACTTTTCCAACCCCATCAGCACTCATGAGCAGCAAGAGAAAATGATCAGAGGACAATGCATGCTCAGTAAAACAGCTGCTCTTTCTATAGCCATGAGTCAAAGTCTGTTTTACTGCACACTTTCATTGGAGCCGACTGGAATTTTGCCTGAGTAAGGTGCTCAAGATTTTTCTTCAAGTAACTTTACAGTTACTCAACACGGAGAACTGGGAATCACGTGACATTCCTAACACTATATTATGTTTCCATTCTTACTGCACGGACGTACTTATCTGAAGATTAAGTAGATCTTGCACTTACAAAAGTGCATGCTCATGCTGAAGGCAGACAAAGACCTTGGAGCTGTTGTGTTATTGGAACTCAAGTTATTTATTCAACTGTCCACCATGGCAGGAGTTTTTCTGCTAAATATATAATTCCCCAATTTTTTTTTCTTAAACAAGAGAAACAGAGGGTGAAAGGGTTGAAGATTAAAATGTAAACAGCAAAATTTATTATAATTACAAGAGTGTTTCAAATTATTTCCTTAAACTGCAACATAATTTACCTCTAGTCAAGGTCTCTATTGGTGGTGAAAGAGGAAACTGCTTGACCTTGGGGTGACCTGTGCCCCCCAGGGGTCAGCGCCCGAGGAATGCGCAGATGTCACGGTTCATAAGCAAGGACAGAAACTCTCAGGTTTCCCAGGCAGAGAGGCGCCAGTTCGGGGATGGGGCCAACATGTGCACCTCCCTTTGAACCAGCCACTCGTACCTGAAATCACACTGGAAACAGGCATGCGCTGGGCTGGAGACAGGAAAAGTCCAGAGTAGCCCAGGGTGGAGGCTCGCTCCAGGAAGGGCAGAAGCAGCAGAGTAGAATGAGGGGAAAAGTAAAGGCTCTCAGACAGGAGGGCCCGTATTTGTGCTACCTTGTTGGTTGTGCTCAAGGCGTGCCGCAAATAAATGTGATCTGAAATATGGGTACGTGTACAGCGCTTGGCAAGAAGCCTTGGCTGCAACCAACCCATGCAGCTTGTCACTGTTGCAAAAGCAAGTGTCCCGTACTCTCAACAGTGCGAAGGAAGGAGAGAGAAATGGAACGATTTATTGCCCATACTATGTTAACAAAAACTGTGCATGGGCTGAATTAATGCAGTGCAAATTGCTGTTAGGGCTTCTGTAATATCAGCAGAGATCCGCGCAGTAACCCAGGTCTGCTGCTCGGATGCCTTCTCTCTGCCCCACAAGAAAGCGATTTGCGCTGCCAACCCTTTTTCTTTTAACAAAGGAAAAGAAGCAACTGAGACCAAAATCAAGGAATACTTTAGAAAGTTCTTCTTAATAAAAGCCAATAAATAAGGAAAGTTAAGTTTAAGCTAAAAACAAATTGTGTGGTAAATATTAAGCTAAGGAAGAGAAAATTATACCAGCAATAATATTCAAAGAAGAAATGGGATGAGGGGAAAACACAGACGCAAGGTCAATTTTAATATTAAAATCATACCTTATGTATCAAAATAAAATTTATATTCAAGGAAATTGTGGACCCAAGGGTTCCTTTTAACTATTTGCAGCCTACAAACCACAAGTTGTGCTAAGCATGATCAAAGTAGTTCACAATTAGTTTGGTTTTAAATCACTATAATTGTCAGCCTAGGTCGTAATCAGAGAAACATTGTTCTGAAGCAGCAGCAAACTTGCCCTGGTTGTAATCTGGGGAAAATTCAAGAAAAATGCTGAGATGTAGTTGGCTAATGGTAGCACAGCACGAGCGCTTGGGGATAGTTGTGTTCACTGTGTTAAATGTCAGAGAGACTGTCCCGAATTCACAGGACAGCCAGCCTGCCCTCATCCACTGGTGCAGGGACCTCTCCAGCTGCTTCTGATCAGCTCCATGCCTCAGCTTCTCTCGTGGGAAAAGTGGGGATGACACCAGAGAGTCTTCATAAAGTGTAATTCATGAAGCGCTGTAAAACACGTGAGCTTCAGGTGATCCCGGAAGGTGCTTGCAGGCGTTACTGGTAGGGATGGTAGGAAGCGGCAGCTGGTGGAGTAAGCCGCGCAGAATACTTGGATGGAGGAGACCGCAGGAGTGCCAAGAATGACTGTAATGCGAGTACGAGCCTGCTCGTGCATTGCTCTTTTAATAACGCTGGCAGTGCATTATCTGGAAGCTGCAATGGGTTTCCGAACAGATTCCTTGGAAGTTTCAGGTTGGAGAGCTCTTCCAGGGGCTTTGCCAACAACACAACAGAATAGAGGATGAGCTCAAATGCTTTTGTAATCAGGAACAGCGTATTTCTTGCAATTAGAAAGATCTTCCAGGAATACAGGAAATAAAGCTGGTCTTTGAAGGAATCATGCTTTCTAGACATTAAAAGAGTAAAGGTAGCTTTAATCTGGACTTTGCTATGGAGAAACTGGAGGACATTTCCCCACTGGAAGCCTTGAAAAGAGAATTTGCTCAGCAGTACAAACGAATAAAACAACAGGGCTTTGTGCTTGAGGATCTCAAAGCGTTTTCTGCTCTGCACCAGGAAATGTAATACCTCCTGGGAGCTGTGCTAAATTGGAAACAGGGACCCTCTAAAAGCTCACTCAACTCCGCTCTGGTTGAGCACAGCCATGCTTGCACCAGCGTTGGTGGAAAAGACATGGGATGTTTTGACAACTTGAATCTTCAGTCGTGACTTTTCCGTAGGGATGCAGTAGATTAGCAAGCAGTGCAGATTTCGTGAAGAAGCAGTTAAGAGAAGAGAATTAAATTTGCCGCCTTGCATCTAGCCAAGCCCGAGCCTTTCCTTGGCCTCAGAAGAACAGCCAAATCCTCACCTCGGCTGTTTTTGAATTGTGAACATCCTTGCTCCCAAAACATGGGGGTGACAGCAGCGTGGCAGTGAGGGAGAGCACCAGCTGAAGAGGCTTTGCATTGCACTGGCAAAGCTTCCCCAGCTCCGTTTCAGAAGAAACGCAGACCTGAAGGAAGTTCAAACCCCATTTACTTGGTATGAGTCACCGCCTTTCCTTCTGTCGTCTTCTAGTCACCCAAGAGGCATTAGGGAAGAGATGACTGAACCGTAGCGAAGGGCAGGCAACGTGACTGTGAAAGTGGAGGGGAATGATCAGTGGGAGAGATGAAAACTCAGAGGGGCAGTGGGTATCTCAGCTCTTCATCTGGGGAGGGTAAACCACTTCCCTAGAACTCATTTGGGCTCAAGGGGCACTGAACAGAGAGCCCCAGAGGCGGATGCCTGAAAGGAGGCGAAAGTAACACAGCCTTGGAGGAAGGTGTATTTGTGTTGTGCTCTGCTGCTTAAAAGGATTGTAGCCGTCTTTTTCATCCACTTCTGCAAAGTAGCCTATTACAACTGCTTATTTAAAGAAACCAGAACTACAGTATGTAAAGAACGGTAGCCCAGATGACATTTAATTCTGAGTTGAAGGTGTCAAGACATTTTTTTTGGCTTTTTTCCCCCCCCAGATTTGAATTCACTTTAAATAGTTATCAGTATTTGTTTTATTTTTTCTGAAAACAGTTTATGCCAAGATTTTCTTACGCTAATTTAGACTGTAGATGGGATGAGAAATTATTTATACATTTTTATGACAAAAGCTATTATCTGTTAAGGTAAAAATCTGACAACCCATTACTAGCACGAATTTGTATTCTAGAGAGTCTTTGATATACAGCTATCGCAAATATTGTACACAAACTATCCCTCTCTGGTACTGATTATTAAAAAAAAAAGACTTGGCTGGAAGTCCCTTATAGTCAGCAGGAATTTTTTCCTGGATTTTTTTGTACTGGAGAAGGGACGTGGTCCTTTGTATTTAAGCCACTGAACTGAACCGCATGATTCTCTGATGCTGTATTGTGCCCACCAAACCTCCCGGTATCCCAGGTTTTATCTAAACCATGGCCGTGTGGTCACGGTCCTGCCAAACTGCCCAGAGCACCTGACAGGATCTGCGCTGACTCTGCTGGGCGATGCCTGGCAGAGCCCAAAGAAAATGGCACAGACAGGTGACACCTGCTCTGCTATAAAACTTCTTGGTACAAGGCAGCCCCTATCGATCTGCTCCGAATGAAGAATCTGTAGGTTGAGTTTGTATCAAAGCAATCTTTTTTGTCTGGTTGTGGCGTTTGTGAACCAATGCCTAAAACTTCATAGCTGGTTTCTCTGTATTACTGACACACTGAAGGACTGAGCAGACCTTTTGGCTCCGCTACCAGTTTGTGTGTTTGGTGGTACATCACATCATCTTGGTTCTGCCACGGCGATGTTATGAGGGTGTACCAGCTACACTGTGATACCATGACTAGTTACCACAGTTCTGTTTACTTCTGTGGGAAGAAGTAGTCTATCATGCTCGTGCACAGCTTTGAGTATCCGATGCTTGTGAACGAGTCCCAGCACTGCGTGTTTGTCTCCAGCTTCTGATCACGCACCGGTTGTGACACACAGTTTGGATGTGCCCCTGTAAGTTTGTCCTCGCGTGACTCAGCCCACGGCAGTCAGCAAGAGGTAGTTCATAAACCTGATGGGTGGTGGTAACAGTAATGAAGGGAGAAGAGGAGAACCAAGACTGCTTCTGGTATTTTTTGTTTCACTTTTTCATGAGTGGGTGACAATCAGAGGGAGAGGAGGGACATTTTCTGGGATGTGGCAATGGAAGGATTCTCCCACTGACTGGCTTGGCTTGGCAAACAAAATCCTTCCCCACACGGAGCCATGGAAAGCAGAGGGTACAGAGGGAGAGAAGTCACAGCACTGCTGCATCCAGCCCTCCAGCAGCGATGAAAGCCAGATATGGAAATTGTTCCCTGAGCAGGCAGGCCCCAGGGTTGTTTCTTTGGCTTTCCTTTGGCTGGTCTAAGTTTTTCTTGCTGTCGGGAAGAGCTTAGGTGGGAAGGGTGGGAGGGGGGGATTTGTGCAATTCTTCCACTTGAGTGTAGAGAACAGAGGGCAGAAGGTGCGGTGGGAAGCCTTTTAAAGCGGTCATAGATGTGTGAGGTCTGATTCTGTTTTCAGAAACGTATCTGTTAGATGTAAGTGCATGGGAGGTCATTAGAGCTCTGCTGCCTTTCAGGGCCAGGCAGGAGGGAGCAGGCAGCAGCATCGCGCTCCCGGCAGCGAGAGCCACCATGCGATCAGCAGGCTCCGGCAGCACGGACAGGAGGGGAAGGAGACTGGGTTTCGCTCTCCTCAGCTATTGGCATTGCTACCCACGGTCAGACACTCGTGCTTAAAATCACACCAGTTGTTTGTGATTATGCTAAGGGTTACTCTGGAGATGAGTACAGCTAGCTGGCAGGGTTTTAAACACAGCACTCACTGTCTTCAGTGATCACCTAACATCCTGTTATTTACAGGATCTAAAAATAAGGCATGTTTTCCCAGAGCAGCAAATCTAGCCTGTACCAAATGGCAGGTATTTCCAAGCTGCTCTCCTGGTGGCAGGCATCCCTGCTTCATCCCAGGACCCTTGCTTTCTCCCTAGCCCTTCTCAAATCACCGCGTACCTTAGGCGGAGGGGCACCAGAGGCTTGTTGTGTAGTTTTTGATTCAATAGGAAATAGATTAGTGTCTATGTGTAGATTTATTTCTGAGGGAGAAACAGATTTACCAGTATGTGTGACATTTTCCTGAGGTTATAGGGATAGTCTTCCTCTTGGACAAAAAGAAATGATCTAATCGTCGCCCTGCATGGACACAGTGTTTTGCCAGTGATCGTACTGCTCACTAATACTGCGATTCCTGTTGCATCTGAACTAATCTGTGATGTCTGTGATAAGCCACAAGTGAAGACAAAAAGGGACAGATATGAAAGGAGAGATGTGATAGAGTCTCAATTTAAGGCTGGCCACGGACTGTATATGACATTCTTGTAAGTAAACTGACAGTGTCCAGGTTTATAATAGCTAAACTCTTCAGTTTCCTTTATGTAAACATTTCACTCTAATGGAACATTATACCCAGGACCGTGCTTCAGGAGACATGCATGTGTATGAATTGCATAAAGATAGACCAATAGATAAATAGATATCTGGATTTAATAAACACTCGCATTCTAACACTAATAGGCTGGTGAAATCTTACAGAGAGGGAGAGAGAGACTGGAGGAAAATACAAAATACTGTCGAGAGTTTACAGACTGGCACAACTGGAAGCACTCAGCATCAAAAGAATGAGGGGAGGGAAAGGCCGAGATGGAACAGGCAAATTCAACATTAATAATGTTTTCCCGTCTTGCAGCAAGGGATGGTGAATGAGCCAGTGAGGTAGATGCCTGCTCTTTCTTCAGAGGTGAAATCATCATCTAACTCAAACAGTTTCACTTCTGAACTATGGATGTAGAAGGATTCCGACACGATTTTGCCAAAGTCAGAGGATATCTAGGAATTTATTTTCCTTGAGAGTCAGGCAGCTGCTTCTGAAAACTTTATCTTTGACTTCTCATGGAAGCAAGAATGCTTTTCCACTGGGGAGAGATTTTCTTCTGGATGAGCGTTTTGATGTATACTTTTCTTGACATTTTCTCTGCTATCATTCACCTTAAATAAATAAAGAAATAAAAATAGCTAAAGTCCTCCATTCCCTATCCCTTCCCCCGCAAATCTCTTCCAATACTTACGCTGTGAACCAAAATCCTATAAATGGCAGCTCTCTACTGAACTTGTTGAAATTGCACCACTTGACAGAATATGGTCCTGAAGGCTGGCACAGAAAGCAAGAGGATTCTATGTCCAAAAAGCCTGTGTGGGAGGGCTCAGGTAACCCCCTTTGGTTATTTCCTACAACTTCAGTATTTAAGGTAACTAGGTGAGAAGAGGGAAGAGCTTCCTGACAGTAAATCAGAAATATATCAAAGCTCAAAACTGGATTTAAACAGGGACAATGAATTTGTAAGTTCCAGTCTGCCCACTCCGGTGTGTCTTTTAAGCCAGCATTGTCTATTACCCAAGTAAGGTCAACGCAGCTGTTGCCTCAGCCCAGACACCCTTTTTCACTCTGTTTTTACAGTGCCTGGGTTTATTTTTCTTCCCTTTGTTTGGCTCCAAGCCATTTAGTGTGCTAACATTCACCTTGGCTGAGCGTACGGAGGAAGGGATGTTCTTTGCTCCATCTGCGGTGTGCGCGATGTCCACGCGCAGCGAAGCCCGCTCTTCCCAAATGGCTTACGCCATTGACTCTGTGCCACCGTGTCGATCCCTGGCATTTTGGGGAGCCAGTGACTTCAGAAGCAAGCCTCCTTTTAACTGCCCTTTATTATCGCTGTGAGCTAGGCTAAAGAAAAGATTTCTCCCCTTTGCGAAGAAAAAGCAATAAAATGAAGGGGGCTGCGCAGCGCGAAGCAGCCAGGAGCGCAGCGCGAGGGGAGCCCCCCACGCGCACGGGCACCGCGCGCTCTCCCACCAGGGATCTGGCAATCTTGCATGCATGAATTGCCTTGCAACGGCCGCTCGGCTGTCATTCTGTCAGGCCCATTTACAAATCGCGTAACAGGTTTAATTTTGAAATCTCCCCCCCCAGCCTTTATTTTTGCTGAAATGGATTTACAATGGAAGTATTTGAAAAGGAATAATTATCTATATGAGCAACAGCAGCACAAAGCCTGCAGCGTGGGGGTGGGGCAGGAGAAGAAACGAGCCTTTACGTCTGAAATCTGCTTTTGTACATGCCTACGTATTTACAGAGCCAGGTGTTTGTAAATACCTACAAAATATCTGGTGGATATCTATACGACGTGATTTTAAATTGCGTGTCAGACACGTGAAACCTGATCTCAGCTCTTATTTTTCTGGTGATAAATGCCACATTTTCAAAGAAGTCTCCCACCTTATGATTGTGTGTGTTTTATATCTGAAGTGATATTAACTAAGAGATTGGTTACCAAAACCTCAGAAAAGCTTTCCAGAGCCTTTCTGCTTTATATTTTTAAAAAGGGCAACCAGTTCACTCCCTGAAAGTGCACGGAGCCCGCTTTGTGCAGTAGTGGACATGAAGCCGAAGCTTTTTCTATAGTCTCTGTCCATTTCTCTCAGTGAATTGAATCCAGTCAAAGGTCAAACTGGCCAGAGGCACTTTTATTGTCATGGTAACCATGACTTAATCAAACAATCCTGAGATTCCAGGTTTGTGGGAACAGGCAAAGATCTGAAGAGACTGGAATTAATCAATCAAAGGGGGCAGGGAAGAAAATCCTAAGATATATGACTTATCCTTCCAAATCTATTACTCTGCCCTTAAACACACAAGAATTATGCCTTGGACAAAGCCTCTTTTCAGACCAAATACCTCTGATTTTTGTTTTCTTGTCCTTTGCATCAAATTTCCTAACATACCTCTGTCCTACAGCAATCGAACCTCAGCCCAGATTTAACCAACAAGAAAGAAAGAAAGGGAAACAACAATTTAGGGAAGATGAAGATTATTTTGTAAAAAGCTACTTAAAGAAAATAAAAGGGGAAAGGAAAAACAAGGAAAAAATGCATTTAATAGAATAACCACTTTTGACTTGGAAACCCATTTAAGCTTGTTAGTAGCGACCTAGTACAGATCCACAGGCAGTAAACGCATTTTTAAGGTGACTTTGCTTTCTGAACAGCTATTTCTTCATTCCATTTGTCCCTCACACTGCATCTTCTTGAGATGCCAAGGCCGGGGACTTGCTATTGTCCCAGGCACTGGAGTCATTCCACAGTGCTGAGTTCATTCAGCCTCTGCTCTTTCCTGAGAGCACAGTTGCTTGAAGACTGTTTTGAGGCATCTGGTGAGCACTGGGGGCTGGTTAATCTAGAAGTCAGCTGGGGCTACTCTTTTATAAGGGTATTTTGTGCATTTTTATTTATTTATTTATTCAGAAGCTGTTTGCTCATGTCTTATCTCCTGCGTTTTGGAGGAAGAGGCAGAACTACAGGTTTTGCTCTCCCCCTCTATTAATGTCTTGTGTTTTTCTGGGACCTGACTGCAAGCTGTGTCCATGTGCCATTAAACCCAGAAACCAATTCTTGCTTTGGCTTCTAATAAAGGTAATCTGCTGCTTTGTCTTGCCTTTGCCCAGAGAGGTGATAAATAAAATAGTAAAATTATGTGAGTATGAGAGGAGTTAGGAAGGCTTTGCGGAAGTGTTGGTGGCAATAGATATGACTTGTTATACCTGGTTGGGTGGAAATATCACCCATTCTTTTCCAGTTTTAGAGAAGAATTAGCCAGAAACCTGACAAGTATTTGCTCTTGGAGGCTTTGCAGAAATTGGGTGTCTGGTGAGTGGGATTGGTTGCCCAGTATGCATGCACAGGTGCATGCTCTGTGGTTTACGGTCATGGAAATACTGAAAAGCAGTTGGCTGCTAGGCTATGTTGGAAGCTTGGTTTTGTAACAGTGTATAAAAATGTTCACCTTTCTGCCCTGCTCTCAAATGCAAGGCAGGTCAAGAGGCAGCTGCCTATTGTCTGATGGCTACTCCGTCCTAGGGAGACTGCTGCTGAAATTTTGTTATATTCATGTTATATAAGAAATGCAGGTAATTACTTGCAAACCCCAAACCTATTTTCATGGCAATGAGAGCACGAGAAGAACTGATTGCTTCTTGTTCTTAATGTAGAGTTATCCTTGCAAAAAATGTATCCATTCAATGCTATTGTGGGTGATCTCAGCAAACACTCTAATGGGTGAATTGTCCTGGAAAACAAGCTCCTTTCTCACTGTCAGATGAGCTGGGTCTCACCTGCAGAAGTAGTTAGATGTTGGTAGTTAAAATGTACAAAGAAAATTGTGTTGTAGAGCACAGCAGGTGGACAGAACTCTGTGAAGGGCCAGGATACTAGCAGGACAGATAAGAAGTTACTGAAGCCTGAGCATCAGACAGGGAAAGGGAGAATTAGTAGTTGAGGAGGTCTGGAAAGAAGGAACACTGACATGCTCAAGGAGGATGTGATCTTCAGGTGCAAGAAGAGGAATGTCCCCTTTTGGCTTGGCTGTATGGAGGCCACTGTTGCCACCGACCAGAAGAGTGCTTTGGAAAGGAGACAGCTGAAGCCACGTGAGGAGGATGGAGGAGAAGGCACTTGACATGGAAGAATAGCAAAGCTTAGAAAACAATAGGAAGGAGGGAGGCACAAGGCTGATCACGTCAAGCGAAAGCCCGTTCCAAAATCTGTAGACACGACGGCAAACAAAAGAAACAGAAAATAACAGTGGAGGTGGAATGAGAGAGGACAGAGATCAGGAATGAGAAGCAAAGGGTTGGATGAGCAGCGACATGAGCAGAGAAGTGGCACTTCTGACATTTGGGGACGGTTACTTAAAGCCAGAATGAGAAAAAAGTTCAAGAGGAAGACAGACTGTGCAGGGCCTGCTCTGGGGATAAGCAGGGGCTGTGGTAGAGAGCTGGGCATTATGAAAATTGAAGAGTGTTTTGATGGTTTTTGAAAGGGAAGAGCTTTTCTTCATTTCTCGTCCAGTGTCTCAAAACATCTTTGAAGACCAGGGCAAAGAGCAACGCTGATAGAGATGAATTGCTGCCTCCTACAGAAGCGCTAAGCACCCTTCCTATCAAAACTGCTAGGAGCAGCAGGCACTCAGCACCGCTGTAAAAGAAGCCTTAAATCCTCTTTGCTCCTAATCTGTTGATCCTCTCAGGACAAGGCTGAGGAAATTGGTGAGATGAAGGACCATGGGCAGGTTATGCTCAGAGCCAGCACAGCACATGACCTATGCTGAAACGAAATTCAAGTCTGGGAGGTAAAAGCCCCTGTAAAACTCCTTCCCCTTTGCAAAAATACACTCCAAGTTAGCTTTAGCACTTAAGTACCATGGTTCCTGAATACTACCTTTAAAGGTTATTTAAAGGAACAGCCAGGGGCAAAAAGAGGCCCATTTCAATTTGATATGTAGAGGTCCTGCAGAAAGCCAGACTGGGGGGTCTCTGAGCTGTTTGTGCTTTACTTCCCTCCCGAACCTGAGATAGCTCTGAGGCCCACGCTGGGCTGTTTCAGTATGCTTTTTTCTTCTCCCTGTGTTGTAGTAAATTAGCCATTTCCAAAGAGCTTGAGCTGGGGGGGCATTCTCCATCCCTGACTTGCATGCTGCACCAGGCTGCCTTGCAGGAGGGAACTGAAAGTAGATCTGGAAAGACTTGGTGCGCGGAGAGAAGAGCTGCACCTCTGCCAGGGGTTCAAAGCTTTGTGCCGGAGCTCTTTTGGGAGATGAGCAATATCTCTGCCATGGAGAGCCCTGCTGGGAGCGGGTGGGACTGGCCCCAAGCAGCTTTGCTCTCATCTGCCTCCCATGGCAGATCAGGGTGCTCCAGCGGCATCCCATTTTGTGTCCTCCTATCCTGCTCGGTCTGCACGTGCTCGGGAGCCAGAACCAGGGACGCTTGCTCTCCCACGCTTGCTGATTGTTCATCGCTGTGCATTTGCTCTCAGGCAGGGGGAGAGTCGAGGTGACCGGGACAGCTGTTTGCTTCAGACTCGAGCACCTTTAGCTGGGACCCTACTTTGTAGGTATGGGTGAGCAGGACACCTGCCTTCCCTGTCCATCAGCACACTGTGATGGGCAGCAGGGCTTTCCCATTTCCCAGCCTTTATCTTGTCCCTGCTCTCTGGGGCAGGCACAAGACTGACGCTTACTGTTTTGCACAGCATCTAGCAGTCAGCCCTGCTCCCGGTCACTGTGTTAGGTGTTACTGCAATACAAATAGCAGGACTGTCCTGGTGTACGATGAATATTTAGCTTGCAGAGATATGAGAACACCCTGTGGACTTTACCCCACACTGTAATTGAAAGAGTACTCCTCAGTTTACTCTAGTCTAAGCCTGTCTGCAAGCTGCTGCTTTTTACTGTATTATCTGGTATGATAGTGACAATATTAATAGCAGGAACCTTCCTTGCAAAGAACCAATTGCAGCCATAGTGTGGCTCCCATTGCACTCCTTGCTGGCAGTGCTATCTCTCTGTGCAAGAAAACACTTCCAGGTTTACTCCAGTGGTTACTGTTAATGGAGATCTCCATCCATTTATCCTGCATCAGCATAAACAGTCCTATCTGTAGGTGGTGCCTGTTGTCAGCTCCCACCCTTTAAAAAGATGCTGGAACTTCCTTGTATTCAGAGATGTTAAGGAAGGTTTTCCAACACTTTCTAGGCAAGAGCAAGGCTGAAGGTGACTACTGAGGAACAGAAGTGCAAAATCTTCTTTCTGGAATTGTCTGCCATGGAGAGAGCTTCTGCCATTGTGCTTCCCTCTTTAGAAGAGATCTCTTCGAAAACCCTTAAAAATACCCGGGGGGATTTTCAAGTGACAATTTAAGGGGTCAGGAAAGCCCAACTGCTTGATAAAGATCATTATTTTTACCTTTAGGGAAAGAACATTAATACTGGAAAGCTGCCATATGCTGTTGCAGGGTTGTCCTTACAAAGAGATGTTGTCTTAGAATAGCTGCTTTTGGGGAGTGAAGAAGAGCTGTATCTGGCCAGAGAAGCTTTCTGAGGGTCTCTTCCAAGGCTTGCTTTTTTTCACGAGAGCAGATAACGCTCTGAGAACCACTTCTGCTACTGTGATAGACCTCACTCCTACTGTTACAGCTACAGGCTCCAGTCCTGTGTTGCGTACTGAGTATCTCTGGTGGTGAGAAGTCTGAATAATTGTAATTATTGAGTGCTTAATAACATACTTTCTGGAATTAATTTTTTGAAGGAAATGTTACTTGCGCTGAACAAAACCTGTAAGCTCTGCATACCTTACTTGAAAAAAGCTTACTGTCCAAGTACTTGGAAGTGACCACTCAGAGTCCTACCAGACGAGCTTCACTGTGTTCTCTATCAGATATTCAGTATCCTCCATTCTGCCTTCTGTGCAGCCTGGGACTGCGGCTTTGCTGGGGAACTCTGAATTCCACAACAGACAAGCGTCTGTTTCCACAATAAGGCCCAATGTGACATTTCTCTGATGCAGTCAGAACGAGATCACACCAAGATATGCTCGTGTCTTTGCCAAACTTAGTCTGATTTATAAAATAGTTTCAAGTCACCACAAATTCTGATCTATAGCGTTGAAACCTCTCCATATAGTTCCTACCAAAGTCTATTATAGACTTTCGAAGTGTATTATGGCGTAGAAACAACGTGTGAAGATGATTGGAGAATTTTGGCACAGAGGCATTTGCTTCCAAATGATAGATGTGCAAAATCTTTTCTTATCTATCTTGAACTCCTTGAATAAAGACTAAGTGGTCTGAGATGTTTTGCTGGCTGATGTAAGAGGAGAACTCTAAAATTTAGTCTCTAAGCTTGTGTGTGAACACTGCAGTGGAAAGCATTGGGTTCAGCTCAATCACAGGGAGGTGCCTGATGCCTAAAGCTAAATTGATTCCTCCTTGAAAAATAGTCATATCCACCAGAATTTGTTAAGAGAATAAAACTAATTCTACCTCTCTGCATTATTATTGGAAAACAAAACAAAACCTCCATGGTCATGAAAAAAGAAATATGCTGCTAGAAGAAGCCTAGAGTCTCATTCTGACTTCACTTTACAAGCGCATGTGAATATGAAGGCACTCAGTAGAGGTTAATGAATTTACACCCCTTAGCGTCCACTTGCAGAGTACGCAAGTATTGAATCAGAGCCCCGGCCGTGCGAGATATGCAGGCAGGAAGCTGCACCAAGCTGCTTTTGAGGAAATCGCACTTTTCAGATAAATATCAGTCAGCTGCAAACATTTTTCTCTCCAGGATGTGTGCTCCTCTAATGTTTAGAATAAAAATGTGGTGCTAGGAATTGGGAATATAGTTTTCACATATTTGATTACTTCAGCATTAAAGCAGCATGATAATATTAGTGGTAGCCTTTAACATGAACTTTGTTCTATAACTTCCAGGCTTCAAAAACTAATGAGGAGCAAAACTGGAGGAAAAAAAAAAAGTAAGTCTTCCGACAAGCTGGTCTTCAGCACCTTTTTAATGGATAACAGATTTGCCATCATCACATATCACTTAGAATATATTATGACAAGACATACGGGCTAATACAGCACATCATGTACAAAAGGCTGGTAACGGGTTTAGACTAGTGAATTTATCTTAAACTTAATCAAGGATGAATCAGTTCTCGCTACATAAGCTTTCAAAAAGTTTTGTCTGAAGAACCTAAACCCAGAGTCTCCCAGTACTGATATCCAATGTAAACAGACAGCATCAGATACTTCATTACAAAGTTGCAGAATGATCTCTGCCTTTGTGAAATTTGGAAAGCAAAACATAAAAAGTTTCTGACTTTCAGAGCTCCCAATTAAGGACAAGTTTTCAGGAAAGCCCAGGACCCAGGCAGGCAATGGGAAACGTCGGGTTGTCACTGTACTGAGCTCTGTTCCCAGAGGTAGAGTGAGTTTGCATGTTGCGTCTGCCTCACTTTCATTTCCAGTATCCAGGTGTGAATCCTGGATGGGTGTTTCTCAAATCTTTCAAACTGCTGACTGCTGGATGTTTGCCTTGTTCATAGGTTTGGCTAGCAGGTAGCGCTTCATAGAGTATGAAAGCATCAAATGTTCGCTCCCATACAGGGAAAGCAAGGTAATGAAAGAGATGTAAATCTAAAGATTAAAACCAAAAAACTCGTTATTAAAAGACTAGTACATGTAAAACACTTTTGTAAAAGTTTGATCAACGGAGCAATATTAGCTGACATAATGAACGCATGCTTCCCCGCAGCAAGCATAGCTATTTTTCTAATCAGCTATTGTCAAGATTCCCTCTTCTGTTCTGCTTCTTCCCTAGCTGTAAATGTCAGACCTAGAAATATATCCCACTTCCTTGTCCTCATTTCGCCTTGTCAGTCAAAAAAGTATAGTGCACATTTCTAAAAACATTTCTAAAAGTGCTCTTCAAACTTCCCCGGGCAGGTTGATGGACAGTTGAAACTGGAATGACCCAGAAGCACTGAGTCATCTGACTATTTTTCTCCCTTCTCCACTTCTCCAAGCAATGATTTGTTTTCCTCCTTCCTCTTGATTAGCTCTATAATACGCTCAGATTGTAAAGTGAACTCAATTTTGTGTCTCTTATTTTATCTGTAGTGTCTCATTAGCCTCGGTACCATTATAACCCCTCTCTGAATCATCGTTTGTATATGGATGTTTGACATATCAGCTGATTGTCCCTTTTCCTCTTTCCTCTCCCCTTTCTTCTAAAAGGCAATGAAGCTATTTCTGTTGATACTCAAATATCGCAATTTCTCCCACTATCGCTAATAGCGTAATGGCATTGTGAAGAACCTTCCTGAAGTGCATTTTTGTGTGATGTAATGCAAACAAGCTGGAACTCAGTGAAAACATCATTAAAAGTTACCCTTTTAAAACTCATTCAAATAAGAGCGAGCAGTAAGTTTGGACTAAGCAAATGTGGTTGTTTTTTCTTTGTTGTTGTTGTTTATTTGTTTTTAACCCCAGGGGCTAAGCATTGACTGGAATATTCCCAGAAGTGTTTTAACCAGGGCAGACTTGCTATGGCGGAAGGTGCCATAGCGTTAGTGTGCACATGACCATAACACAGGCTCTAGTGGGCAGAAAATAGGTGGCTACACGCTGATAATGCTCAACACGTCACAAAACTAGTCCTGTTTTCACCACTCTCATAGCGTGTGGTGAGAATAACTTCCTTAAGGCTTGGAACCATTTCTCCAGATAAATGCTAAAGTGGGATTTAGTGTCTCCTGCTACTACATATTGGACAGTCAAAGTAACGTTAGGTTCTCCTCAGCTGTCTCTGCTCTGTGTGATGTAGCACGAGATTCTTGCACACACATTACTTTGTGGTTTCCTGGCACTTGGTCACAACCTGTTTTTACCTCCTTCCAGAGCCCTTTGTACAGAGAGTTGCTATTTAATCAATATAAATCAATTTGAAACATTATCATTTTTTAACACAGGATAACAAATTCTGGCAGGTTTTTAGTACTTGGTATCCCACAGGAACTGGCACTGTTCTGCAAACATGTTCAAATTTTCGATAGATTATATCCACCCCGAACTCAGCTGCCTGCCTGGCAGAGAGCAGGAACGACCTGGTGGTTTGCAGCACCGTTCCTCAAGAGTTCAGGTGCTGCGGGAAGTGCAGACATTGGAGCTTGGCCTTGAACAGGCAGAATGCACTTCCTACCTGGCCTGGAGTAAGGGCGAGTGAGTGAATTCAGTCTCCCTGGCCCTGATGAAAATGCTGAGGAGCTTTATATGGGCTGGCAGAGGGCAATGCTGCTTCCCTGCTCCTCTCTCACAACTGCCAGGGAACCCAGCTGCTCTGCGGGAAGGTCTTAGGGAGAGAAATATCACTTGGTTAATGTCTTGAACTAGTCAAAGCACACTTGCTTCTGTAGCTTCCTTCTCTGAGCAAGTCTGCAGCATTGATCAGCATTGATCTCAGGCCTCTCTGCACATCTTGCACAGTTGCTACTGGAGTCTTTTATTAATATGCGGATACACAGCACATGCAGCTCTTAAGAAAACATTTAATTTCTCTCGGAGTATTTCCCCTTCCTCCACTATGGCTTTGCACTGACTTTCACGATCTTGTTTCACTAAATACAACCCGCATTTTTCTAATATTTTTCTTTTCTCAGCTTCCCCGTTGTCTCATTCCATGTGGTCTCACTTGAGTCTTGGTTTAGCTATGATAAGTTCTTTTGTTTTCGTATTCATCTTATCTTCACAGCCACGTTTATTTTGCTAAAGACAGGAAAAATTTCTTAGTGCTACAGAGCTGATGTAGAAAGCCAGAAAATTCTTCTCAAGAGTCCCAAGTCGGTTGGCTTACATACACGTGAAGTTGCATGCACACAGAGCACGTGCTTTGCTGGACTGGGGCTTTTCCTTGATGCTGTTCTGCAGTGTGTTGGAGCAATTAGTTAGCTGCTGCAAGGGGATGCTGAGCTATCAGGCTTTTCTCTTTCTGTGGCCTGCTGAAAAGCAACATGATTAGGAACTGTCTTGGAAGACTAGAATCTTTTTATCTACCAGACTAGGGAATATTGCATTCTATTCGTATCTCTGCTGGGTTTTAGATTTGCAGAATTTTGTTCTGACTAGTAAAAATAAATAAATAAACTATCCCCAACATTTAGGGCTCAGTTAGGGTATTACTTGAGAGGAGAAGTGCTTTGTGATAACAACCTGCCCAGAGGTTTAGCTGAAAGACATGATGCTTCTGCAAATCTGCCACAAAAGCACTTTGGTGGCCCTCGTCCAGGCTCTGCCCAGTGCTGGCGGGCAGTGCTGGGGCTGGGGAGCGCTGCCTGCTGTGCTGGTGCCCAGGGAGGCAAAGGGCGCCTGCAGAAAAATGCAGTGCCCAGCGCCTGCCAGGCTTTGCTTTTCTCTCTGTATGTCCTGTGGAGAGGAAAAGCACTGATAAACGGGAGGGAAAGGCAGCAGACAGCTCATCTTCCTTCACGCTGCTGTGAAAGCACATGATGGACTTGAGCCTGCACTTCTCTAAATGCAATAGTTTTGCATCTGCATTTTCCATCAAGTGTCTCGTTGCGGGGATCCCAGTTCTCACTTGCAAATTAAGCATTAGCATGGAAGTGTTGCCTTGCACAGGTACGTCATGACTTGCACAGAAATTAGAAGGCTTGCTTTCCATGCACTTGTTACTGGAGTATTCTAGCTTTTGGAACGGTTGAGGATGTTTCGCTCTCGTGAGTAGTCACACTGTTATGATGGAGAAGCTGAAGGGCCTAATTACCCACCCCTGTGATGTTGTTTGTGAAGCAATTAGAACTGACAGAGTGTGATTAAAACCAAGAAGTTATTACTTTATTTTTCTTGAAGCAGGAGGGGTGACCGTTTACAGATGAATACACACCAAATCTACAACGGGAATAATTTCCGCACCCACTATGTAATCTCCTCTACTTCGTTACTGGCTGAACGTATATAGCTGTATAGTTTTTTGCGCATGAATTAATACTTGTAGCTAATAGCAGTAAACTCACAAATGGACTATTACTTTTTATAGCCTTTTAGTAGAGCCAGCCTAATGGAGCAAAACCGTTAACAAATTAAGATACATTTGACAGGGCTTCAAGCAGGAATCATAACCCAGGAGTCACCGTTCGGGACTCAGATGCAAAGACCTCTGCAGAACTTGTGTGCATCTCAGCTGGAGACAAGTGCTAAACTAGAACAACAACAAAACAGTTAAGGAAACAGTTTTTTGTTCTCTGTGAGATTTTCAGAGCAAGGAACTGACTTTCTTTAATATTTGCAAAGAACCTGTCACAACTGGACTGCTACAGGATGTGAAATAATAGTAATGATAGTCATAGGAAACATGAGTTCCATTTGTCCATCTAAAGGCCCCTTATGGCTCTCTAAATATCTTAAGCATTGTGTGATTATGAGGCTACAGGAGCATCTGACCTGGGGACAGCCTTTCTGCCATGGACAGAATGTATTTGACAGTGCAGATGCAGGGCTTGTGGTGTTGGTTGCCTGAGCAAGAAACAAACTGGCAGCAAGGATGGCTCTAAGAGCTGCCAGATGTGTTCAGAACGAGGTGCCTGCTATAGCAGATGCCCTGCAATTGCCTGACACGGCATGGGTTTTCTGCGGGAAGCACATGGTTTTAGCTGCTGGGTTTTTTTAGTGCAGAAGTGGAGGTGGCTTGGCCAGGGCTGCGTTTGCAGCACGGCTGGACGTGTGCTGGAGTTAACGCAGAGCAGCTGCCTGCCTCGGAGCTTTCTGCCTCTCCGACTCCAGCTTCCAACCTATAATTCTACTTTTTCTTAGGGATTTCTGTAGCATCTAGTCTCTTTTTACCTCATCAAACCCCATCTCAAAGAAAATCTTTCAGTCACCTCTAGCCTTTCCCTTGTTTTGGAGCAGGCTGATGGGACACTTGCATCTGACATGACTTTATTCTCCACCTCACCTCTGTACAACTTGCACTGCATTTGATAAGACAGAGATGCGACATATGCCTTGAAACCCCAGCATAAGCTCTATACTACTGGAGGGGGTTCTCCAGTGCATTCTTCTTACTGGAGCTTGCTGACTGTAAGCAGCATCACACCAGGTACCTGCATGTGGTCCTGTTAAGGAGGTCAGCCTTTGGCAGCAGTTCCCCGATTGCTATGCTAACTACTAACGCACAAAGCCCAGACACAGTGACATTCAGACTTATTTTTATTCCTTCTTTTTCTATCTCAAACCTTCGCTTCCCCCTAGGCTTGCTAAAACTTCATTCGATGTAACATGAAGGCTTGTTTTCCTCCCAATACCTAGTGATATTCCACTAAGAACATCCAGTGTTACAATTGCAGCATAATTATATTTTTCCCATAGGTGTAAAATGTGTCTACATCAATAGCTTATTAAAAAAGTGTAATAAAAATTATGACCCTGTGATTCTGCTATTAATGTGATTCAGAGCCAAGAAAACTCCTTGATCCTTCTTACGCATCTGCTGTAACATGATACAGGAGCAGAACACCTTAAGCCAGTTTAATCCCTTCTTTTCACCCCCTAGCAATATATGTTGGCCCATAAGAGTAACATGAATTGAAAGTTTAATTTATTAATATGCAATAGTGATAATGTCAAAAGGACAATATATAAAAACCCATCCAGAACAGGATTACACAGCACAGGGGAAAGCCTAGAGCTAATATTTAATATAGCAAAACAGAGCCAAAAATAACTTCTCATCCAGGGAGCAAAAGCAGGAGAACTGTGCAAGTGACGGAGCCGAGGAGCCGTGGCAGGAACCTCTGCATTGAGTGCGTGGCCAGCCCCAGCGAGCAGCCCTCTGGCAGAGCTGCCTCTGCTGGCAACCCACAGAGATCGTGGTGCTTTCTGTGATTGCCAGCTGTTGGGACAGTGACTGAAGTTGCCAGCTGTCAGCTTGTCCACCTTAGTCTCTTGCAGCGCCAATTTAACAGCGCACACAGGAATCCGAGCAGCGGGCACAAGTGGCACATGTGGAGAGCAAGCCGTGTCCAGCGCACGGCAAATGGGAAGCCTCGCGGCTCAGAGCGTTTCAGTAACTGCAGCATGAAGCCAACTGTTCGCTTAAGCTTGGATGATTAAACTTTCACCAGCAGCCAAAGTATCCTGCAGCCTTAGCAGGGATACGGACACATTAACGTTTCACAAGCTTTGCCTTAAATGAGCAATTTGCCCTATAGCCTTAAACCAGTAACATTCTTGTGACTGGAAAATGTTTCAGCCTCCAAGGGGCTGGCAGGTTTCAAACACCTTCTAGAATTTGCTTTCTTGCCCCTTCCCTAAAAGGAAGAATAGGGGAGGAAAGAACAGATGTGAAGGAATAAAACCCAGTACTTTCCCAGCATTACTGAGCATGCAACATGCAGCCCCTATCAGGAAAGCAGAACTCGCTCTTGGAGGAAGAGCTGAGATGGATGGGATGGGGCAGGTACCAGCCAGGAGCTGCTGTCCTGCTCAGGTGTCCTGCTCTGTCACGGGTTTCTCGAGTGATGGGCTGAGGTCCAAGCTAACTCTCCTGCACACCTGCTGCTTGGAACTGACACATCCCTGTGCGTGACCAAAGAAACTGCAACAGCAAATAAGCGAGTAGGTTGTCAAAATATGGGATCTACTTGTCACTGTTGATTGAAGAGTTGAAGTCTGGCAGCCAGGGCTCTGTAGCTGTTGTACTTGCAGCTGGATCCCCCCTCTGGTTTCTCTTCCAGCCTTCCCCAGCTCTGAGCTCCTTGCCATCCTTCTCTTTGCTGGAGTTGATTGTTCCCTTCACGGCGTAGCCTGAATTAGATAAGCCAGGTCAGCCTGGCAAAGCTCTGCTGCTTTAAACTAACTCAGCTCATTTCAAATGTCACAGAAGATGCTCAGCTTTCAAACAGCAGTAACCTCTAAAAGGTAGGAGGAGGCTGCAGAGATGAGAAATGAGGGCAAATCAGAAAAGCTGCCTCTCAGCTGAACACTGGCAGCTAGAAGAGGATGTGTGCCACAGCCTGGCCCTGCTGCATGCTGTGGACCAGAGTCCACAAGCTCAATGGGAGAAGAAAACGAGAAGAAAAGCAGTTGTGATTGCTGTTCTAGCCCCTTCCCGCCTGACAGGGGTAGATAGAAGACGGCGATCATAGCAGCAGCTCCTGTACAAGTCAGCAGTCGCCTCCAGAACTCGTCTCACTGGTATTTCTCAAGTGCTAGACCCTGGATGGATTAGTGCAGGTCACAGCTGGCCTGTGCGGAGGTTTAGTGCCACGCTGACTGCTCTTACACGTGGGCCTTCCAAGACTTATTTGATATTTCTTTCAAAAGCTTTACTTGTAGCTAGTTGGCTAAATCAAGCTCTTTATTGCCACTGAGGACGGCTGCGCAGCTGCACGCTTGGTCCTGGCTTGTTTTTTGCCTCTGAGGAGGCTGGCGTCAGGACAAGCGCTGCGCTCAGCCCGGCTGCCTTTGGAGGCCTTTGTGGTCCTTCTGCTTTTCTCTTGTGGTTGCTGTTGCTCTGCAGTTCCGTGTATTGTGGTAATTGTTGAGTTTTATTTTGATACTTGTTAAATCAGTGGTTACAATTTGCTCAACTCGAAGCCTTGTGCAGTGAGTGCCAGGGTCATATTAGCAATGGCCTCCTCGTCTGACTGCCGCTTGCTCAAGGAAAATTCGGGGCTGCAAGGAGAAGGTTTGCAAACGGCTCTGCATGTAAGGTGTGGGGCAGGTCCCAGTGCAGCTGCGGGCTGGCTTTTGGCATTGGTTCAGGTAACAACCACAAGTGCAAACTAGATCAAAATGACCTCTGTGGTTCCTTCTGTATGATGCTAATGGTAAAGCTGATCTGAGCTGGAGACAGAAGATATATAAATAAATGTCGATAAGGACTAGACTTGTAGACTGTGGCAAAGCAGTTATACTGGATCTTAGACCAGTTACCTGCTTGGTTCTGCGCATTCAGATCCGTGTCGGAGGGTGAGAATGGCACATCCTCAGAGAGAGGAGCTAGAGTCGGTGACTTTGCAGGAAGTAGTTGTCTCATGGGTATTTTTGGAGTCGTTGCAAGGTAAAACCAAGGTATTTGAGCACAGAGTGCGAAGGCTTCTTAAAGAGGGACATCACATGAAGTGCCTACTAGCGTGCCCGGGGATCTGACATGCAACTGGGCTGCCAGCAGAGCAGCCTCTGCATTGGCCTTCCTTTCTGCAACTTTTATTGCATGTTGGCAGCGTTTGCAGCTTTTAGAGCATACAGCTCAGGATTTCACTTCAGAAGATGTGTTTGGGGCTACAGGACTTGAGGTTTGGTTGTTGTTTTGTTTCGTTTGTTTGTTTCACCCTTGAACTGATTTCAAGAGAGGTGCTGTGTCTTTGGGCATGTGAAGTCTGAAGGTGGCAGTGTGTGTTTCAAGGAACTGAAGCACAGAGGTACAGTAAACTCAGGACCAAGTCACCTTGGAAGGGCAGCTGTAGAAGTTGTGTTCAGGGTAATGCAGTTCTGAGCAGGATAAATGGTCGGGCAGCAGAGATATGCCCAACATCAGAGCTGTGTGGGGTGAAAGCCACCACGTCCCTTGGGCTGTGAGCTGCTGGTAGGTGAAGGGTTTAAAAATATCAAGGATGTTTCAGAAGAAATGGCAGAAGAACAGAACTAGGAGTAATGAAGTTGATAAAGGAAGAGTCACCCAAAAAGTCTCCTGGGAGGTCTGCTACGCTGAGACACAGCCTTTTAGGATAAATGTGAGCCTTCCTATGAAACCATTCATAAATTATGTGAACTGTTTGCTTTCAAAAGCTTTGTAGCAGAGACAGCCATCCACATCAAGTCACCTGTTAACTCCTGATATTTCCAGCCTCTTTTCTTTGCCTGTTGTGCCCATACCTTGGTTACAAGGCTTTCTTACACTGATGCGTTAAGTCTGGTTCCCCACAAGATTTGTGCCAGAAAGGCTTGCTCTCTGTGGAGCTTATTTACAAGAAATTCAACAAAAAATATTCTTGCTCAAAATTCAAACTCTTTTACTTGGATGTTGATGTCCTATATTTGTATCCTGGACTTGAAGTAAACTTTAAAAAGTGCCCTAATGAGTGCCAAATTCTAGTTTAATTTTAAAAAGTGACATGGGCACCTCACTCATGGGCAATTCAATCCATTTGAATTTGGGTCTATTTAAATTCTGGGCAAGGTTTGGATCATATATTCTTCCAGCCAGGCTCGGATCCCCAATTGTAACTGAATCCAGACCTTTGTGCTGAAGCTCTCCAGTGTGAACTGTGAAGGAAGAACACCCACGTGGACTCTGTTGATAAAACCTTTGGGTACTTGTGTGAGATAATTAAGTAACGTGAGTTTTCTTTTTTTTTTTTCCTTTTTTTGTGTGTGTGTGGAAAAACATATTTGACATTTGTTTTTTACTGGTCTTTAGAGACTGACAGTGAACACAAAAAGAAGCCCACCTGCAACGTGAAAATAAATCTTTTATCTGCTGGCTTTCATAAACAAGGCACACAATGCTTTTTTCCACTCCACAATTTGAGAAAACATTGATTTGATCCATTTAAGTGATGAATGCCCACAGAATAAAACCTTTTTTTTTCTGGAATGATGACCTTGGGCAGATTAGAGCAGCTAGGTAAGAAATCCAGCAAGTATTTATCAAAGACTGCTAAGACAGTGCAAACTCTAGTGAGTTCAAAAGCGAGAGACTTTTAGTCTTCATACAACTGACAGGGTCATAACGTTTCAAGAATGCCAGGAATCCGTGTGGCTGTTCCATTAAACACCCCTGATTAGTGAACGTGCTGATAAACTTGGAGAGTCAGAGGTCAGCATTGTGGAGCCGAAGGTACCCCAGGTATCTGAAAATGTCTCCAGGATTCACGATCCTCTAGCCCAGTTAACCCCTTCCATCACTCCACCCATGGAGGCTCAAAGTGGGGAGTATGTGTCTTTGCCACTGTCTTCCAGACAATTCTGCAGAGAAGTTATGAGTTACTTTGAAAACTACGGAAAAATGACCTCAGGCACCTCCCATAGAAATGTTCTCGACAGCTGGCTGTTCTTTGATTTCAGCTTCAGCTCATAGTTAATATATGTCTAAAATACCATGTTGCAACTGGCTCATCCAGCCTCTCTCCCATCAACTTCAGGTGATACAATGATGGCAGCAGGCTGTGCATTAAAATACCTCCAGAGCTATCAAATTGCACAGAGGAATGCAATTTCAAAATACCCAGACAGGAACAGTCGCACCACCCTGTCACCATGTAAAGCTCTCCGCTTTGTTAGGGTTTCGTTGTAAGAGCTACAGCTCTACTCCCGCCAAGTGCCTGTAACAAGAAATTGGGAAATCCAGCAAATATGGGCTCTGTGCCCAACTGTCGCTTTGCAGGACGTTGGCTTATCTGCAGCACAGTCAGGAGGGTCTCAGGAAGGCTGAATGATCCCAGCAGGGTCCCAGCCCATTTTTCAGGCTATTGCCCTAACTGGCAAGCCCACCCCGATGCAGTGTGGACGCTGCTTCTGTTCCAATCTCTAGCCAGCAGCGCAGGGCTCAGAGTTTAACCAGTCCTGCAATATACGGTTTTTCATTCCACGCTCTGATTGTGAGCTGCTGGAGGTACTGAGGATTCATGTCCTCCGCTGAGGACCACAGCGTGACCCCATCAGTTTCTTTGAAAATCAATAGGAAAATGTCGAGGAATGCAAAGGAAGCAGGAACAGTCAAAGTAAAGACAAGTGATGTCCTGTAATGGCTGTAATGATTCTGAAACATGCAAGGTCACAGATAATTAGGAACCTAATTCTCGTTTGAAAGAATCTGTCAAGTTACTTCCCTACCTCAAAAACAATTGCTGATTGATGTTATTTCTGGGCTAACAGACTGATTGAAGGCAGTCTGAACGGAGGTTGTATGGCCCTTACTACCCAGGTGGGGTTAGGTAGTCTCAGCTGGAGAATAAAACCTGAGTAAAAGGTTTCCATTGTTGCAGTAATGGTCTTAATAGGACCTGTTTCACACAGGCACCAACTCTGCTGCAAGCAAGGGCCACAACACAGCAGTTCTGTTAATCAAACCCTGAAAGGTTTCTGCAAGAGATCTCCTCATTTGGATCCTTTACTGTGCTGCAGTTGTTCAGAAGTGATGTGAAGTGGGGAGAAAAGACACAAGAACGGTGAAGCTGCGCTGGGACCAGGCAAAAGCCCGCAGGGAGCCCAGGGCAGGTGGGGAGGCCGTGCAGGCATGAAGTCGAGCTTTTCAGAAGGAAACAAATCTGGGGGTGTCTTTCTCAGGGCCCTCAGCGTGTGCTGCAGTTAACGCATGAGGAAGGGTGTACAGAGCTCTCCAGGCTGCGTCCGGCAGGACTTTGAAGCCGGTTTGTATCGAGGTAGGCTCCAGGGGGCTGTTTGGAGCTGCGAGGCAGGCAAGTTGGTAGCTAACGCTGTCAGACTCCTTCCTCTCTACCATGTTTCTACCCAACCGTGGTTTCTTGTTTGCTTTTTTACCTGTAATTGTAAAGAGTGAGGGAAGTGGTGGTCTCCTGTAGGAGAAGGAGGGAAAGAGTTTTACAACGCCTGGAGCAAGTGAGTCGGCTGGGGCGCGGGGCTCCTTTCCCTGGCCTCTGCGGGTGCCCAGCGCTGGCAGGAGGGTCGCTGGAGCTTGCGGCGAGGGAGCTGTGGCGTGAGTCCAGAGCCAAAGCAACTTCCAAACAGTGGAGATGCAAGGCAAATGTGGACTTCAGCACAAGCGTGGGTGTTAGCTCAAAATGTATAACACAATGGACTCACAGCTCAAAGGCCAGGGCCGCAATCAGTGAAATAGCAACCCCACAACTCAAAGGCAAAAGTTTGGTATTAGGCTAGATGACAGACACAGGCAGGGCGAGGAAGAGACTGTATGAGCCTCTCATCTAGGTGTAATTTTAAGAACACAGTAATTATGAACTGGGTTCTGAGAGCTTTCTGGTTATAAGGTGTTTTCATTTTTTTTTTTTTTCAAGGCTGGTTCTTCAGCATTTTCACAGCTGCTTCAACCTCAGCAGGGTCCTAGACTTGAGGGGAGACGGGGGTTGTCCCTGAACAAAGAGCAGCATAGCTGTGGTTCTTTGGGTCACTTTAACTTCAGAGATGTGGGATAGAGAAACTATAAGAAAGGACAGAACAAAAATGCAATTAAGTTTTCGGGGTTCTGAATTCTGTCCCATCCTGGTTTGAGTGAGATGCGAAATTCAGGCGACAAAGAGGAGCTTTTGGCTGGCTCCACATGGGGTCAGCTGGCAGAGCTCTTGGCGGTGAGGGTTCAGCCCGATTCAAAGCAGAAACCCCAGTTTTCAAACCCAATAAAAACCGATTGAAAAGCCAGCTGAGATTTCTGCAAAGTGACAGTGAGGAATTTACCTCGCCCCTAATTTACACAACTCAGACAGTTGGAGAGGAGAGACATGAGTAACTAGGTATACAGTAAGTTTTACAGGACTGTCTAAACCTGCCTGTGTGGTTCTGAATTATAAAATACTTATTTCCTCATATCGAGGTATCAGTTTTAGCAGTGGTATTGTTTTTGGCAAGTTTTGTTATCCATGGTTGCATCATTTGAACAAGAACTTCAAAACTACAAGTACAGTTGACGATAGCCCGTGCACACGTCGGTCTGTCCTGCCAGACTGTCGTCGGGTTTCTGACAGGTCAACTCGTGTGGCTCCGTGTTGCAGTATTACCGCTGGGGGAATAAGGTACGTATAGATGGGGAGCATGGAGCAGAGACTCCGTGAGTGACTACACAGGATCTAGCTCAGCTGGGCATTTATTAGCCTGGTCTCGGTGCCCACCCTGCTTGAGCTAGTGTAAGGGAGGGCAGACAGCAGTAGCAGGTCCTCAGGGTGGCAAGGAGAAGCTGGACACAGTGCAGGGCAGAGCAAAGCCAGTTTTCTCAAGTGAAGCCCAACCACGGCTGGGAAATCCTACGAAGGAGCTGGGTAGCTAGCTCAGTTCTTGGAAAACTTGCATGTCAGTGTCCCTGTGCCAGTGACTTCCCTGATGTGTGACATGAAAACAGCGTTACCTCCCCTGGCAGGACGAGCTTTCCAGAGATGGTGAAGCACGCTGAGTCTGCTGATGGTTGATGATCTCAGGCCACGTCTACATCAAAGTGGTGAGATTGCAACTTATGCAGATCTTTCTGCTCAGATAGGCTCCCATGTGGGCTGTACCACCCAGATCTCAGCTACTTGCTGGAGACTGGGGCCTTGTGTGGCCACGGCTGGGTTGTTTTTAATTTGCAAGAAACCCTGTGAAAGCAGCTGAGGTCTGCTCCTCCTCCAGCCATACCCTCAGGTCTGCGGTACAATTACGTGTGGGCATGGGTTTCAGATGGTCACCATCATGCTGCTTTTTATTTTTATTTTACTGCAGACTGCATTTGGAGAGGGGCTGTATTATCCTACCTGGACTATGGATTATTGTCAAAACTGGGCTGGGTTATACAGTGGCTGGTGCAAGACCAAACCTGAACACAGGTGTGTTTGGTTTATCCTGTTCCCATCCCTGTGGATCCATTCACAGAGATCCCTTCCATGTCCCTTCATCAATTTGAAGAAAGCCTTAAAGTGAGAAGAAATGCTGTAGATGATAAATGGGCGCTTTTAGCTCCACAGCCTCTTCACTCTGATATTTTTTCCCCATCCTTATAGTAGGTGAGCCTTTGTCCCTAACCACTACTGCATGAATTGGCAGATGTAGGTTGGATATGTATGGGACTGAAGCCTGGATATTTTCTAATACAGAGCTTTGGTTATTTGTGAACTTCTCCATTTCTCTTTGAATAAAGGGCTGCTACCTAAGGGGGAAATGGAGCCGAGAGCCTATGATATGTCACGGGTGTTCCTCCCCCCCAGCAACTAGCAATATCTTGATTCAGTCGGCATTCACCCTCCTCTCTCCCTTCTATTATTCAAAGATTTTTAAAAAATTTCTTATAAGGAGCACAAGCATAACTTTCGCTCCAGCACAAAACACTGAGCGCTGTTATTTCTCTCTATGGGGTTGACTCTATCTCCTGCTTCCCAGCACCGAAGTATCTGGAGCCCAGATTTGTAGTCCTAATTTCAGGCACGTTCTTGTGGCCTCATACTTCTAACTTAGTTTTTCTTCTTTTTTGAAACTATTTTAATCATTTGACCTGCATTTTCATCATTTCTGATGTCTGTGGCATCCTTCCAGATGTGTTTCTGCCTGCCTGACCCTCCTGTCAATACTTATTAATTTCATGACTATCTTTCTCAAGTGTGTTTGGAAACAAATAGGAAAAAGTTTCTCTAGAGCCAAGAATGAGCCCAAGGAAGTGGAGTAGGAATGATCATGCTCTCTGCAATAGCTTGTATTTCTGTAGGTTTTCCTACCTTGCTCTAGAAACGGGCTTTACACGCACAGATCTGTCGCACCTCCCTGAAGAGGGAAGGTGCTCCTGAAGCCCGGGAGGTGAGAAGGCACCAAGGCTTTGGTTGCTGCAGTCAGTGAACCCCGAGGCTCCCAGTACCGGGCGAGCTCTTCTGATAGAGTGCCACGCAGATCTCCCTCGGGGTGAGGGCTTTAGCTGCTTAAATAACCCGGGGGATGAACGGTGTTGAAAAACTTGGGGCTCCGCAGAGAGCAGCACCAGCGTGCAGATGCTTCCCACTGCTGTAGCTTCCTTGGCTAAAGGCGCTTACCGAGTCGGAGTAAACCAAAATCCAGCTACTGCTTTAAACATAGAAACAAACTTGCTTTCCTCTGAGAAAACTGTAGGAGAGACTGCTTGCTCTACCATCATTATTTCAATTTTGCCCCATCCGTGCAGCCGCACTGCAGCGTTTATGGCCTTCCGCGCTTCCACACGGAAGAGGGGAAGAAGCACCAGGCAGAACCGAAGAAGGCAAAGGACGGGGTGCCCGGCCCCGGNTCCGCTGCTGGGCGGGTGCCTGCTTCGCGGCACCGCCGTCCGCAAGCCGGTGCGCGGGTGCCGGGGCTCTCGGGAGCAGCGTCGTGTCGGGGAGAGCCTCCCCCGGGGGGCCGCGGGGCGGCCGAGCCCTGTCCCCGGCCCCGCCGCGAGTGGCAGCGGGGGGGGCAGCGCCTGTCAGCTCCAGGTGCTGGGTGAGGGCGGCTGTATCTGCAGGCGCAGAAGCAGCCGGAGTGAGTACCGCAGAATGGCTGAGGTTGGCAGGGACCTCTGGGTCCGTCTGCTCCAGCCCCCTGCTCAAGCAGGGACGCCCAGAGCAGCGTGCCCAGGACCACATCCAGGTGGCTTTTAAAGATCTCCAAGGATGGAGGAGGCTCCACCGCCTCTCTGGGAGACCTGTGCCAGTGCCCCGTCACCCGCACAGCACAGAAGCGCTTCCTGGTGCTCAGACAGTGTTCCAGTTTGTGCCTGCTGGTCCCGGTGCTGGGCACCACTGAAAACAGCATGGAGTCTAAGGGCATAAAAAGGGCAGCTGGGGAGCATGAGGCTCTTTTTTGTGGTGCCTAACTTGTCATCTGGGTCTGCTCAGCGTTGTCCCTGCAGACAGTGACGGGGCAGCCTGGCACCGCGGGCCTCCTGCCACGGTCGCGGAAGCGGCATCAGCGTGGGAGGTGGAGAGGCTGAGCGAGCGGCCAGGAGGGTGAGCGCTTAGGGCAGCACCAGAAGTCCCATAGCTATTCTGATCTGGGATTTGACCCTTAATCAGCAATTATTTGTTAATACCCCACATTTGGTGTGCAGCCCCCCTGTGTTGCACACGTCTGGTTTGGCAGCATGCGTTCTCAGTGTCCGTGGAAGGTGGCAAGACCTGCCTGCGCCTTGCAAAGCGCCCAGGCTGCCACGGGATGCACCATTTGGTGTAAGTCTGGTGACAAAACTGTGCTCAAAAAGTTTGGTAGCGCTCTGTGGCTCCAAAGCTGCGGCAATTAGCCATCACCGAGATGTCACAGGAACCAGTGCCTGCCGTGTTTGTGTGGGGGACCCAGCTGGCGTGGGGCAGACCTGCAGGGAGCATTCACACCAAGTGTGCGCAGGTGGGAGGCCACGGAGATGCAGCGTTTGCTTCTAGGGCACGTGAGGAGCCTGGTACGGAGGTGTCTCAGTTAATACAGTTCACGGGCAGATCTGCGAGGCGGTTGCAGGCATGAAAAAGTCTTCAGGAAAGAATGGGGACAGGATAACTCACTGTCACCGCACCCGTGTGGCAGCACCGGGCTGTGTGGTCCCTCGGTCATGGTGGGAGTGACGCAGCTCCGCTCCAGAGCACTGGAAATGGGGTGAGGCTTTCCAGACTGCAAAAGGCTTTCTGAAACTGCCCTGTTCTGGCTGCGAACGCTTCAGAGGGGTTGTCATGCTCTGCCATCCCAACGTGCTCCACCGAGTAGGCCAAGGAGAGCTGGCGTACATGGACTGCCTGCTCAGCAGGGATTCCTTCGGCTGGGACAGTCTTTGTGTGGCCTGTTAAAGCAGCCACACGGGCGGGCACACGGGGAAAGCGGTGCGCAGGGACGTGGCGTCCGCTCCCGGCCCCGTGGAGAGACCTGACCGCCCTCTCGCAGGTAGGTGCACGTCCGAATTTGCACGTTACATTGCACGTTAAAAAGGAGACGTTGGATTTTGTAGATGGCTTTTAGTAGAGGAAATTGAAAAATATGTATCTGACATCTCTGAAGATGTGGTTTTAACTTGCAGCCTGATCGTTCCAGATGTTCCCCAGATGTCAGGGGGAACCAGGCACTGAAACAGAAGAACGCGTTTGTTTTCACGAGTTCTAACGTCAGTTTTGCCAAACTTTTGCCAAAAAGCCCTGGGTTTGTCTCGGTTCTTCTTTCGCTGGTAACCTCTGTACCTACGAGCCGCGTGCTGATCTAACCGAAGGCGAGCTCCTTCCCCTCGCTCCGGGGGCGGTGCGGGTGCCGCTGGGGCAGCTTCCCCCTCCCTTCGGGTTCGCGCGGTGCCGAGCAGCGCCTGGAGTAGAAGCGCTGCAGCCACCGGCAACGACCGCCGCACGGCGCGGGGGCAGCAGCGCAGCCCAGCCCCTTCCCGTCAGCCCGGGGCTTCCCCCGCCGGCGCTCCCCTGCCGGGCGGCTTGCGGCTGGAAACCGGACGCGGAGCCGCCGGGCGGGGGGGCGTGGGCGCGGCCGCTCCCCCAAGCCGCCAGGGGGCGCTGGC
>VXAL01003778.1:177354-196307 GCA_013399475.1 Chauna torquata
GCTGCTGCTCGGCCCGGAGGAGCCGCGAGGTCCCTCTGCGCGCTCGCGGTCTTCTGGTTATTTGTCACAGGAGGTGGCTCCGCCGCAAACCTGCCGTGTGTTTTCTGTCGCCAGGCTGAGGGCAGGTTGTCACCCTGAGCCGCCCGCTGTGGCTGCAGGAAGCTGAACCGAGCCGTCGAGCCCTGTAGCGGTCTGTGTCTCGGCAGCCGAAGATGAAGACTGTTTTAATGGTCGCAGAGAAGCCTTCTCTGGCTCAGTCCATCGCCAAGATCCTCTCGAGGGGTAGGAGAGAAAGCGCGTTGGTTTCAGTCCTGTTCTGCAGGTGGCAGAGTGCAAGTCCTCTGTCAGGCTCAGCTGTACGGAGGAAACGTGTGGTAGTTGCATAGAGGCCAGCTGCATGATGCAGAGGTTCCCAGACCTCACCGCAGGTGAAGTGAGGTTGAGAAGTACCCAGGTTGGTTACTTGGTTGTCTTTGGGGCAGCAGCCACCTAGGAGCAGTGGCTTAGGTCAGGTTGCAGTTCATGGAATAACAGGGTAGCGTTTCGTTCTGTTTATTTTATTCTGTTTATTTTAATGTGCTGATGCCTGTTCAAGAATAACAGAATCTAGTTTTGTTATTTTATGTGGCTGTGCTGTGTGGTACTGCATGTGGTTTCTAGAAAGTGCCAATCAAGCATGCTGCTGTTCTGGGGTTTTTGAAGTTATGGTAAATGTTTTATAAATCATATGGAAAACAGAGTAAGTTGGTTATAACTGTACTGGTCCAGAAAACTGGCTGTATTTGCCTAGGGACTTGCTGGTGGGAGGGAAAAGATAAAGGGGGTTCTGGATAGTTTCAGTCGAAAATGAAGTCTGCTAGAAAAGGTCTAAAGTGATAATTGTCTGGAAGAAACTTTGATCAAAGAGTAGAATTTCGTGGTCAGGAAGAACGTAGCTGTTAAAGGGGATGTCATTGCGGAAGAGATAGTTATTTCACTAGTGGTTTTTTTTTTTTTTTTTAATCCTGTCAATATTTATGATCTTATTCTCACAGGAAACATGTCTTCTCGCAAGGGACTGAATGGGGCATGCTCTGTGCACGAGTACACTGGATCATTTATAGGACAGAGTGCCCATTTCAAGATGACATCTGTGTGTGGTCATGTCATGACTTTGGATTTCATAGGTATTTCTTCATGAAATGTTTTAACTGATATGACTGGTAAAATTGTCAAGGACTTAATTATTTCTATGATCGATAAAGAGAACTAGAGAGGAAGGGAGGATGTCGAGATCGCTTTTGGTCAGCAGTTCTTGACTTTTGTTTTTAGTCCTCTCGCTGACTTCTTGCATGACTGTAGGCATGCAACTTATCTTTTCAGTACCTGAATTATATTACTGGAAAATGAGGGCAGATGAGGCTTGATTTGCTAACCATTAAAATGTTGTGGTACTTTGGATGAAAGGTAATTAAGGAATGCAGAGTCCAAAGGGATATTCTCTAAAGCACTATAGCGTGTCACTGCAAAATAGAGATGGGGCGAGGATCATGTGCCAGGAATCCTGTCACTAACTTGCTTTGAAGTGTTGAACTAGTCACGTGAGTACTCTGTTTCCTCTAATCGTAACTGCCTCACGAGTTTTGAGGACTAAATTCTGAGTTATTTACAAAGTGCTTTGAAGAGGTACAGTGTCCTGTAATTGCTAAGCAATATTACAAACAACTCTGAGAAATGGAAGTGAACAAATGCACTGATATGAGAAGGTGGGGACACGGCATGCTCCACAGCATAACAGGGCTGAGACATCAAACTAGCCGTAAGTAGTGAACAAAAATACAGTTTGCAGTGTGCACCTTTTATGTGTGCTGTGAAAACAAGGAAAAATAGCTCCTTCCCCTTGGCCTGATTGTACAAACAGGAGGTTTTTTAAGAACTCATGTTAAAATTTCTGGAAGGTGCATAGTACTTTTTTTTTTTTCTTCTGTCTGTCAAGTCTCAAAACGATAGCTGCAATTCATACAAAGAGCTAAGGGGTCCCTTGGGATCCAGTAAAGCAAGATGTATTAGGGTAGAAAGCTTTCCAAGACAAATTTTGAAAGCCAAGTGTTTTACAAAGTAAAGTTTTGTTTTAATATATGTTTACAGCTCTACTTAATACACTTCTGCTTTTCAGGAAAATATAACAGTTGGGACAAAGTGGATCCAGCAGAACTTTTTAGCAAAGCTCCCACAGAAAAGAAAGAAGCTAATCCCAAACTGACCATGGTGAAGTTTTTACAGGTATTCTTTCTTGTGAGATATATTTGAGATAGGTCTTTCTGTCTCGTCATTCTTTTGCTTTATTTCATCTGGAGCATGTTCTCTTCAAGGATACGTTGTCCCTATTCTTCCCCTGTTGAATACAAAGCAATGAGACCTATTTTTATCATTCCAAGAAAAGTGAAATAAGTGAAATTATTCTGTGGTTCTAGAAAGCAATAAAAATGATTAATAAATTTCAAGAACAGTGTTGCATTTTGCTATGAATTAGCCTGGCTTTATTAAAAAAATTGTTATGGTTTAGCTAGCAGTATTTAAGAACCAGAAATATAACCCTCTCCCAGCTCTTACAGTGGATCACTTATCTTCATCCTAATATAAGAAATTGAGTTTGTCTTCACTGTAGATAGTTTTCTGTTGGAGGGTAATGCCAGAGGATTCCCTGTCCTTCAAAACACTTGCTACGTACCTTCCTTGTAGTAAGGTAGGCAGGCCATGAGATTGTACTGTTTCTCATGTTGCAGGGTATTGAATATTTGATTTAGTTATATTCTCCTACTTCCCTAAAGTGGGCAGTGTTTGGCAATATGGTGTACAATATGCTAGAGCTCTTCTAGAGTCAAAGATAAATTGAGTACATTCCCTAAAGAGGGTTTTTCCCTGTAGGAAGCAGCTTTTTGTCAAGATTAGATTTGTTCTTGTAATTTCATTGGTTCTTAACGCTGTCTGAAATCTTTGCCTTGGTGAATTGACTCATGCCATTGCTTTCTGATTTTTTTTTATCCTGCTTCTCAAAATTGAAGCATTGGATACGTGTTTGGCTTCTAACAGCACATGCAAGGCCTAGCTTGTAAATGCCTTCTTTAAAAAGTCTCTGATTATTGGTCACTTTTCATATGTGCCTCTCTGAGAGGAAAGTGGTCATTTGGATGCTTTTTCAAAATAATACTCTTTCTGGGAAGCAGGTATTTGTGGTATAGAACTGATTTCTGTCAGATAAGTTTACACTTCATGGTATCTTTAAAAAAGTGGTNCCTGCAGAAAAGCATCTTGTAGGCAGAGTTCTGGTCCTATGAACCACAGCTTGCTTCTCTCTTCAACCACTGTTTAAGTACTGCGGACTTCTTGTCACTTCTGCCATATTCTTCCAACCCTTTTTGCACCAAATAAGTTATCTTTAGAGCTTTAAAATAGAAATAAAAACTATACAGTTAGTGAGGAGATTTTTTTTTTTTGAGTTGCTGAAGAACTGTGCTAATTTCTCTCACAGGTGGAGGGAAGAGGCTGTGATTGTATTGTCTTGTGGCTGGATTGTGATAAGGAAGGAGAAAACATCTGTTTTGAAGTAAGATTTCTATTTCTAAGACTCATAATGCCATAATATATTCACTTGTCACATACGGTACTATCAGTATGTTGTTCTACGGATATACAGTAAAATTCAAACTAAGTTGAATAAAGATTTAAAGGCATGGAGGGCCTTGGAAAAACTCACGGTTTTGAGCTCTAGATGTCAGTTAAAAAATATAACCAATTTCATAGATGTTGCTCATCTGAGATGAATAATAAGGTTTCTTAAACATTTGAACATTCAAACATTCCAGTTCTTTGAGAATCGGACTGTTTCACAGCTGGAGCAATTATTTTGCCATCCTTATGAAACTTAATATCCGTCATCCTTGGTTCTTGAGGCAATTAGACACTTTTAAGCATAGAGGCTCCTTTTAAGTGTAGGCTTCCAGCAGGAGTTTGGACTCTGCACACAAAAGGTATAGAACTAAAACCTTGGTGCGGAAAGATTATTTTTTAGAACGTCCTGTTCACAGAAGTCTACAGGAAAACTATTTTTTTTGTCCTTTGTTTAAAGAAGCACATTTTATCAGGTATTTAAGTTCTTTAAATACTACTGTTTCATAACTGTGCCCTGGCAATATATAGAAGTAAACCTAGATAGAAACTGATACGTGTTCACCAAAAGATGCTGCAGCTGCACTTGTGAATTTCTTTGCATATAGCTAAGAATAGTGCGTCACTTTCAGCAGTTGCTGTTTAATAAATAAATCCTTCAATTTTGCTAATTTTTAATACACTTCTAAGTGTATGACAAATACTGCTCTTATCAGTTAATGTATTGGCATGACATCTTATTGAATGAAGAAAATAGTTAAACATCAGCAAACATTTTGTTGGTGGTGTGTGTTTTGTTTTTTTCTCTAGAGAGAAAAATTGACTTAAGCCCTTAGCTTTCAGTTACTTACAAAATATACTTCTGATCTTCATTAGGTTCTTGATGCTGTTCTTCCTGTTATGAACAAACCTCGTAGCACCGAAAGGACAATTTATAGAGCTAAATTCAGTTCTATTACTGACACAGACATCTGCAATGCCATGAATCATTTGGGAGAACCCAATCGCAATGAAGCTCTTTCAGTGGATGCCCGCCAGGAGCTGGATCTTAGAATTGGCTGTGCGTTTACAAGGTGACAGCATAGATTACAGACAGTTTTATGAAAGGTTCAGGAATACTGCTCTGTCCACAAAATATGCCTTAGAGCGGTAGTGACTAATTCTGCTGAGCACCAAACAGAACAATTTTATGCATGGACAAATAAAAAGAAAGGGGAAAAAAAAAATGTTATAGCTTTAACTGAGCTAGATAAAGTACTATCAGCAGCTGTGGCATATTCTTAGTTTATGACTTCCTCCCACATTTCTTTGGGAATAAACAAGATTCTGTGAAGCAAAGTAATTATGACTTCTTTAAGATTTGATGTTTCTGAGAATGCTTTTTTTCCTAATACGTGAATGACTTAATAGATTATTCATTTATGTCTGTAAAAGTTCATGGAAAAGTTTTGCTTTTCATGGGAATGAGGATATTAATGTACTTGTTCCTGTTCTTTCTCTTAGATTTCAGACTAAGTATTTTCAGGGGAAATACGGAAATTTAGACAGTTCCCTCATCTCCTTTGGGCCATGTCAGACACCAACACTTGGATTCTGTGTTGAAAGGCATGACAAAATCCAGTCATTTAAGCCTGAGACTTACTGGGTGCTGCAAGCTAAAGTAAGCTTTACAATACTTGTTTGGTAAAAATAGGTGTTCCTCATACACAAAGAAATGCACTTATTTCCGTGTTGTCCATTCATAAATTTGTAGCTGCTGACAAGAATTCACAACGCCTACCATTTACTTGTGTGTTTTCATTCAGTTCACATGTATGTCACCACTCTCTCTAGAACAGATTCCAGGACGTCAGTTTTGTATTAGAGTGGTTATTGTGTGCTTCTTATAAGAATTCTTCGGTGCTAACCAGCTAAGCTTAGACTCAGCCAGAGAGACTACTTAAAACGGTTTGCTTTTGTTCCCTGGGGTCCTTGGACTCACTGTGGTGTTAATTTGAATCCAAGAATTAATTAGGCTGCCAGCAAACATTGGCATTGCTGAGTATTGGAATTTTAAAGCAAATAAAATGCTCATTGTGTTAATTGGCAATTGAGTCCTCTGAATACTTTGGCAGCTTATGGCAGTTTTATAGCCTTGCTGCTGTCCAAGCTCTGAGAGCAAACCAGCATGATTTTACTGCTTGTGATGACAAGGATTGTTTAAACAAATAAAGGATACATGGTAAAAAGTCACCATTTTTGGATTTTAAAACTAAAAAAAAAAGAACAGAAATCTAGTGTCTACTCTCATCTGTTTTCTGATACAGCTCATTAACGTGTGTCATGTTAGGAAGTATTTGGTGCCAGTTTTCAGAGTTTCATGCTCTCATATTGGTTGGTTCATATTTAATTTTGTATGTGGGACTTGAAACGTGACCTAGTTACACTTTATTTTTAATACAAAAAATTAATTTTGCTAAATCAAAATGATAAACTTTAAATTTCTGCCCACTTCAGCCTTTACTATTCCCAGTATTAAAAATACGTATAGTATTTCAGTTAACAGCAAGAATAATTCCAGTCATTCTTCTGGCCCCAGAACTCAAAGTACTTGATCTTTCTCAAAAGTCCCTGGGAAAAAAGAGTACAACTGCATGTTTGGAGCACTTGTGTTGTAGAACAGGTATTATGGGGGTTTTGGTGGTGGCTTGTTGTTGGAAATGTGCATTTTACTTTTAGTAATGTTGTTGGTGGGAATTATTTTTTTGGTGGGTTTTTTTTTTTTTTGGTCCTCTAGGTGAACCCTGAAAAAGAAAGTTCTCTCACTTTGGATTGGGATAGAGTTAGGGTGTTTGATCGTGAGATTGCTCAAATGTTCCTGAATTTAACAAAGATGGTGAAAGAAGCAAAGGTAGGAATATTAACTAAGTGTTGGTAGAGCATATTTCACATAAAGGAAATACTATTTAATATTTCATCTGCTGCATATTGTTTTTTTTCTTAAAGAAGGTTGTAAAATATCGTCTGTATCTTTTCTTTTTATTACTCCATTCAACTTGGTATAAATGAGAATAAAAGGCAAGAGGTTCTTGATTGTACTTCATATTATGCTAGTGTGGTCATCTCAGCAGAAGCTCATTCTTAATATTGACTTTGGAAATGATCATCATTCATGGTAGGAAGTCTTCATTACTAAACCTGCTGAAAAATACAGTTCAGAACTCTCCAAGCAGACCTCTTATTTCCCATGAGACACTGTATAAATCAGAATTTAATTACTTATATGGCAATATTCCTGCAGTTAAATTTTTAATCATGTGTATGGTACAGTCTTTATAGCCAATTAACTTGTAATTCTGTTCTGTTCAATACTTGTTCAGCAGTATGTTTGGATTTAAGTGTTTACAGCCATCAAGGTTCAAAGACTGCATGAAGCTTTTAAAAATCTGGATTCTTATAGTTAGGACAATTACTTGGATTAAGCATTACATCCTTGTAGCACCGACATGTGCTGCTGAGTTAAATGGAAAGTAACGATAGCAATAAGCTACCTTGCTGCATTTCCAGTTATAGGTCTGATCACGTAGCACAAAGGGACCTTGGGACTATAACTTTAGAATTTGGTAAAACTGTCTCCAGTCAGATTTCCTAAAGTAAAAATATATTGGTGGTTACTGTTCTAAGAAAAAAACCCACAGATATGACAACAGCAGGTAATGTTAGGTATACCACATGGTTTTAGTCATAACAGAAATTATACATTTATCAGTTACCAAACTTCAGAACTTTTACTGGAAAAATACTATTTTCTAGGTAGAATCTGTGAGTAAAAAAGAGAAGGTGAAGCAGAGACCACTGGCTCTGAACACGGTAGAAATGCTACGAGTGGCCAGTGCTGCTTTAGGTACGTGTATGAGTTCAGATTTTCACACTGATTTAAAGCAAAATACTTTGGCTTCTCAGCTGAAATAATCAAGAGCGTATCAAATGTATTTTGATAGACTCCTCTCCCTACAATATATCATTTTGGGGGAAGGAACAAGTTTAGAAGGCTTGTCAAAAGCAAAGTGCTGGGTAAGATCAAGGTGACAGAAGTCTTATAGAAAGGATAAACTGTGATTTATTTAAATGTTTTGATAAGGTATACTTTCAGACACAGCAACCAAAATCATCTACAAGTTGCTGTGCTTATGATTGCGTTCTGTCCTGTCCCATCTCAGGAATGGGTCCGCAACATGCCATGCAAATAGCAGAGCGTCTTTATACACAGGGTTATATCAGCTACCCTCGAACAGAAACTACCCATTATCCAGAAAACTTTGACTTGAAAGGATGTTTGAGACAACAAGCCAATAATCCTTACTGGGCAGAAACTGTGAGTACGTGAAGCAAAACCTGTGCTGTTTGACAGATTGTTCTCTAGTCTGTGTTTTAGAAATGTCTTACCTGGTATATCTTGATCCGTAGGTTTTTGCAAACAGTAAATATCTGTAATTGCTTTTATTTATGGACATTGTATTGTTAAGGATTTGATCGGAAAACAAGATTCTTAACCTGGTAGTAGAGACCTGTTATCCACTTCAGCCTGTTTTCTCTCTTTTCCTTCATCCAGGTAAAAGCACTGCTATCTGAAGGCATTAATCGTCCAAGGAAGGGCCATGATGCAGGGGACCATCCTCCCATCACTCCGATGAAAGCTGCAACAGAAGCAGAATTAGGTATAGACAAATTGAATAGTGTTAGAACACTATGAGGAAATCGGTTCCTTGAGTTATAGGGACAGGATTGAAAATCCCTGAGTTTTAACATAACATATGATTATCTGAATTGCAGGAACTGAAGAGAGAGCAGACTTTTTCTTAACTTAAATTTCTCATGACAGTGAAGATCAGAGCTGGTCTGCTCTTCAGTAATTGATCCTATGCACCCTAAAACTGCTAAGAACAAGGAAGAGCCAACTTAACGCTATAATTCATACTTTCTCTTGTAGTAGTAGCTTCTAAGTATTGAAATTTTAGTGTATGTTTCTGCTTGAAAATGAGACTTTAACTGCATTTTAATTTGGTCTCTATGGTTTGTGTGCCTTATTCTAAAATGTAAGATTTGACTCTCTGTATGCTGTGATCCCTCAAAAGGGGATTTAAAACTTACAAGAAAGTATAGTGAATGTGTTGTGGTGTTTATTAGGAATAACTAAGATTGTTGTAGAAAACTAGTAAATTCTGATTTTCAGGAATCAGTGAAGTAAACTCTGATACAAAACCAAAGTATGTTAAAACTTTGAATAACCCTAAAGGTTACTGAATGGCCGCGTAAGATTTTTATCATACATAGCAAGATGGAATATGGAAAGCACAGGACTAAGAATTAGAAGCTTAGTTTCTTAGTTTCTGTTTCGATGGACTTTTGAATTTTATTTTCTTTTAGATATCAGTCTTTCCTGTGATACCTGTGGAAATCTGGTACCTTTTTAGTGCAAGTTTTATGTAGAGCTGCAGGACTTGATTTGTGGGAGTAAGATTTTTTTTTATCCTCAGGTGGAGATGGATGGCAACTATATGAGTATATAACTAGGCATTTTATTGCCACTGTGAGTGCTGATTGCAAATACCTACAAACCACCATTTCTTTCAGTATTGGCCCTGAACGTTTTACCTGTATTGGAAAAGTGGTAACTTCACCAGGTAAGACTAACCAGGGAGTAAGTAGTTAGCTACAGATTATTATTTTTCCCATTAATACGTTGAGTCTCAATAAAAAGAGTGTAGTACCACCACTGAGATTTTTCATGGCAAGCTGTCCCAATAGTCTTTATTACATTCATACGACTTACAATTTGAGTTTTCTTTTTAAGAAGCTTTTTCTATCCATTTGGTGAGACTTCTTGCACTGTGCGTTCGTTCAAGGAAATTTTATTTTTAATTTGTTTTTTTACTCTCCATACGTCAACCTGACTCAAGTCACCCACAAAATAGATTTGATGCAGTGTAGTGGGAGATCCTGTCTCTTGATATAGTATTTCAAATAGTCTGCATGGTATGGCAAAACGGCCTCTCAACTTTGATCTGTATAATGCAGCCCATGTTAAATTAGAAACGTGTATCTTAGCCTTCTGAAAGCTGTGAAGATAAGCTCTCATTACTCTGTTTACCTCCAGGGTTCACAGAAATTATGCCTTGGCACAGCATCCCATTAGAAGAGAGCCTTCCCCACTGTGAGAAAGGAGATCTTTTTCCAATTGGTGAAATAAAATTGCTGGAAAAGCAAACCAGTCCTCCTGATTACCTGACAGAAGCAGAACTTATCACTCTGATGGAAAAGCATGGCATTGGTAGGAACTCGCTTAACTTATATTATCCTGTAATACATCTACTGAGAGGGCAAAGGGTCAGAATCCCTCCTCTGAACTATCTCTGTCGGTAATGACCTTTCGGTATTCATTTGAACAGGTTCAGTAATGACCTCTTTCCCTTCAAACCACAATGCCTGTAGCACCTCTTAGTGGATGGTAGATTCTCTGTTCCCCTATATTGCTTTCCCCTTCTTGTCCTTATGCCTAGTTTCTGGCCAAAGCAACATCCTTTCATAATACGTCCTTGTCACTTCTGTGTCAGAAAGAGCTGATGTTTTGTGGAAGAATGCACCTCCCATTCTTAGGATTGATTTCCTGTCCCTACAGCTTGCTTCAGCTTTGCTAGGTCCAGTAGTCCTTATGTACCTTATTATACGTTTTATCACTATTATTTGTCTTTGTCAATCTGACGTGCTTCCTCCAATACGTTTTCATAAACATGTCCAGTCAAAAAGAACATAGTCTCTTACTCCACTGTATTTTCCCAGAATAAGTGATTGTGAGAATAGCTGTCTTCTCATCACTGATTCCTAGGAAGAGATGAAAGGATTAAGGTCAAACGTGTTTCAGACTTCTCAGAACTGCAAAGGAACATATGTGTTACTAGATAGAGAAATTATCCACTGGAAACTGGGTAGCGGCAAAAAGGTATCTGCAGTTTAAGTGGTCTCAGAAGTGCTATAATATGACATAAAACCAGAGAAGTCAGAAATAAGTAATTCGGTGAAAACTTTGATGCATATATTGTCTTCCTTTGTGTGGCAGGAACTGATGCAAGTATTCCAGTCCACATCAGCAACATTTGCCAGCGAAACTATGTCACAGTGGAGAGCGGTCGGAGACTAAAGCCTACTAATCTTGGAATTGTTCTGGTTCATGGTTATTACAAAATAGGTCAGTTAAACGCTCTCCCTCCCTGAAGCCCATTCTCTTATCTTCTGTACTCTTCAGTATGTCAAGGGCTGTTGTCACTGTATGAATAATGTTTCTGTCTGAAGTGATGCATCTAGGAAAGTATTGCTAATTCCAAAAGCTATAATAATTAAAACATATTTGTTTATTTTGATGTCAGTTTATGTATGAGCAGTTTCCTACTTCTGTTTTTGGTATTTCATTGCTGCTTCTCTGTTGTCGCTGTCTCTGGTTTTCTGTTAGATGCAGAATTAGTTCTTCCTACAATCCGCAGTGCTGTGGAGAAGCAACTCAACTTGATAGCTCTGGGTAAAGCAAATTACCATCAGGTCCTGGAGCACACCCTTGACATCTTCAAAAGGAAATTTCACTATTTTGTGGATTCTATTGCAGGTAAAACTTGTTTTACATGTGAAATTCCCTGCAACTACTTAATGGTTGTAAAGATGCTACTAGAAAGTACTTACATGTTAGGTTGCTTTTTCAGAGGTTTAGACTCACCGAAAGTTGTGCCAGGACTGGGAGTTTCCAGTCAGATGAAATTGCTCTCCAAAAGGAAATAAACTCAATCATGTCTCTAAAATTCCACTTTAAATTTATTTTGTGACTGTGTAGTGGTGAGTTTTGAAAAGCTTCAAACTAGCTGAAGTACCTACCTTAGTGTATTTGTTTATGCTTATTGCAAAACTCTGTATTTAAAAAGTCATCTTAAACAAGGAAGAGCATTGTGAATAAACTATCGACAATTCCCACTACTTCGTCATGGGTCCTGTAGATGATTTTGTGCAAGGTTTACTCTTAGGAATTAGAATTCTAACATGAATGTGATTATCTCTTCTGCAGGTATGGATGAGCTGATGGAAGTGTCTTTTTCACCCTTAGCTGCCACGGGTAAACCTCTTTCCCGCTGTGGCAAATGCCATCGTTTCATGAAATATATTCAGGTAAGTTCACGTCCTGCTTGTATTTTAAATTTCACTCGCTGAGGGACATTGAGTAGAAACGCTTTTTCCATTATTGCATTTGGATTCAAATGTGGTTGTCAAGAATGCATTTCTTGGGGAGAATGGGAAGGGGGGAAGCCTGATGGAGTTTTTCTGTGGGGTACAAACCAGAAGGCGGTCACAGTTGGATTTCCTGCAAGTTTGAACCCTACTGACAATACAGATGTTCTGGAGATTTGCGTTCTCTTTCCAGGCCAAACCAAGTCGTCTGCACTGCTCTCACTGTGATGACACCTACAGTCTCCCACAGAATGGTACAATTAAACTCTACAAAGAGTTGCGTTGCCCCCTAGATGACTTTGAGCTGGTGCTGTGGTCGTCTGGATCCAGAGGAAAGAGCTACCCACTGTGTCCATACTGTTACAACCATCCTCCCTTCAGGGACATGAAAAAAGGTAGGAATTCTGTGAAAATGCAGGGATCAACCTCACTTGAAATAAATTATGTGCAGTTTTATGGAGTGTCCTTTTTAGTAGTTTTTAATGAGGGTTGCTTAGTATAAAGTGCTGTTCCAGTTAGATTTCAGATACCTAAAATTCGTATCAAAATCACTGAACAAAATGTGTTAGTTAACTCATTTCTGAACACTATTATTTTTGCTTTAATCAGCACTAGCAAACATTTTCAAAGATTTTGTAACCGGCTGAAAGAATAATAGTTTTATTAGAAATGTGAAGACTACTGTAAACCAATTTTGCATTTCCACAGGTTTTACGCTAGCCAGGGCCTTGAAGTCCTTTCAGGTAGTTTTGTAAAGTAGTAAAGTAAATAGCTCAACCTGAGAATTTACTGAGTAAGAGAATATTAATTCTGCATAGTCAAATTTCTGGCCTTGAGGCTCTAATAGTATTTCTCTAATGAATACCTGCCTTACAGGGTTTTAGCTCAGATGTTAGTTATCTTTGCGAAAGTTCGCTGTGTATTTTCTTGAATATAAAAGAGGCTACTGTTATTACATTGTCTATAAGACAGAAGAGAGAGGCTGGTAAGTTTTGAACTATTCTTGTTACTTCAGTAGCACTGGAATTCAGTGAAAGCTGTTTTCACTGAAAGAGCAGTGTTCTGTGCATGAATTCAAATATTGCAAGATTAGAAAAAGATCACTTCAAAAATAGCCAAAATGGCTTATGTGGAGTGGCTAGAGAAACACTTTCCTGTTAGACATACAGGCATGTCTTAAAATTTTTAGAGAAACACTCAGAATGTTGAATGAACCACAACAGGTTTTATAAAGCAAATATGAAATTAACTTATTTGCGTGCACAGTAGGTAACCTTCCTAACACTCAATATACAGATGGGACTATAGTTTCAGGCCAGCTCTGAGGGTGGGGGAATTGTATTTTGATACACAGATAGACGGTGTGTTAAAAGTTGTTGAAGGATATAAGAAGGGGAAAAAGCTGCAGTTAGAAAGGTAACTGTAAGGTCAAAACTTATTTAAGGTAATGCTTGGAAGCTCTGACTGAGTATCAGGAGCTTTTTGGCATCTTTTTATTACCATCTTTTAATTAAAAATGTCTTATGCTACCAGCATACAGTGCAAGTATAAAATGAAATAGCAGTTAGGAGCTATGGATTTCATTGAAAACATAAGCTTTTTCATCACTAATATATCCAAACTTTATGTACTATACATGCCATTTTCTGGAAATTCTGAAAGCCTTAGGAAAAATTTGGAGCAAAGGGTTATTCTAAATATATGAAAAGGCAGATTGCCCTTTGGTGATACATTCCATTGTGCAGTGGTTTAGAAAACCTGTAACATACTAAGCGGTCTTTCAACTGTGTCTCGCTTCATGCAAACTGAGTAGTGGTGATATAGAGGGTTCCTCGTGGTATAGTTTTACTCTTCTTCCACCAGGAATGGGCTGTAATGAATGCACCCACCCCACATGCCAACATTCTCTTAGCATGCTTGGAATTGGGCAGTGCGTTGAATGTGAGAATGGGGTTCTGGTGCTAGACTCAACATCAGGTCCCAAGTGGAAGATGGCCTGCAACAAATGCAATGTGATTGTGCACTTCTTTGAGAATGCCCACAAAGTCCGAGTGTCGCCAGAGACCTGCGACTTGTGTGATGCAGCCCTTGTGGACGTAGATTTTAACAAAGCCAAATCTCCTCTACCTGGTGATGAGACCCAGCATTCAGGCTGCGTATTCTGTGACCCTGTGTTTCAAGACCTGGTGGAGTTGAAACATGCAGCCATGAGGCACCCCATGCACCGTGGGGGACAAGGAAAAAGGCAAGGTCGAGGAAGAGGTAAAGGCCGGAGGCCTGGAGGAAGACCCAATCCAAAGAAACCCAAGGACAAAATGGCAGCTCTGGCTGCTTACTTTGTATAATGGCCACACAGTACAAAAAAATAAACTTCTTATAAAAATTTGTTTCTCTTTAAGTTCATTTTTAAGTATTTCTGATCTTCGCCGCTTTCCAGTTCTTGGAAAAGTTAAGGTATACCACAGTCCAAGGTTTAATCATGATTTAATCATGAAACAAATTTTTCTGGATGATCAGTTAGTGACTAAGCCCTTAAGCTTTTAATTGGAATTCAATTGTCCAAGTAGACCTCAGAAGCAGAAGGGAGACTGAAGAAGTCTACCTACACTGTTACTTGTGGCTGATAGAAAGGAAGTGAAATTTTCCTCTTCTGTCATTTCCAGGGCCTTTGTCAGCAATACAAGTGCCAGGAGTGTAAGATCTGATTAAGATCAGTGTTACGTTGCTATAGACTTTAGGTGTGGAATGGGGCTTGTTTCATCTGACTTTTGATCTTCTAGTAAATGATTAGTAGCTTCAGATTTTTAAATTACATCTGCAATAGTAAGAGCATGACTTCAAATCTGCCTCTCTGCTGCATAAGAGAATAATGCCAATAGACATACAAAATGGAAATTAAAAATATGAGGGGAATACCTGCCTTGAGCAGTGATTCCCAAGTAATGGTCCATGCAGCCAAGTTAGTATCTTCTGGTCACTGGCCCACAGTTTAATGAGGCATCCTCCTACTGCTGGAGGACAGAGAGTCCCCATGCTCTTTTCCACTGTTCACCTAGCTGATCATACCTGATCAAATACAGTTTGTACTGTCTGTACCCCAGATTGTCATTTTGGTGTTGGCTAGTTTTGTTGTCAAAAGGAAGGTGTCTTCATGTTTTTGTGTGGCGCTGTATCTAACCACTGGGTGCCACACTACAAAATCTAATTGTACAAATATGTAATACTCTCTCCTTTCCTTCCATATGTACATAGCTGATCATGTCTGATCATCTGATCAAGTACAGTTTGTATCATCTATATCCCCAAAACAGTTTCAGTGCTAGTTGTGGTCGGATGAGAGGATACCATCGGTCTTACACGGTGCAAAGGCTGCTGCATTTTGAACGCAGAATGTGCAGAGAGCAACTTGACACGTGATTCACTGGCAACAGAATGGAAAGATGAGTCCCTGCAAAAGGTAATGTACAACCCTGCTGTTCTAGTTGGCACTGTGTGCAGTTACTGAACAAGAGAAAACAAACCACCACAGCCTCAAGCCTGTTCCTCTGATCAAATGTTTATACAGTTACAGCTCAAACATGACCTATGTTTTAATAGTATTACTTAAAAGACCCAGATTTAGGTAGAAGTTTCTGTAGTTCTTGTTTGTTTGTTTTTATCCTAAATATTAAATCATCTTTCTGGTAAGAACAAACTGTCTTTGCATCTCCCTTAGCCTGGATTGAGTAGCCTGTTTTCATGTCTTGAAGCTCATCTTGCTGTAATGTCTTAGAGCCATAAAGCTTAGCATAAACTATAGTACTTTTCAGGGGGGATTGTATTGATTCTGTTGTTCAGGTCCTCTCTTACCTCCTGTAGCTGGCTTGGATGTGCTAGGATACTGCTCTAAAAATACCTGTGTGTTCAGCTAGCTTCTGCTGCTGCATGTGTCACTGGCTGTTGGCTGGGATTTCTGTGATACTTCAGGTGGCCCTGGAAGCGTAGGAAACCTGTCGTTAGTCATTCCTTGTGGCTTTTGAGCTGTGTGGGAACACTTTCTTCTTCCAAACGTGGTTTTTATTTTGGCCATTTTCAGACAAACTTTTGCATGTAAAATCTCTTTTCTGAATTAGCCCAAGCAGAAGTTAAGTGCTGGGAGCTTGCTTTCATGCTTAGAATGAGCCACTTAAGTGTTCCGGCAGGTTTCAGTAGCTCCCTTTTAACTAACACAAATGGCGAAGGTCGTCTTTCTTAGTAACTGCGAGCAGTCATTCAGAACCGTCGGTGCCTGTGCCTGAGGAATGAAGGCATTGCAGGATGTGCCTCAGTGGGCTCTCGGTGCTGTGACCTTGCACACAGGCTGGCGGTGACAATTGTGTCTACAGTGGAGCGGAAAGAAGGTGGAGGTGACAAGTGCCTTCAGTTTTAAACAGAAACTTAGAGGCACGTTCCTGGGATTGCTTTAGGAGGTGCAAGAGAGCAAGAAATTTCTTAAAATGATGAAGTTGCTGGAGACATGTTTCTAATACTGAGGTGAGCACTGTATATATCATGTCTATGGTTCTTACTGGAAAAAGAGGAATTATGGCTTATGAAATAAATCTCATCTACTTTGTTTATATTCTATGGGAAAAGTTCAGTACAAAGGTTTTACTATTTAGGAAAGTTGCTTTTGAAATAACCATTAGTCACTCTGAAGAGAGGAGATTGTTTTGGTTCTCAGAGATGATGAAAAAGAACAAAAATGAATTGATCTGTGCTATATAGCTGCACACTTGTCCATGCCTGAGATGGCACTAGCGTGTCCTAGGAAGCTTGCTTTTGTCAGCTTGGGGCAAGAGAGGTAGCAGTTGGTCTCCTGAGAAAGTCGGTGCCAAAAGATGGACAGTGCTCAGGAGTATAGAGGGTATCAAAATGCAGATTTTTGATCTGATGATTATGTTTATGTGGAAGGAGGGGGAAAAAAAAAAGGATTACATCCCTGAAGAACAGGGAAAGGATGCATTACAGACAAAAACCATCTGTCTGAAAGTGATCAGTGGCCATTTTGGGGCCAGCAATACTGAAGGGGCGACTTCATCCTATACCTAGGGTTGCTCATCCAAATCATCCAACTTTTAAAAACAATTTTTGTTTCTGGAACTGCCAGTAGGGGGGAGCGATCATAGGGGATGCTGCAGCTTTCCCTCTTGGATAGTTTCCCAGCAGTCTTTGAAAGTCCTTTTTGGTCTTTTATATGGGAAACCACTGTAGTGTCGCACAGTATGTACTTTTTATTTTTCCAAAGATAGTTGTATGTGGGATAAATCTCGAGCAAAACTCACACTCATGAATGAATTCTGGAGGAATGAAGTTGGATGTTCTGTTTTGAACTCTGGCGACGGACTTTCATCTGCCGAATCCACTGGGGTTGAGGCTCAAAGAGTATACGTTTGGTAAAACCTGCTGTGGCTTTCAGGGACTCAGATGGGAACATTTTGTTCAAGTTGTCATGTCAGGTCGTGATGAACTCAGTGACTTTTGTCATCTAAACCTAGTCTGGATCTAAGCATCAGGCCCTCACCCCATCTGGAGAAAAACCATCTTTAGTCACCCAGGAAGCAAAAGGATGAGCAATGTTTAGTTGCGTATTCTGCAAACTGCTTTTGAGGGGGGCTGCTGGTGGCTTCTGTAGAGCTTTGCCTGGAACTGTTGATGGGAGTTTTAAAACCATTAACGGTGCTTCTTTCTTTTCAGAGCTCTCTGGCGATTTAAAAAAAAAAAAAAAGTGAGAGGTATATTGTTTGCTAGCTTTTTCAGTAGAATAGGGAAGGAAGAACATGAGCCAGTGCTCTGAAATAGAGATGTCTGAGGAGAGAACAAGAAATCAAGGTACTGCAAATGCTTGCAGCAGTATTATTTTATTATTTCACTGAACGTGAACTAGTGCTTCTGCTTTATTCCTTCCTCCTTTGAAAGTGTTCTGTTGTGACTAGTTACCGCTGGAAGCTGTTTTAATGTAAGGGAGAAGCCTTATCACTCTTAATGTCTGAAGTAAGAAGCTATTTCTCGTTGTACATGCTGGAAACTGCTTCTTTTTGGAAGATAAGATGTCACCTGTGCATGTCTAGATGTTTGAATATTGAGGAGGAGATGGGGAATACAAATAGCATTGAAGACTGTGACGTTGGGAGGAGTTCTGAAGGTTTTTTTTCCCCAAACGAATATCCAGGCTAATGTCTTGATAAAAACAATTTGTTTGAAAGTTTCCAAATGAAAGTCATGAAGAGCCCATGTCTTATGGTATTAAAAATCAGAAAGTCAGTAGACAAAGTAATAACCTATAGTTCTGTTTTAGTTGGCATGCTCTAAGTACCCTAAGGGGCCCAAAAGATCTAGGGCAGAGGTAAAGGAAGTATTCTAGATGCCTGTGTCCTACTGGCTTCATTGGGGGTTTTGATACTTTATTAATTTTGTGGGTCTGGGATTCAGGATTTTCTTTCACTCTGTTCTTCGAAGATTCCAGCTGGGGGCAAAGACAGTTCCATCTGGTTTATTGATGTTCTCTGTTCTAGCTAGATGTGGTCTGAAGTGAGCAAGAAAAGCATACAGTGGATAGGTGGACATTATTAACAGCAGCTGGTTTGAGAAACAGGTAAACTTGCCATCTTTGTTCTTGTCCAAATCTCTCTAGCTAAGCCTGGTGAACTGACAGCATCTCGTTATGTTTTAAAACGCTTTCTGAAAAGCTGGCACCGGTGTTTTGCAGTGTTACGCACAGCGAGAAGCCTGGGGTGGCTGCAGAGCTGGGTATTCTGAAGCCGTTTCTGTAGGCATCTCAGCGGGAATGGAAACCAAACGCGACCGTGAGCGCTGGGGCGGGGGGAAAGCAGCCTCGGCGAGCGCGCTGCCCCTGCAGCGCTGCAGCCGCGCGCCTCTCGTGGCGCGGAGCTCGTCGTAAGCGGCTGCAGAGGGAGTCCCGGCCCTCCGAGGAGGGAAGGATGCCCAGCGGGGCCGTGCGCTCCCTCCCGAGCGCTTCCCCCGCCCGCTGCGGGCTCCGCGCACCCCGGCCCCGCGGGACGAGGCCCTTCCGCGCGCCC